>CM024759.1:59230414-59386367 GCA_014218235.1 Colocasia esculenta | reverse complement strand
ATATCAAAGGTAAAACAAAGGACAATGTGAATGCACGCTTGGACTTGTCCATGCTCTGTAAACGTCCAGAGTTAGAAATTGTTGAAGTAAATGGGAAATCAAGTAAACCAAAAGCAGTTTATGTGCTTGGAGGAGGACAAGTCAAGGAAGTGTGTCAGTGGCTGAAACAGCTGAGATTTCCTGACGGTTATGTGTCAAATATTGCTCGTTCTGTCAACGTCAGTGAGGGAAAGATATATGGAATGAAGAGTCACGACTGCCATGTGTTCATGCAAAGGTTGCTACCTATTGCATTTCGTGACATCTTGCCGAAGCCGCTATGGGGAGCGTTATCTGAGTTGAGTCGATTTTTCACGATTCTATCTGCATCAGAACTCAGGCTTCAGGATGTACAAACTATCGAACAGAATGTGGTCACCATTGTATGCAAGTTGGAGAAGATATTTCCACCTGGTTTCTTCGATTCAATGGAGCATTTACTCGTACATCTACCATATGAAGCAAAGGTTGGAGGGCCAGTACAATATAGATGGATGTATCCATTTGAGAGGTATATGCATGATATTAACTGTTTCCTTCTTACCATTGCACCTTACATAAGCGATAGATTTTCTAATTGTCTCTTACATTGTGGATGTAGGTGTATGCATGACCTCAAAATGAAAGTCCGAAATAAAGCAAAAGTGGAGGGTTCTATTGCTGAGGCATACATTATGGAGGAAATCTCTAACTTTTGTTCAATGTACTTTGAAGCAGACATTCAAACTCGTTGGACACAACCTCCACGTAATGATGATGGGGGGGAATCTGTGGGTTCAAATCGACTCTCAATATTTACTCATCCTGGACGTGCCTTCGGACGTTCTTCAACTCGAATGCTGGATGACAGAGAGTTATGTGCCGCAGAGATATATATTCTTTTAAATTGTTCCGAGCTAGAATGTTATGTTGAGTAAGTATTAATATCACAATTTAAATTTATATGTAAGTTCTTTGCCTTTATTTTACCTATTGAATGTGGTCTGCTATTCATATTGCAGACAATTTGATTCAGAATTAATTCAAAGAAATCCACATCTCACTGATTTTGAGGTTGAAAAAGAACGAGAGAAGTCATTGGCCTTATGGCTAAGAAAACGCGTAAGTGTACACCGTCAAAGAGTATTCAACAAAATTCATTTCACTTTTTAACTAGCCTTTTCTACACGCAGGTTGAAGAAGGTTTAATTACTGATGAAAGAGTTCGTCAGGTAGCCTACGGCCCATCCAAAATTGCACAGAATTATGTGGGATTTATTGTTAATGGGTATAGGTTTCATACAAAAGACTATGGGCAGAATAAATCTACCATGAACAGTGGCGTATGTGTAAAAGGGAGTACATACAATGAAAGTGAGTATGACTACTATGGTATTGTAGAGGAGATCCTACAGTTGCAATATCTAGGACAAGACAATCATATATTCTTGTTCAAGTGTCATTGGTTTGATCCGAATTCCATTCGAAATGACACAACGCATGGGATTGTCGAGCTTAAGCATAAGTCAAAATTGAATACTTATGAGCCATTCATCTTAGCCACACAAGCCCAGCAAGTGTATTATACAAGCTATCCATCATCTACAAACAAAGAACGAAATGATTGGTGGGTAGTTTGCAGAGTTAAGTCAAGACTATTCTCTGATTATGAATTGGACATGACTGATCAGACACCTGTAGAGGTCAGTGTTGAATTCTTTCAAGAAGACTTTGTCGAAAATGTAGAGTTGACAACTCATATTGAAGAAGCTGAATCTGAAGCACCAATGTCCTTGTCTCACGAAAATGAGGTCGAAGAAGTCGATCTACGTGACATGGAAGACAGTAGTGCTCGTCGTACAGATATTGAATGTGAAAGTTCTGATGAGGAAGATGAATATACCAGTGATGAATGTGAAGATGATGATGAAGATGGGGTTGAATTGAACATATCGTCATCATCTGAGGAGGAAATGGATATCAATTAAACAAGGGTAGAATTTTTTCACACTTGTAAAGTATATGTCAAGTAGCTCACTTTGAATATAAGCAATTGACTAGTACACATTATTATTTTATGTTCTCTATGAAGATATGGTGCGTGGAGCTAGATCTGGTAGCAGTTCTTGGAGGGGCAGCCGTGGGAGGGCTTTGTTCGTCGCATCTGGTATGTATATTTTTCTAATGTAGTCATCTGTGTGTATTTTTCTTTGTGTATTATTTATGTGTACTTCTGTAGTGTTAATGCCATTCAAATTGTTACAGCTTCTGCTTCTCCTTCGGATGAGCGGACACCTCCTCCCCCTAGCAGACTAGGTATGTATATTTCATATTTCAAGGATTTTTGTAGTCATTATTTAAACATATTATTAATGTTATTAGAATTGCTACAGTTGCTGGTCCTTCTTCTGGATCTCGTACCGTACCTGCAGGTATGTATATTTCAATTTTCAAGTATTTTTGTAGTGGCTCTATATACATATTATTAATGTTATTAGAATTGCTACAGTTGTTAGTCCTTCTGCTCCTCCTACCGTGCCCGCAGGTATGTATAATATTTACAGATGTACTTTTATTGTGCATTCATCTTCCTCATTACTTATGCCTTCTGTTCTAGTTACAGCTGTTGGTGCATCCTTCGAGTCTCCTCCTGTAGCAGCTGGTATGTATATTTAAAGTTATACTTTCATGTACGCATTAATTTTGATGCCATTAAAATGTCACATGCTCAGGTCACTCTACACATTCTGCAGATGCACCATTAGGTTTGTATATTTAAATGTTAGGATATTTCTGTAGTCATTATTTAGTATTTTTGTACATTACTCATGTTGTTCTTCAATTTTGTCCATGTTCGGTGCCAGAGGATGCTGTGAGTCTGCAGGAGGGCGGAGGTAGTTTTTATGAGAGCACTCTGCGGGAGGTCTGGATTAATGGGTACGTAATCAACGTGTATGTATTTCTTACGGGCAATGAGGTGAATTTAGTTCATAATTTGACATTATGCAGTTACATCATTGCAGTGATAAAATAGAGCCTGCTCAAGCATCTCAATTTATCACAAGAACATTACAAGCACACTTTCCTGGACCTATTCATAGATTCAATGATTTCCCGATGGAGGTCCAGGAGCACTTGTATCAGATGTTCATGGTATGTAATTTTGCATTGTCATTTAATTCTTATCGTATTCATACATGCAGTTAACTAACTCTTATGTATATAGAGCCAGCATCGATTCACGCGTCGTCCGGACGAGGCGCGGTCTCGATTTGTATGGACGATGACCGCAAGATCAAATTTCAAGCATTTGATGTATAACGCGAGAAAAAATGCAGAGAAACATTCTCAGAGTGCAGACCCGACTCTTTGGAAGGAGCGGGCACCCAGTTGGATGAGGGGAGAATATTGGGAAACTCTTTGCGACATCTGGGCTGCAGAGAAATGGCAACAGACATCCTCAATAATGAAAGTTAATCGGGCTGCCAATCCAGAAGCAAACATGCATAGTAGTGGGTCTGTCTCTTTTGCGACCCATCAGTCCAGATTGGTAAGTAATTTGTCCATTTCTGGTCTCTTTTATTTATAAAGGTACTCATTTATGTCATGTTTTTTCTGTGAAATAGGAGAAGGAGCTAAAAAGGCAGCCGACATTTTCGGAGGTGTTCGATAGAACACACAAGAAAAAAGGAACGGATGCATACATTAGCGATAGAGCCCGCGTGGTTGCAGTAAGTATTTAGAAGATATTCACTATTTAATTTTTCACATTAATATGAATATTAACTACTATCATTTTTTTTGTTTTCTTGCAGGAGTCATACAGAGAACAAATGACAGAGAAGTATGCCGGGGAGGACGAGCAGCCGCCGTTAGATCATGAGGTATGGGTTGCGGCAACTGGGGCCCCAAAGAAAGGCCATGTGTATGGTTTTGGGCACAGCATCGACACGAGCCGGGTGTTATCTGGAGGATCCAGCTCAGGGTCACAGACCAGTTCATTCCACGCAGGAGTTGGTACTCCAGGTACTTCTCCAGGACAGCTGATGGGATTCATTGACAGTAGGATATCGGGCTTAGAGTCTCGTCTGGCGGATTCGATGGAGACTCGTCTTGCCCAGATGCAGATGCAGGTGACCGACGCACTACAGGCCCAGCTCTCCAAGACCCTCTCCCAAGTTATCGCCCAGGCCTTCTCACAGGCACCACCTCCTCCGCCACAGGCAGCACCTCCTCCACAGGCAAGTTATTTTAACTTTCATTTGGGTTGATCGACGCACATTTTTTTGTTAAGCAAGACAGTTTGGATTAAAAATGAAGAACTTAGGTAGGTTTCGGGGTTCAAAATTAGAAATACTCATCCGATTGGCCTCCGGTTTTTTCCAGCACGGCCAGGGAGATGAATGTGACTTATGGAAACTGATGGAGTTCAATTCGGACTCCCGGTTTGAGGTCGACGCCTCAAACTTGCATTCGAGAAGTCAGTTTAGATTAAAGATGAAGACTTTAGGTAGGTTTCGGGGTTCAAAATTAGAAATACTCATCCGATTGGCCTCCGGTTTTTTCCAGCACGGCCAGGGCGATGAATGTGACTTGTGGAAACTGATAGAGTTCAATTCGGACTCCCGGTTTGAGGTCGACGCCTCAAACTTGCATTCGAGAAGTCAGTTTAGATTAAAGATGAAGAATTTAGGTAGGTTTCGGTGTTCAAAATTAGAAATACTCATCCGATTGGCCTCCGTTTTTTCCAGCACGGCCAGGGCGATGAATGTGACTTGTGGAAACTGACGGAGTTCAATTCGGACTCTCGGTTTGAGGTCGACGCCTCAAACTTGCATTCGAGAAGTCAGTTTAGATAAAGATGAAGAATTTAGGTAGGTTTCGGTGTTCAAAATTAGAAATACTCATCCGATTGGCCTCCGATTTTTTCCAGCACGGCCAGGGCGATGAATGTGACTTGTGGAAACTGACGGAGTTCAATTCGGACTCCCGGTTTGAGGTCGACGCCTCAAACTTGCATTCGAGAAGTCAGTTTAGATTAAAGATGAAGAATTTAGGTAGGTTTCGGGGTTCAAAATTAGAAATACTCATCCGATTGGCCTCCGATTTTTTCCAGTACGGCCAGGGCGATGAATGTGACTTGTGAAAATTGAGGGAGTTCAATTCGGACTCTCGGTTGAGGTCGACGCCTCAAACTTGCATTCGACAAGTCAGTTTAGATTAAAGATGAAGAATTTAGGTAGGTTTCGGGGTTCAAAATTAAAAATACTCATCCGATTGGCCTCCGATTTTTTCCAGCACGGCCAGGGCGATGAATGTGACTTGTGGAAACTGACGGAGTTCAATTCGGACTCCCGGTTTGAGGTCGACGCCTCAAACATGCATTCAACAAGTCAGTTTAGATTAAAGATGAAGAATTTAGGTAGGTTTCGGGGTTCAAAATAGAAATACTCATCCAATTGGCCTCCGGTTTTTTCCAGCACGGCCAGGGCGATGAATGTGACTTGTGGAAACTGACGGAGTTCAATTCGGACTCCCGGTTTGAGGTCGACGCCTCAAACTTGCATTCGACAAGTCAGTTTAGATTAAAGATGAAGAATTTAGGTAGGTTTCGGGGTTCAAAATTAGAAATACTCATCCGATTGGCCTCCGGTTTTTTCCAGTACGGCCAGGGCGATGAATGTGACTTGTGAAAACTGACGGAGTTCAATTCGGACTCCCGGTTTGAGGTCGACGCCTCAAACTTGCATTCGACAAGTCAGATTAGATTAAAGATGAAGAATTTAGGTAGGTTTCGGGGTTCAAAATTAGAAATACTCATCCGATTGGCCTCCGATTTTTTCCAGCACGGCCAGGGCGATGAATGTGACTTGTGAAAACTGACGGAGTTCAATTCGGACTCCCGGTTTGAGGTCGACGCCTCAAACTTGCATTCGACAAGTCAGTTTAGATTAAAGATGAAGATTTAGGTAGGTTTCGGGGTTCAAAATTAGAAATACTCATCCAATTGGCCTCCGTTTTTTCCAGCACGGCCAGGGCGATGAATGTGACTTGTGGAAACTGACGGAGTTCAATTCGGACTCCGGTTTGAGGTCGACGCCTCAAACTTGCATTCGAGAAGTCAGTTTAGATTAAAGATGAAGAATTTAGGTAGGTTTCGGGGTTCAAAATTAGAAATACTCATCCTATTGGCCTCCGGTTTTTCCAGCACGACCAGGGCGATGAATGTGACTTGTGGAAACTGACGGAGTTCAATTCGGACTCCCGGTTTGAGGTCAACGCCTCAAACTTGCATTTGAGAAGTCAGTTTAGATTAAAGATGAAGAATTTAGGTAGGTTTCGGAGTTCAAAATTAGAAATACTCATCCGATTGGCCTCCGTTTTTTCCAGCACGGCCAGGGCGATGAATGTGACTTGTGGAAACTGACGGAGTTCAATTCGGACTCTCGATTTGAGGTCGACGCCTCAAACTTGCATTCGAGAAGTCAGTTTAGATTAAGATGAAGAATTTTGGTAGGTTTCGGGGTTCAAAAGTAGAAATACTCGTCCGATTGGCCTCTGATTTTTTCCAGCACGGCCAGGGCGATGAATGTGACTTGTGGAAATTGACGGAGTTCAATTCGGACTCCCGGTTTGAGGTCGACGCCTCAAACTTGCATTCGAGAAGTCAGTTTAGATTAAAGATGAAGAATTTAGGTAGGTTTCGGGGTTCAAAATTAGAAATACTCATCCGATTGGCCTCCGGTTTTTTTCCAGCACGGCCAGGGCGATGAATGTGACTTGTGGAAACTGACGGAGCTCAATTCGGACTCCCGGTTTGAGGTCGACGTCTCAAACTTGCATTCGACAAGTCAGTTTAGATTAAAGATGAAGAACGTTTCGGGGTTCAAAATTAGAAATACTCATCTGATTGGCCTCCAGTTTTTTCCAGCACAGCCACGGCGATGAATGTGACTTGTGGAAACTGACGGAGTTCAATTCGGACTCCCGGTTTTAGCTCGATGCCTCAAACTTACAATCAACAAGTCAGTTTACATTAAAAATGATTAACTTACGTTTAGGGGTTCAAAATTAGAAATACTCATCCGATTGGCCTCCGAATTTTTTGTAAATTTAAATATTTTATTGTTTCTAATAATATTCAATTTTAACTTATTATTGTTATATATATTGTAGGTTCCTTCAGCGAGTGGCGTGGGAGGAGACGAGCACGAGGACGAGGAGGATGATTCATGATTTCCATTTCACTATTATTCTTATTGTTATTGACATTTGTATTGTTGTTGTGGATAGTTTATTATTATGATGTTGTGTATATTTTTATTGTTCATGTGGACTTTATATTATTATTGTGGACTTTATATTATTGTTTTGTTGTGGAGATTTTTATTTTATTATTGTGTTGTGGACATTTTTATTATTGTTGTTTGTGGTCATTTACTGTGTTGTATTGTGGATATTTATTATTGTTGTGAACGTTGTTTTATTTACACAGGTTATTTTGCTAAAAATTTACAAATTAAAAAAAAATTACAAAAACAGAGACCGATTAGTGACTAAAAAAAACAGTCACAATTCAGTCCCTGATATAGAGACCGAATTGAGACCGAAATTATTCGGTCTCAAATAGAGACCGAAAGCATCGGTCTCTATTCGGTCCCTATATCGGGGACCGAATTGTGACTGATTTGATCGGTCTCTATTAGTGACCGATTTATTTCGGTCTCAATTCGGTCTCTTTATCAGGGACCGAATTGTGACCGATTATTCGGTCTCTATTTGAGACCGAATAATTTCGGTCTCAATTCGGTCTCTATATCAGGGACCGAATTGTGACTGTTTATTTGGTCTCTATTTGAGACCGATTTATTTCGGTCACAATTCGGTCTCTATATCAGGGACCGAATTGTGACCGATTGTTCGGTCTCTATTTGAGACCGAATAATTTCGGTCTCAATTCGGTCTCTATATCAGGGACCGAATTGTGACCGAAATTATTCGGTCTCTGATGTGGACTTTTTAGCGACTGAAGTGCTTCAGTGACTATTCGGTCACTAATCAGTGACCGAATAGTGACCGAACTGTTTCGGTCACAGATTTGTGACCAGAAATTGTTCACCGACAAGTTCGGTCTCTATTCAGTCACTATTCGGTCTCTGAACTGTTTAGAGACCGAATAGAGACCGAATAGAGACCTAATATTTCGGTCTCTATTCGCGTGTTTTCTTGTAGTGTTCCAAGTGTAAGCCCGCTTAGCTCTGGCCCAAGCAGGAAATCACCTCCACACTTTTGGCGCCGTGTGTGGGAACGAACGAGAGGCCATGCGCTCTACCCGAGCGTCTTATCTTCATGAGACCCGCACACCCTTATCCTCACTGGGGGGCTATGTAGAGGTATTCTTTAGTCCCACATTGAAAGACAGTGAGAACAAATGTGTGCTTATCAGTAAGAGTCTCACCTCTTCTCCCAAGAGGGCCCTTTTAAAGGACAAAACCCCAAGCATGGGGACAATACCTCTTGGGAGGCACACTTAAATCACGTCTCTTCATTGGTGTCGTCTGTGGGAACGAACGAGAGGCCATGCGCCCTACCCGAGCATCTCATCTTCATGAGACCCGCACACCCTTATCCTCACTGGGGGGCATATGTAGAGATATTCTTTAGTCCCACATTGAAAGATAGTGAGAACAAGTGTATGCGTATCAGCAAGAGCCTCACCTCTTCTCCCAAGAGGGCCCTTTTAAAGGACAAAACCCCAAACATGGGGACAATACCTCTTAGGAGGCACACTTAAATCACGTCTCTTCATTGACGCCATTTGTGGGAAGGAACAACAGCCATTGCTCGCGGACGATCCTCGTACCAGAATGTAGGGAGCCATATGATGAGGTCCCGCCAGTCGCAGGTGGACTCCCGTCAACGTGCTCCCCCCGTCAACGTCACTGTAGCTTCTGCTGCCGTGACCGGGGGCGTCCCTGCGCCCGCCGCCGTCGTGCCTGCAACCGCCTTGTAGATGGCCAAACTTCGGGGACAGATGCAGTAGCTGACGGGCATCTGCCTGGGTCTCCAGGCCCAACTGGCCGGGCAGCCGGTTCCAACAGCCTCTGTTTCGCAGGAGCTCCAGGTAGAGTTGTCTCACCGGCGATCGCGCGCACCTCCTGCCCTGGCAGGGTCGATTTAGGAGCAGCACGCTGATTCACCGCGGAGGTCGCTCCACGCTTTGTCTGATGAACGAGCACCAGAGCGCCGCGGCCGTTCGCCCCGTCGTTCCGCGGCGGCCCCGTGCTTGCCCCGCTCGGTCGTGGGAGCCAACTCCCACAAGTCTGGGCGTACGGACTCGGCCCACTCCGAACAGGAGTTGGCCAGGCGCTTGCGCCGCGTTGTTGACCTGGAATGTGGTGTGGACGCGATGGTCCAGCATGCTGAGGAAAAGCTTCGGCCGAGGAGGACCTGAACTTCCGCTCCCCATTCATTGCGGAGATCCTGGAGGCTCGGGTCTCTCCCAAGCTCCCTCTGCCTACCATCGCATTGTACGACGGTGCTTCTGACCTTGCGGATCACATCCACGCGTTTGAGTCGCATATGGTGTTCCATGGAGCATCTGATGCGGCCAAATGCCGGGCCTTTCTGGCCATCTTGAAGGAAACTGCTCGGGCTTGGTTCGAAGCCCTCCCTGCAGGTTCCATCTCTTCCTTCCATCAGTTGAAGAAGTCCTTTCGGGACAACTGCCTGGGCGGAAGATCGCAACCGCGCACCGCGGCCTCCCTTCTTGCTATTCGGCAAAAGAAGGGAGAAGCACTCTGGGACTACGTCAAGAGGTTCCAGACTGAGGCGCTCTGCATCCCGCGCCTCGATGTCCCGTTAGCCACCAGTTTCCTAATTCAGGGTACTCGTTATGGTTTCCTACAGAGGATGCTGGGAGTGCAGCAGCCTTCCACTCTTGCCGAGCTCCTCACCTTCTTGGATGCCTACTTTGGGTATCACCAGATCAGTATGCATCCTCCGGATCAGGATGCCACCACGTTTGTCACAGACTTGGGGTTATACTTCTTTACCAGGATGCCCTTTGGTCTGAAAAATGTGGGCGCAACATACCAGCGACTGGTCAATAAGATGTTCGAGCAGCAAATTGGGCGCAACATGGAGGTCTACGTCGATGACATGTTGGTCAAAACACTTCCGAGCACTGACCACATCTCTGACCTCGAGGAGACCTTCACAACTTTGCGAAGGTACAACATGAAGCTCAACCTAGCCAAGTGTGCGTTTGGAGTACGCTCAGGAAAGTTCCTCGTCTTCCTCGTCTCAAATAGAGGAATAGAGGCCAACCCTGAGAAGATCCAAGTAATACTTGAAATGAGCAGCCCTAAAACGGTACGCGGCGTCCAACGTTTGACTGGACGACTAGCCGCACTCAACCGGTTCATGTCCCGAGCAGCAGAAAGGAGCTTCAACTTCTTCAAATTGCTGCGAGGACCTAGAGGCTCTTCACAGCAAGGGGGGCATGTACGGTGGACTGAGGACTGCGAGGCTGCCTTCGCAGAGTTGAAGGCCTATCTTGCAGCCCCACCTGTTCTCTCGAAACTTGTGCTCGGGGAGCCCTTGTTCGTATACCTTTCGGTTACCGAGCACTCCATCAGCGCAGTGTTGATCAGAGAAGAGGGAGCGGCCCAGCGTCCCGTCTACTACATCAGCAGGGTCCTTCAAGAAGCTGAAAGAAGGTACCCCCGAGCAGAGAAACTCGCCCTTGCTCTGGTCACGGCTGCCCAGAAACTCAGGCCCTACTTTTAGGCCCACTCAATAACGGTTCTGACCGACCAGCCGCCGAAGACTATTCTATAGCGACCGGAGGCTTCCGGCCGGCTCATTAAATGGGCCATCGAGCTAGGCGAATTCGACATCAGCTACCGTCCAAGGACGGCCATCAAAACGCAAGCATTGGCGGACTTCGTCGCGGAATGTACTCTCCCTACCGAACAGGATCCTCTGCTGGCCGATGAGCCCCCATGGGAGCTCTACGTCGATGGATCCTCGTGTGTCATAGGGAGCGGAGCTAGCCTGGTCCTCACATCTCCGAAGGGTTTAGAGTTCCAATATGCCCTTCGGTTTCGCTTTGCGGCCTCCAACAATGTGGCCGAATACGAAGCGCTGCTATCCGAAATCCGAATGGCGAGGCATCTTGGAGCCCTTTGACTTAGGGCCTTCAGCGACTCCCAATTGGTTGCTGGCTAGGTGAACGGACAGTTCGAAGCAAGAGAGCCATGCATGGCCCAGTACCTTCAACAGGTCAAGAGTCGAGCAGAAGGCCTCCTCTACTTCGAAGTCATACATGTTCCACGGGAGCAAAATGCACGAGCCGATGCACTTGCCAAGCTGGCGTCTTCAGGTGACATTGCCCCTCTCGCTCCGTATTCATTGAAGAACTCGTTGCACCGAGCACCGAAGTGGATGTAGCAGCCATTGGGTCCGACCCCCTAGTTTCGAACTGGACGGATCCTTTCCTGGCCTATCTACTTCGAGGAGAGCTTCCCCTTGAGCAGGGCGAAGCACGGAAGATCAGACTGCATTGTCAGCGTTTCACCCTGATTGAAGGCAAGCTTTACCGACGGTCCCTTTCAAGACCCCTCTTACGGTGTCTCAGCCCTGAAGAGGCCCTTTCGGCTATCGAAGAGGTTCACGAGGGATTGTGCGGAAGCCACTTGGGGGGCAGAACGCTGGCATGCAGCATGATCCGAGCAGGATTCTGGTGGCCCTCTCTGCAAAAGGACTGTATGTCTTTTGTCAAAAGGTGCCCGGAATGTCAGAAGTTCGGGCAGCTCATTAAGAAACCTGCCGAGCAACTTCATACACTATTTGAGCCTCGTCCTTTCGCTAGGTGGGGCATTGATATCTTCGGTCCCTTCCCGGAGGCCCAGGGTCGGAAGAAGTTTTTGTTCGTGGCCATCGACTACTTCACCAAGTGGGTCGAAGCAGAACCCGTTACCACAATCACCGAACAAGCCGCGTGGAAGTTCGTTTAGTAGAACATCCTCTGCATGTTTGGCATCCCAAGAGTGATTACCTCCAACAACGGGAAGCAGTTCGGTAGCACCTTCTTCAAGCAGAAGTGCGCCGAACTTGACGTCTACAACCACTTCACCTCTGTGGCACATCCTCAGGCAAACGGTCTGGTCGAAAATGCCAACCGTACATTGCTGCACGGGATTCGCACGAGAGTCGAAGCTGCTGGTAGTTCATGGATTGACGAGCTCCCTAATGTGTTGTGGTGCCACCGAACAACTGCTCGGGTAGCCACTGGGGAGACCCCTTTCCATTTTGCCTACGGCATAGAGGCCGTCGTACCTTTGGAAGTGGCTCTCCCCACTCTCCGGACAACTCACTTCGACGAGGCCGCCAATAATCGCGCACTTAGGGAAAACTTAGACATGCTTGACGAACGCCAAAGTGACGCCAGCATTAGACTAGTTTCCTACCAACAGTGACTTGCGCAATATTATAATTTCCGAGTTCAGGAAAGGTGCTTCTTCGAAGGGGACCTTGTTCTTCATCGTTGCTCGGCATCGGATCCCCGAAGAGCAGTCGGTAAGCTCACCCCCAAATGGGAAGGACCTTATCAGGTCACCAAGGTTCTTGGAAAAGGCTCTTATAAGCTAACTACTCCTAGTGCCGGGGCCATACCCAGAACCTGACATGTATCCAACTTGAAGGCTTACTATTTATAAAAATCTTCTGTTCGGCATCCTACTTCTATCCTACCAGTTCTTTTGGCCAGCTAGAGACGAAGTCCAAAACATCCTTGTCTCAATATCTTTAGCCCACAAGGATGTAACGACATCTCCTAGTATGAAGGTGTTCCGCAAGCACCCCAGGCTAGAACACCCGCAGTTCATAACAACCTGTGCGGTAATTGCGAACACTTCTAAATGACCAACGAATTCCAGTTCGGACAGAACACTTGCAAGGTAAGGAGATAGAAAAAGCGAAGCCATTTTTTGAAAAAAGAAAGAGGGGATCTATTCAGATTTTGTACAAAAGCTCGCTTTGGCCGAGTTGCCAAACAAAAAGGCAAGGATATTCAAGAGGCCTACCTGGAGGTACCGGCGCCATCGTCTACAGAAGGCATTCGCTCTGACTGGAACTGGGCAAAGTGCACTCCGTCCAAACGCACGTCCTGGGTACGACGCCGGCACTCCCTTATAGCAGCGTCGAAGGCTTCTCGGGCACGCTCTGTCCAAGCAAGCTTTTCCCCGAGCTCCTTTCCGACTTCGAGGCCCACTTTGTAACAACGGGCCCCGAACTGCTCCAAGTCCTTTTTGAAGTCCGGACCTTCTTTGTACTCCGCCACTCCTTGGGCTCTGGCTTCAGCTAACACCTTCGTGATTGCCTCCTTTTCGGCTCGGGCGATGGTCAGGTTTAGCTCAGATGCTCGGAGGGCATCTTGAAGGCTTTTTACCTCCCTTAGCAGCTTGGCCTCGCAAGCCCAGTGCTTGGTGACCAGACCATCGCAGAAGGCCGTTTCCGCCTCCCACATCTACCTCTGACCTTGGGCGCGCATAGCCAACTTCTTTAGCACGCCCAGGGAATTCATAACTCCATCAACCAGCGCCCCCACATCGACGTCGTCGGCATCATCGCGCTCGTAAAGGCGCTCTGGACGATACATCCGTTGGAGTGCTCGGGGGACACAACTGGACACGGGGACTGTCAGCGCGCCACCCGTTCTAGGTAAGACACGGTGGGACTTGGAGGAAGTAGTCTTAAAACATTTTCTCCTAGACGACCGAGTGCTGCTTCTAGCATTGCCTTTGAGGGGAGCTCGGATGACCTTCCCCTCAGCACTTCGGTAAGCGGCCTCCGGTCCTCCTCGGAGTCAGCATGTTCCTCGGCGGTCCCGCCTGCTGATGCTTCGGAAGGCCCTGCTCCGCCAGCAGCTTCAGTAGCCATTTCCTGGCCCTCTGTTTCTTGGGCCGTCTAACGAATCTCTCCCACTCCGGCGTAAGAAATCTCCTTGGTCCCCTCAGGAACCGAAGTAACTGTTTGAGCCTTTGCTGTTACAATTACTTCACTGGGGGGCAGGGGGCCTTCAACCAGGGCTCCTCCCGCGGTGGTCTCTTCGGCCCCGGACGCAGCTACCACTTCGGGGATGTTCTCCTCAGGCACATCGAGGCGTGGAGAAGTCCCCTCCCCCATGACGGGGGTCTCTTCATGACCTTCGCCCCTTTGAGCAAAGGTCTCTGCAGCGTCGCCAGCAGCATCCTGCTCGGCGCCTCCGTGCTCGATGCCGTTGTACGAGCAATTTCCTCTTCGCGGCCCTCATTGGGGCCCGGCGGCGCGGGCACTTCCCCCTGCTCCTCAGCAAAGCTCTCTGACCCGTCGCTTAGCACAACAAGCCCGAGCTCGATCGCCATCCTCTGGGCGACCTCGGGACGGACCACGGGGGGCATCTGCGGTGCTTCCTGTTCAGCCGACCCAGCGGCCTTGCGCTTCTTGCGCAGTAGCAACTGCGCCTCTTCGGCCTCTTCTTCAGTCCCCTCCTCGCTCTGTTGAGGGGCAGCACGAACCAGCTTCTTCTTCTTCCGAGCTCGGAGCTGGTCTGCGGCCTCCGCGCCCTCGTCGAGCAGCATCGGCCTCTTCTTCATGGCGGCGGAAGGCCGACTCACCCCTTCGCCCTCCTCGAATGAAGGCCGACTCGCCCCTTCGCCCTCCTCGAACGAAGGCCGCGCTCCTGCTGAAACCACCTTGATGGTGGCCTTCTTCTTCAAACGAATTTTTTCGGGCCCCTTCTCAGGGACCCATGTGCTTTCCGGACGACCCTTGGCAGGTGAAGGCGCCACCAATGTGGTCGTTACTGTTAGTTATGGATGTCCTCAAGCCAATCATAACTTGTACAATCTTGTTCTTTGATAATAATAATAAGGCTTTTATATTCATTATGTGTAATTCGTTTATCGTTTCATTATGAAGTCCATGAATATACGCAATGGATATTAATTATGATGAGATCATAACAATGAGATTAATATCCTTTAAACGTATATTCTTAATTATTCTTAGTCGGAGGATATTCGAGAAGGACATTGGATATCCGGTTAGACTAGTACAGGTTGCACCTGCTCATATGATGAGGGTGACTGGTCTCATAGTCACTTGTGTGGAGACACTAAGGTGAATCTGTAGGTGCTCACTGGAGAATGAGTTCACTGAACTGATCCGCTATGAATCACTAGATGGTAATGTTATCTAACTGTCAACCAGCTAGATTCATTGTCACAGTGGCGTGATTGGTCCTTAGACCTGAGACACCAAGGACACCTTGCTGGTGGACTTCTGGGTTTTGACCATGACTAATAGATCTCTAGCCATGAGGTCTTAATCAGTTAAGTGTTCAGATCTAGAGGAATACCTTTGAAGGTGATTGTGTGGTCAATATGGGATCGCTCGCTCTTGCTAATAAGAGAGTGAATGCTCTAGGGAAAGATGCCTGATAGTCTCTGGCCAGGGCAAGACTACTTATCAGAAAAGGAGTTTTCTAATATTGTTATGCGGCATCTAAACCAAGTGAGTACATACATTAGGGTTTGACAGTTGACCATACCCTAAGTGCACTAGAGAGCATTGTACGAGCGAAGGATTATAGTCACGTGGTAACTGATGACAGAAAAAGGTTCCTTGATTGGGTTGTTGAATCCCAATGCTTTCCAGGATCAAGTGGTGTTGCTTGGCAGCCAACTTGATTGGAAGCCTGGTCAATTATCGTGAGACGATAATTGATTGTATAATTAATAATATGAGATATTAATTAATTGCAGTAAGTCAATACAGAGTTATTGGGCTTGATGGGTTGAAAACTGGACTAGCACTTGGGCCTAGAGGGTCACACGCAATAGAGTTCCGAGCAGACTGGGCAGGATGACCGATATAGACAATAACTGGGTTTTTGTGAAAAACCGCAGGGTCTATATATTCATGTGGAGAGTTAAACCCTGGCCCAAGCTCCAGGCTCTCTCCTTGGTCGCCCCCCCTCCTCTCTCTCTCCCTGGGCTCCCCCACCTCCTCTCTCCTCTCTCTAGCACATGGTGGAGTTGAGATCTGGGAGATGCGTGGAGACCGAGGAGATCCCGTCTGCGTCCGGAGCTCGCGTGGATACATCTAGAGGCCGGACACTTGAACGGCTTGAAGCACCAGCGCCTCCAGCGCCACTTCCTCCCCGGATTCGGGAGTTTCGCAACCCCGCAAAGGTATAGATCGGATCTCCTTGTGCGCGGGTTCTCCATTTTTCTGTTCGATCCGACCACCGGCAACGATATCTACGGGAGGGAATCGTGTTTCCGGTGCGCCCTGATTGATACCTTATAGTGGAATCAGAGCCAGGTTGCTGGCTCGGTCGGGATCGGCGTCATATGAATGTCATTTTATGTGTTTTCGTCAATTTGCGTTCTGCATGAATCCCTAATTTTTACCTCGTTCTTGGGTCGCACATGGGATGTGCACTTCCTATTTGGTACATGGAAGTTGTTCCTGGTACCAAGGGCTTCGCGAAGAACCCTTCATGGCGTCGTTTGGCCCTCCGTGGAGGCCACACGACCCCTTGCAAGAAGCCGCCGCCATGCTTCTTGGACAGTCCAAGAAAGGGGCGTTTCCTACAAATCTAGGGTTTTTGGGGAGTTTTATGGGTGCTAAGGGGCGATGGGAGGCGTTTTCCGGCACTGCCGGCGCCGTCCGTGGCTGCCGGAGGCGGCGTGGAAGGCGGCAGGGCCGCGGCGCTCCGGCGTAGCGCCGTGGAGCGGCGGCGGCCAGGGTTTCGCCCTGGCCGCGGGCGCTGTCGGGCGGGAGGAGCGACCCTCGCGGGTCGCCCCTGCGCCCCCCCCCCCCCCCCCCCCCCCCCCCCCGACCGGGTCCACTTACCCGGACCCGGGGCGGGGACCGGGGCACCCACGCGGGTGCCTACGCCGGTCCGCCCTGGGCGGACCGGCTACCGGATCCTGCTCGCCGGATCCGGTCCGGCCCTTCCCTTTTTTCCCATTTTTAAAGTTTTTAAATTGTTTAAAAACTAGAAAAAAATGTTTTAAAATCCCAAAAAATTATGAAAATTAGTTTTAAGAGTTTTAAAATTGTTTTAGCTCTCTGTAAATTAATTTTCAGATGTTTGACCCAATGTTTAATTAGTTTAAGGGAATTCCAAAATTGTTTTAGTTATTTCCTACCATCTAATTAATGCATGTTAATTAATTTAAGAATGTGATTCTTGTTAAATTAATTAACAGTAAATTTTGGCAGATTCATGCAGCAACGGTGAATGGCGTTTATCTAATGCTGATTAGATGTTATCTATGTTAGCTAAATTGTTTAGTTAAATAGTTTTCAAAATATAATTATTATATTTTTGAAATAAAAGTTATTTCAGAAGTAATTATGTGATAATTACTTGTTGATGCATATGATGTGTTGATGTGTGTGGATGGATGATCATGGACTTAGATGTCATGTGATGATATTTATGGTTTATGGCATGTGATGTAATTTATGAGGACTGTGTGCCTCCCTCTCTCCCTCTATTAAATCCAGGCTGTACATTCTATCTCCCTCCTGTTATGTACTCTCCTTGACTTGTTCAAAGTTTCTTATAATTATCTGATGTATATTTATGGGCCTGCGAGCCCAATTTAATGTTACTTGTAATTTTAAGATGCGGATTGGCGGAGATGGAGGAGAGTACCATGCAAGACCTTCATGGAGATAGAGTTACATCAAGCATGAGCATTCTATGCGGGGCTGCCATATGTTGCCATGTTTGTGGATTACCAACTGGCTCTGGTAATGCCACTCTAGGTTAAAGTCCATGATCATCCATCGTTTTTCTTCATATATATGATATATGTGGAATGCGCTATGATATATATAATATTCCAAATTCTATATATCAATAGCACGCAGATATAGAGACCAAGATAAAATATGTCAAAATCCCTCCTCGTTTAAATTTTAAGTCATAGCGTAATCATTAAAAATGAATTACGTGGCCCTCCATCATTATAGTTTTAGGATTGCCATTAGATCGGGCAAGTTTGTTGTGCTATTCATAAGGCTTGCCAAATCTGATGACAAACTAAAACTATGGCATGCTGATGCCTTAAACGGGGTAGAGGAACGGTGTAGCTTTGTTGTGCTATCCACAAGGGCTACATCCAAATCTATGCTCGTTACGTAATGATGGTACTGCTTAGACTGGATTAATGACTTGTTCTGCTATACACAAGGTCATTAAAATTCAGGGGCCGAAATAAGATCAGATATTGCAATAGTTGCAAGTGTCAAGAGTTGACCGCTTTCAGATCATAGTATGGTTTGTTGTACTATCCACAAGATCATGCTATGAGTCTGTAAGATTCCGATCCCCACTAGGAGATCGTCGACGTCTCCCATTATGTATATCTGAGGGTTATACATTCTGTCGGAAAATAGTGGGAGCTAATCTTGATTAAAGTCCTAATCTAGATTTAATTATTATTATGAACATCTGCTAGTTGTGTTTATATTTCCTTTATAGGCAAAAATGTCGTCAGGTAACCCACTCCGTGGCATACTGGATGCCAACAAACTGACAGGCCCGAACTACTCGGATTGGCTCAGGAACTTGAAGATTGTCCTCAAGTATGAGCGCATTGCCTATGTCCTGGAAGGTGAGTTTAGCTGAGATGCTGAACATACTGAAGACTGCTGAGGGCAATCTTAAGAAGGAAAATCTCAATGTTCTCATGGTTGGAAAGTCCAACTAGAAGAGGAGAGCAGTGCAAGCCTTTGAGAAAGGCAATGCAAAGAAGCAGTCCAAGCAAAGACAAAAGAAGGACATAAGCAAAGGATCAGAAAAGGGTGAGTGCTTCCACTGCAAGAAGAAGGGGCACTGGAAAAGAATTGCAAGGACTACCTTGCAATGAAGGCTCAGGAGAAGCAGAAGCTTGGCGAAGCTTCAGGTATCTATATGATAGATCTTCACTTGTCTATTAGAGATTCCACATCTTGGGTTTTAGACACTGGATGTGCTTCTCATGTCTGTAATGATGTGCAGATGTTGACAAGTAGAAGGAAGTTGAGCAAGGGCGAGGTGAACTTGAGGCTTGGAAACGGCGCAAGTGTTGCTACACACACTGTGGGGACAATGAAGCTCAAGTTACCCTCAGGAGATTTTCTTTCATTAGATGATTGCTACTTTGTGCCTAGCATTATTAAGAACATTATTTCTGTTTCTTGTTTAGACAGAATTGGATACAAGTTTGCCATTGAGAACAATAGTTGTTCAGTTTATTTGAGAAATAAACTAGTTGCTTTAGCAAATTTGGTAAATGGTTTGTATCTACTTGATGTTTCTTATGAAAATCTCCATGTTGATGTTTCTCCTAAGAGAAGTAAGAATAGTGTGAACACTGCCTACTTGAGGCATTGTAGGCTTGGTCACATTGGCGAGAATAGGCTTCAAAAGTTGCATAAGAATAGATACTTGGATCCATTTGATTATGAATCATATGCAACTTGCGAATCCTGTTTAATGGGTAAGTTGACCAAATCTCCATTTAGTGGACATGGAGATAGGGCCATGGACATATTGGAACTAATACACTCGGATGTATGTGGTCCAATGTCTACCCAAGCCAAGAGTGGCTACTCATACTTCATTACATTCACGGATGATTACTCAAGGTTCGGATTTGTTTACTTAATGAAGTACAAATCTGAAGCATTTGAGAAGTTCCAAGAATTTAAGAATGAAGTTGAGAAGCAAACTGGAAAAAGTATTAAAATCCTACGGACAGACCGAGGAGGTGAATACTTGAGTACAGAGTTCACACAATTCTTAAAGGACAATGGTATCCTTTCTCAATGGACTCCTCCCTATACACCACAGATGAATGGTGTATCAGAAAGGAGGAATCACACCTTGTTGGACATGGTACGATCCATGATGAGCCATTCACAGTTACCAGTTTCCCTATGAGGATATGCGCTAGAGTCAGCGGCATATCTACTGAACAGGGTTCCCAGTAAATCTGTGTCTTCTACTCCATATGAGATATGGAAGGGTAGAAAGCCTGATTTTAAACATGTTAAAATCTGGGGCTGTCTTGCCCACGTGAGGAGACATGACTCAGATAAACTGAAATCCAGAACCGATAAGTGCAGGTTTGTTGGATACCCAAAAGAAACGTTTGGGTACTACTTTTACCATCCTGGTGAACAAAGAGTGTTTGTCGCCAGGAGAGCTGTCTTCTTGGAAGAGGAGTACCTTACCCAAGATGACAGTGGGAGTAAAGTAGATCTAGAAGAGGTTCTAGATCCATAAATTGTGCAAAGTCCACCAGTTGAAACATCGATTCCGGAACCTGTTCAGAAATATACACACATTCAGTATAGGTCTGGTAGAGTACCTAGACAGCCTGAAAGATATGTTGGACATATCAGTGAAGGCATGTCTTATGATGAGGATGGTGATCCAAAGACCTACTAAGAGGCTGTTGATTGTCCTCAGTCAGGGAAATGGCGAGATGCCATGAATTCTGAGATGCAGTCCATGTACACCAACCAAATTTGGAACTTGGTAGACTTGCCTGAAGGTATTGTACCTATTGGGTGCAAGTGGATCTTTAAGAGAAAGATCGGTGTAGATGGACAGATCGACACTTATAAGACAAGGTTGGTGGCAAAGGGGTATCGTCAAAGGCAAGGAATTGACTATGACGAAACTTTCTCACCAGTTGCTATGATAAAGTCGATCAGAATTCTTCTTGCCATTGCTGCATACTTTGATTACGAGATCTGACAGATGGATGTAAAAACTGCTTTCCTCAATAGAAACATTGAGGAAGAAGTGTATATGATACAGCCTGAGGGTTTTACATCCAAAGAGTGTCCAGATAAAGTATGCAAGCTTCAAAGGTCGATCTATGGATTGAAGCAAGCTTCTCGTAGTTGGAACATAAGGTTTGATGAGGCTATCAAATCTTATGACTTCATTAAGAATGAAGATGAACCATGTGTGTATAAGAAAATCAGTGGGAGTGCTATCACTTTTCTCATACTTTACGTTGATGACATCTTGCTCATTGGGAATGATGTAGGGATGTTATCATCAGTAAAGGTTTGGTTGTCAAAGAACTTCTCCATGAAGGATTTGGGAGAAGCATCCTATGTATTAGGAATACGTATCTATAGATATAGATCTAAGAGGATGCTTGGTTTGACCCAATCCATGTACATAGATACCATTGTCAAAAGGTTTGGCATGGAAAATTCCAAGAGAGGTCTCATACCAATGAGACATGGGATTAATCTCTCTAAGGAGCAGTCTCCTAAGACTCCTGAAGAGAGGGCAGTCATGGATAGAGTCCCCTATGCCTCAGCTATAGGGTCTATCATGTATGCCATGCTATGTACAAGGCCTGATGTAGCATTTGCTCTAAGTGTTACGAGCATATATCAGACAAATCCAGGTGAAACACACTGGATGGTAGTGAAATGTATCCTTAAGTACTTAAGAAGGACTAAGGATATATTTCTGTTTTATGGAGGAGGGGACTTGAAACTTCGAGCATATACTGACTCGAGTTTCCAGTCAGATCCAGATGATAGCAAGTCTACATCTGGGTTTGTGTTCACCCTAAACGGAGGTGGAGTGAGCTGGAAGAGTTCCAAGCAAGAAACCACTACAGACTCGACGACAGAAGCTGAGTACATTGCTGCAGCTGAAGCCGCCAAGGAGGCAGTGTGGATGAAGAAGTTCATCACCGACCTTGGTGTGGTGCCAGGTGACTCTGATCCGATCCCATTGCTGTGTGACAACAATGGGGCCATTGCGCAAGCGAAAGAGCCGCGGTCTCATCAGAAGTCGAAGCACATTCTGAGGCGATTTCACCTGATCAGGGAGATTATCGCTAGAGGAGATGTACTGGTGGAAAGAGTTCCTTCAGTCGACAACATTGCAGATCCAATGACAAAGCCTCTGACTCAAATTGTGTTTGAGCGCCACCTAGAGTTTATGGGTTTAAGGCTTCAAGGTGATTGGCTTTAGTCCAAATGGGAAATTGTTAGTTATGGATGTCCTTAAGCCAATCTTAACTTGTACAATCTTGTTCTTTGATAATAATAATAAGGATTTTATATTCATTATGTGTAATTCGTTTATCGTTTCATTATGAAGTCCATGAATATACACAATGGATATTAATTATGATGAGATCATAACAATGAGATTAATATCCTTTAAACGTATATTCTTAATTGTTCCTAGTCGGAGGATATTCGAGAAGGACATTGGATATCCGGTTAGACTAGTACAGGTTGCACCTGCTCATATGATGAGAGTGACTGGTCTCATAGTCATTTGTGTGGAGACACTAAGGTGAATCTGTAGGTGCTCATTGGAGAATGAGTTCACTGAACTGATCCGTATGAATCACTGGATGGTAATGTTACCTAACTGTCAACCAGCTAGATTCATTGTCACAGTGGCGTGATTGGTCCTTAGACCTGAGACACCAAGGACACCTTGTTGGTGGACTTCTGGGTTTTGACCTTGACTTATAGATCTCTAGCCATGAGGTCTTAATCAGTCAAGTGTTCGGATCTAGCGGAATACCTTCGAGGGTGATTGTGTGGTCAATATGGGATCGCTTGCTCTTGGTAATAAGAGAGTGAATGCTCTAGGGAAAGATGCCTGATAGTCCCTGACTAGGGCAAGACTGCTTATCAGAAAAGGAGTTTTCTGATATTGTTATGCGGCATTTAAAATAAGTGAGTACACACATTAGGGTTTGACAGTTGACCATACCTTAAGTGCACTCGAGAGCATTGTACGAGCGAAGGATTATAGTCACGTGGTAACTAATGACAGAAAAAGGTTCCTTGATTGGGTTTCTGAACCCCAATGCTTTCCAGGATCAAGTGGTGTTGCTTAGCACTCAACTTGATTGGAAGCCCGGTCAATTATCGTGAGACGATAATTGATTATGTAATTAATAATATGAGATATTAATTAATTGCAGTAAGTCAATACAGAGTTATTGAGCTTGATGGGTTGAAAACTGGACTAGCACTTGGGCCTAGAGGGTCACACGCAATAGAGTTCCGAGCAGACTGGGCAGGATGACCGATATAGACATTAACTGGGTTTTTGTGAAAAACTGCAGGGTCTATATATTCATGTGGAGAGTTAAACCCTGGCCCAAGCTCCAGGCTCTCTCCCTGGTCGCCCCCCTCCTCTCTCCTCTCTCTGGCACATGGTGGAGTTGAGATCCGGGAGACGCATGAAGACCGAGGAGATCCCGTCTGCGTCCGGAGCTCGCGTGGATACGTCTAGAGGCCGGACACTTGAACGGCTTGAAGCACCAGCGCCTCCAGCACCACTTCCTCCCTGGATTCAGGAGTTTCTCAACCCCGCAAAGGTATATATCGGATCTCTTTGTGCACGGGTTCTCTATTTTTCTGTTCGATCCGACCATCGGCAACGATATCTACAGGAGGGAATCGCGTTTCCGCTGCGCCCTGATCGATTCCTTACAGTTACCGCAGTACCAACCCTCACAGCAGAGGGGACCCGGACAATAGTGGCGACGTCTTCGCCCTCATATACCATGTGAGCCATGACAGGGATCTGTTCGGCGAAATCCTTGTTCGCCTCCTGATCTCTCCCAGCTTCCAACTCCGCAGCGACTGCAAAAAGGGGGAAGTTGTTAGAACACAGTCACTGAACTAGCGCGCAACAAAGCAAGTTTGAGCACTTACTCCATGGTTTGCTCAGACCATGCCGAACAAGCGAAAACTCTGTCAAGTAGCCCTCTCCATTCCTCACGCTGGCTCGGAGCAGACTATCTGAGGTCCTCGCCTCATCTTGAATCAGCTTGGGGAAGCTGTCCTTCTGTGCCGATCGGATGACGGTGGGGAACCCCCACTCTGCACCGTCCCGGCGCCGGACGAAGAACAGCCTATCCATCCAACCTTTGTTGTTGGAATATTTGTCGGACAGCTGTATATGCATCCTGTCCGTTCGGTGCTTTGCATAGTAGACATCCGTCCCCGACGACCGCGAAGCAGAAAGCTTAAAATGTGCTCGGAACACATCCACCGAGCCTCGGATCTGCTTGATTCTGTAAATAATGCCGAAGATGCAGATATACCTCCAGGTATTAGGCGTCAGTTGAATCGGCGAAACTCCCCACCGGTTTAACAATGCCTTTGCCACCTCCGGCAATGGCAGCCGGAGTCCCGCTTCCATATGGTCCACGGAGAGGGGAAGACAACCTGGCTTGTTCACCAGGTACGACTCTCCTTCCTTCGCGTCGATGATCTCATATTCATCGCCGATGCGGAAGCGCTCCCGGAGCCCGCTGTAGTGGTAGCATTGCGGCCCACGAGCTGCAGCCACGGTTACTCCACTCGCCCCGGCGACCGTAACTGCTTTCCCCTTGCTTTCCATCGTCAGAAGTTGCAGAGGGGAGCAAGGGGTAGGAAGAAAACGCGAGGAAGAAGGCGACTAAGAGTGTGGGGGGCACGAAGGTTCTGAAGGCAAAAAATTCCAAACAATTTCGAAGGCGTGGCTCCCGCCTTCGCCCCCCTCTTCTCCCTTATAAGGAAGGAGGGGCGCGAAATTCGAAGCAGACCAGAAACGACGATTTTGCACCTCCTGCTCCAAGTCGCTACTCAAGTACATCGATGGTGACTGTTCGAGCGGAGCGCGCGGCGTCCGTGGCTCGACACGACCCCCGCGCCCATCATGAAAGCTCCGCGTTCATGGGGACTCACCAAGCGGCATCGTTATGTATCTGTTTGGATCTCAGAGGACGATACAACATTTAATGCAGACTTGACGTCCGGGAAAGTCACCGCTCTCAATCGCTCTGGTTCCCGAACCACTGAGAGCGTGGGGGACAAGTGTGGTGGTTGTTTTCAGCCACCTTGGCCCATTACAGCCCATCGGGGCTCCCCAGGCAAGCATGGCCCCTCAATAGGGCGCCACGTCTCCTTGAAGACTGCGCCAAGGACTCCAAAAAACGACCATAAGGTCCGAGCACCACCGAGCTCCCTTGGGCACGTCCCCGAAGGCCTCTTGTTCTATTCGGTTCAAGCGCGATCTACCGAACAGACCCTGTTCAAACCTCTGGCGCTGTCTGCACAAGCCATGCCCCCAAGCGCCAAGCACCGAACAGTAGGTCTAACTCACCGAGCAGGCTACCTGCTCGGTACCTTCCGCCCAGGAGAATCCAAGCGGCCCTTCGTCCCCTCGCGGCAGTTATAACGGCTATACCACGCGCGCCCCACGATCAAGTGGTGCATTAACAGCAGAGCACCTCAACGCGTAACTCCCCCGCTAAGGACGCCAACGGGCGCGCCCTTTGCGGCATTGATCAGGGACATTCCGTCCCTCTCCCTCAGCACTTCTACCTATAAAAGGCACCGGTAAGCCTCCATGTAAAGGTACGCAATCCAAGACACACCTCTCTTGAGCAATACTGAACCTTCTTCTTCCAGGCCTTTGAATCCATCTCTAACTTAGGCATCGGAGGGTTCTCCCCAGTTCTTCAACCGGGCCCCCCCTGATTCTCTTCTGGTTTTGCAGGCATTCGTCCGCTACCGGCGTCCTTCTTCCCTTCTTCCAAGTGTAGGTCCGCTTGGCTCCGACCCAAGCAGGAAATCACCTCTACAACATCTAATGTCTGAAATAACTAAATTTTAAGATTTCAAAATTTTTGATAAATCAATGAAATAATATCTTATTTTATCACTTAAATTTGAAAAACTATTAAATTTTAAAATGAGAGAAATCACTTTTTTTTTTCAGACCCTCAATTTTATCAAATTCATAGTAATCTCTGTTGGTCTTTGTTGTTCGGTGATCGACGAGTCGTCAGATTCTGCTGGACTATCGTTGAAATTCAGCGAATTTATTGACGACCAATCACCAGATTTCGACGACCAATGAACAACGAGTCGTAGGATTTCAATAAACTGTCATCAAATTTTGGCGACTCCACTCTACTGGCGATCAACAAGTTGCCGGATTTCGACAGATTGAATCACCAAATTTTAGACAATCACTAGATTTTGACGGTCAACAACAAGTTTCGGATCGTCGAGTGTCTTTTCATATATTAAGATGTTCAAAAAAATATTTAAATATAATAATTTTATCAAATAAAATATTAATTCAGTTATTATTTAAGTTAATTATCAAACAACTCTTAATAATAATATATATATTAAATATTTTTAAAATTTTAAATTTATAGAATAGATGCAAAATAAATTTCAGACTTAAAATTTTAATCAAAATAATTTATCATCTAACAAATATCAAAATCACGATGTCAGGTTCAAAATTACGTACACAGGGCTCCATGTGATGTATCGGATTTATCTCGTCGGTTCTCCGATACAAAGTCACGTCAATTGCATGAGAGAGTGGTTAGGGGCGCATGACACATTTAATACAAGAGAAAGATTTACTGTACTTTAGGAAAGTGTAGTAAGTGCAATCTACTTAAGATGGCAGCCCATGTGACGCCACATGGGTTGTCAAGTGATTTTTTTTTTTTGAAATATAATTTTTTTTTGGAGCCTAACTCATCTATTTTGGAGCCCAACTCATTTATTTTGGAACTTAACTTTTTATTTTGGAGTCTAAAAAATAGTTTGACTCTAAAATAAAAGGTAAATTGAGCTCCAAAATAAAAAATTGGATTCTAAAATAGATAAATTTAACTCCAAAATAGATGTGTTAGACTCTAAAAAAAAGTTAGATTTCAAAAAAAAAGAAAGAAAAATTACTTGACACCTATGTGATGTCACATGAACTGTCATCTTAAATAGATTGTACTTACTACACTTTTCCTAATGTGCAGTGAGTCATTCTCCTAATGCAAAGATGTTATGGACATTTTTCGTATCTCTTAATCTGAATACACGCCTCCGACGCCAATTCTTTACGGTAGGTTATGAAAGGATCTTTGGTGTTAATATTTTCGTGTAATAAATTTTTTGGTGAGAATATAAAATCAATATATATATTTTATCAAATTATCTTTCCAACAGCAGTATATATGAAAATAACCAAAAAAAATCTTACCGTGCCCCAGAACTCGGCAATTCTCAATTAAAATTTTCGTAACACTTGGTGATAGAGGAGACCAAAACTCGTTTTGAGTTAAACCACCTTCAGAGACTGTTGATTCAAAAAGTTTCCCCGTCCATTTCCACCGTCGGTTAATTTGATTACTGACCTCCAAAATAACAATGATGACAATAAACCCAGTGGGGGGGGGGGGGGGGGAGGGTCATCGGCATCCTGCGCTCGTGCATCCACGTGGTCTCTGGAGGTACACAATTCCCGGTAAATATAATAATAACATCCCAACCAACAAACAAATGGCCATGCAGGCAGTAAATGGCCACACTTAATTAAAACCCAGTAATCCTGCCAAATTTGTTTCACAATAAAATACCCACCCCTCCAACCCATGCCTCTTCTTAGGCCCAGGCATCAAAACCACACACACAACTCCCCACTACTATACCTGCTCAGCTTCCTCTCTCTCTCTCTTTAGAGTCCACCTCTGCGCTCTGCGCTCTGCAACGCGGCAGCATTCTTCCCCCAAACAGCCAGCAGCTGCTGCTGCCGCAAGCGACAACTCAACCCCCACTCTCCACCACCACCTCCCCCCCCCCCCCAAAACCCCCCGCCCTTCGGTGCTTCTTTCTTCCTCCTCCATGACCACCACTACCACCCCCTGACGGATCTGCATCTGCTGCAGCCACCAGCCCGCAGTAGCAAACAGCTACTCACAGCTAGCCGGGCAGCTTGCGAGCTAGTGTGTCCGAGAGGAGGAGGGGGACGAGGAGGAGGAGGAAGAGGAGGCGGCGTCCCTCCCGGCTACCAGGCCAACAGCAGTAACCATGGTACTCCCGGCTGCGGCAGCGGCGGCGGCAGCGGCGGTGGGGGTGGTGGGCGACGATGGGATTGGCGACGGCATGCAGTGCTCGGAGCATCCGCAGTACTACAACCAGCGGGCCAACCCCGGGGGGATCTGCCCCCTCTGCCTCCAGGAGAAGCTGGGCCGCCTCGTCTCTTCTTCCCCCAACAACCACGGGAATAGCTCCTCCTCCTCCCCTCACCTGTTCTACCCATCGGCTCTGGCCGCCCCGCCCTACTACTCCGACTCCCCTTCCTCTCCGCCCTCCTCTCTCCGCCCCACTGTCGGGGAGGCCGCCGCCTACGGCTCCAGAGCAGGCGGAGGCGCCAGGGGCACCAACTCCTCTTCTTCCTCCTTTGCCGGTACCGGGGGGCAACGCCGCGCCTCTCTTGGCAACCGGGCTGGTAATGGTGGCCGGAGCAGGATGATCCCGTTTCTCTACAGCACCCACGGCAAGAAGAAGCCGTTTGGCGGCAGCGGGAGCAGTAGCACCACCACCAGGACAAGCAGTGGCATCAGCGGCAAGATCATGTCCTCCACCACCAGTTCCTCCTCTCTTTCCGCCATCTCCACCACTGCTTCATCGTCATCCGGCAGCAGCGGGGGAAACCCGGTCTTCAAGCGGAGCAAGTCGGTGGTGCCCCGCCCGACGGGCGGCTACCCAGACGGCTGCCGGGCTGGCGGCGCCATCACGGAGGACCCAGAAAAGTTTGACAGTCCGCGGAAGAAGAGTTTCTGGTCGTTCCTCTACCTCTCTTCCTCCCAGCAGAACTACCAACACCACTCCTCCAGCCCTAGGAGCGCAACCGCCGCCCCCAAGCGTAGAGGAGCAGGCAGTGGCGGAGGCGGCAAAGATGCCAACGGTGTCAGCTGCACCACCAATTCCTCAACCGTCGCTAGCACTCCATACATCAGAGACATCAAGCTGCTGCCGCAGCCACCGCAGCTACCGGCCATCAGCACCGGGCCTGCGACCTCCGTCACAGCCAGCAGAGGCAACAACAAATCTCATGAAGACGCTAAGACCCCGAGGAGAGAGTACCCCCCAGCCGTGGCCCCTGCAGCAGCAGCAACAATAGCTGTGAGAACGGAAGAGGCGGACGACAGCCCTGGGAGCGGAAGTCAAGCGTCCGCGTCCTTCGGAAGGAAAGTGGCGAGGTCCCGCTCTGTGGGGTGCGGCAGCCGGAGCTTCTCGGGGGACTTTCTAGAGAGGATATCCACGGTGGGTTTTGGCGACTGCACGCTCCGCCGCGTCGAGTCGCAGAGAGAGGCCAAGCCCGGAAAGACCGCGGGTCACCACCACCGGCCGGCTTCAGGGGAAGATGATGAGGAGCTCCCGCCGCAGAGAGTGGTCAGGTGCGGCGGCATCTTCGGTGGTTTCTACTCATCGTCTTCCTCGTCATCCTACTGGCTCTCCGACGACCTGGGCGGCGTGAACAGTGCGGGGCGGATCTCGACAGCGGCCGTCGGAGACGGCTCCGGGGACACCGGTACGCCGCACTCGCGGCGGAGCTGGGCGTGGGCGACCTTCGCCAGCCCCATGAGAGCCTTCAGGCAGTCCGCTTCTTCCAACAAGCACGCGTCGGCCGTCTCATCAGTCAACGGCGTGACTCAGGCAACCGGCCGAACCACTTCGTCCTCGACCACCGCTCTACCCGGAGCAACAACCCCGAGCGCCGCTGCCGCCTTGCTGGCCGTCAAAGGATAGAAAGGGGCCTCCTTTTTCGATCCGCCAGATACAAGAACATATTTCTCTTCTTACATTTGTCAAGAACACCTTATAATGTATGTGTACATGCCGACGGATTGCCGGTGGTGGCGGCTGTTTGATGTGTTGTTACCTGACTGGTTTGTCCATGCATCATGTCTGGTTATGTTTCTTATTCCGACCTTAAAAAACTATTTTGTGCTGTGAAGTCTGGGACTTTCTGGTGCTGCTAGCTGCTGATGTTAGATGCATGTATTGCTTGGTTGATATAGGATTCCAATCTTGATGTGGGGGATCCTACTCCATGATCTGCAACTTAATTTCCAAATCCTTAATTTTATGTAATGACTGACTGAATTAGAAATTGAATCGTCCTACTATTGTTGCATGGGTTGTAACATCATCATCAACGTTGTTGTGATCTTTTGCAATCTACCCCTTATCTTGTTCTTTTTCTTTGTCGCGCGGCTACTCGTGCATATATCTAGGTTCTTCCTTCTTTCTGTACTCTGTTTTCATCAGATCTGCATGTGTGTGTGTGTGCATGTGTGTGTGTGGGTGTGCATGTGTGGACGACGACGATGATGATGAGAGAAATGGGAAATGCAAGAACTTTTGGCCTGTCACGCCACTTTTCTCTCCTCTGTGGGTGCCCTTCCCTTCTGATCTCCTTTCCATCTGCATGGAGGACTAAAAAGTGTGCGTGGATGGTGATGTTTAGGACGTCTGCGCCTTTCAGTGGGAAGCGATCTCTTATCTACAAAGCCCGCTGACTTCAGTTGAGGAATACGCTTCTCAAGCTTTGTTTGTGCCTTTTGATCCCTCAGAAGAGTGATTCTTATCTGCAAAGCTCGTCGGCGCCTTAAGTTGATGAATACGCTTCTCATACTCTGTTTGTGCATGTGATCCCTCAGAAGATCGATATTCTTATCTGCAAATCCTCCGGAATCCCAGCTTATTTGAGAGCGACGCTTTCCGGAGGCATCCACTGTCACACAAACCAATTGGAGGATTTAGGATGGGGAGGAGAAACCAAGGTGGAGGCAGGGAGAGACCCAGAGACATGAAAGGGGAGGAAGAGTGGAGGAGGTGAGGAGGGGATGATCAGCGTGGGAGCCGCATGATAGCAACCAGAGAGTAGAGTAACGCTCCATTATATGAAGTTATTGTACTGGTGCTCGGAGGAGCAACGACAGAAAGTGACATGTGAGGCCAGAGAGAGAGACAGAGCCGGAGATAGCTGGCCCGGGGGGTGATACAGCGGCGATGGAGCAAGGAGGATGCTGAAAGGGACTCGTGACGTGGGGTGGTAATGTAGCAACAGGATATTAGTAGTAAAGACCGGGGTGCTGTGGGTGTGCACGGGGGGAATGGAGCGGGGGGGGGGGCAGTGCCCCGCGATGATGGCAAGCTTCAGCGAGCAGCAAGCCAGTCACGTCCCTTTCCACGGCTCCTGTTGATGGGGGAAGGGGCCAGGGCAGAGGGAAGAAGGGGATTCTGCCAAATAATGAAACTTGTGCAGACCTTTTACTCCACCATCATCACCACCTGTACCGGCAACCATGATAGTAATAAGCTAGCCAGGGGGATGCTGCTTCCTAATTATCAGATCATCGTATCATCCCCCACCCTCTCGAGCCCTCTGCGTGTGCTGGTAGGTGGCTATATCTATGTCTGAGCTGTGGGCATGTGAAGGATGGTGACGACAGGGATGGGGAGAGGAGGCAAGAATTGGGATGCAGAAGGCCGTTCCAAGCTTCTCCTTTTCTTTTATCCTGCGGTCTGGTGCGTGGTCATGTGCTCTGCTGCTCTGGAAACCCACTGCTTTTATTTTTCACAGGGTGCTTAAAAGGAGTGTGACATGAGACATGGGGATGGGAAGCCGGGGACGAATGGAGGGGGGGTGTCGCCCCCACCACGCCCCCTCACCTCCCCCGCTCTAGCTATAAAGACGAGACAAGGCGACAAGCAAAGCTAAGCCCCCCGCAAGATCCTGTTCTGACGTCTGTCTCCAGTTGGGGAGTCCACATGGAGTCCTTTTCCCTCTCCCTCCTGCGTTTGTTCTCTTGTGGATTGTCCTCTTCTGCTGTGCGAACACCCCTCCTCTCATCTATCACCTCAGTGGCCATCCCATCCTCCCCACATGTTTGGTGAACCTTCTTTCCCCTCCATCATTCCATCTGGTCTCTGTTGATGGAGTTGGGAGTTTTGAGTTTGCCTTGCTGCTGCCTGATGAGTCTAATCTCTTGAGCAACATGGCATTACAGAATATAAGTCTGAAGAGAGAGAGAGAGAGAGAGCGGTCTTATTCATCTGTGTTGTTCTTCACATGCGGACAGTGATGTACGTGGGGGGAGAACGAGGTGTGTTATAAGCTGGTATGAACAACATGCTAGCTAGCTATGGACAGCACAACGTCGCTCACCCTTCTATCCCTCGTATAATTATAATACGAGATCGTATCGTCGTCCAGCGGATGAAGAGACTGAGGTCAGCCCAGAGAGAGAGAGAGAGAGAGAGAGAGAGAGAGAGAAGGAGAGATGCGGGGTGTAGGGAACGGAATGGGGGCGGGGCAGACGGTGGTGATCGATGTGCTGATGTGCAATGTGTGTCCTTTTCATCAGCTGGCCCCTCTCACGAGTCTCGTCGGGAGATTCCCACCCCATTTTTTCAGTCAAATCCCTCCCACGAGCCGCTTCTGTTTTTAATTAACAACGTCAAGTTAGCACTCCCCCATTTCTGTCTAGATGCCCGCTGGCACTAGCAACAACGTGCATGGAAGAACGGAGATGGGTGTGAGGGGGCCAAAAAAACAAAAACAAAAAATTAGAGAGGGGAACAACTGCGTTGGATTTGACAAGAACTCCAACCCCCACAGCCAGGCGCTAAGCCACATCCAGGGGGAGCAGACCTCACTGTCAGCTTGCACATGGCGGTTTTTAAATGTTTTGGCCGGCTTGCCGTCACCGGCACTTAAATGTCAAGCAGACGAGGCGTGGCACAGTCGGAGAGGAGAAAGAGGCGGAGAGATGGACATATGTAGTGTGTATATGGATGGGAGGAGGGGAGTAAAAACAGTGCAGCTATCGAGATGAATGTGTATGAATGCAGGTGCATATATACATTCTTTCTCGTGCATGGGTCTTACTGCCAGAGAGGTTCTCCCCCTTCGTCTGTGTTCAGAAATAAATACAATGGCCACATGAGTCACTGCAGGCTCATGCCTGCAAGGGAATAGAGCATAGAAGTCTCCGCATCGCAGGTTGGGGGGGCTACGAGTGTGGTAAAACCGTGGAGAGAAGCTGTAAAATTTGAGGGTGTGTATGTTTAGAAGCTTGTGGTAACTCTTTTTTAGTTTGCTGTTCAACCATGTACATGGTACCCCGTCAATGCGACATACCTTTTAATGCTCCGGTTCAGATAACATTCTTTAATGACATAAACCCAGCAAGTTGCAGCTAGCCCCTATATAGTGTTTCTAATCTCTGACCCTCCACCATGACAGACACTCAGGCAAGGGGACATGCAGCTGAATTCAAAAATCGAAATAAAATGGAGGAAACTTGATAAGGGCTGGATCAAGTTCAATTTGATGGAGCGTCAAAGCAATATAACGCTGAGATACATGCTTGAATAGGGAGTATAATTAGAGAGTTCAGAGAAAAAGTTCTGTCAACCAGAAAAAAGTTCCCTCAAAGGTTGCTCTGCCATCAAAGCAGAAGCATTGACTGCACTTAATGAGATCCAACAGGCAATTTTCTGAGAGCAGGTTTCATTAGAATATGGATTGAGGGTGATAACATACAAGGTATACATGCTATTAAAGATATAGGTAAAGCACCTCAGAAAATCAGAATATAATCAAGTAAGTAAATGACGAATTGAAGCAGTGGAATTTAATCAAGGTAATACATATCTCAAGAGAGGGAAATAGAGTAGCTGACTGGCTGGCTGAGGAAGCTAAAGTGGTTAAATTTGACATGCAGCGGACAACTTCCATCCCTCATGATTTGGAGTGCATCCGCATTAGGGCTGCAACCGGGTCGAGAATTAGAATCGAAAATACAAATTCTAATTTCGATAACCAAAATATAATTTTGATTTCGATTCAGATAAAATCGAAATGGTTTATTCTGATTCTGTTTTGATTCCAATAACATTACTGGAACTGAAATTTCGATAAACTAAGGTGTTTACTATGGTTTTACCTTTTGAGTTTATGGATAATTTATCGGATAATTGATATCGATTCTGACTATTTTTTTAATTCTAATTCCGATAACTTATCAGAATATCTGATACCGATTCTGATAAGTTATCAGTATCAATTTTTAGTTCCGAAATCGATAATTTTTATCGAAATCGAGTCGAAATATGGGTATATCGGGTTCCGTTTATAGCCCTAATCTGCATTGAGGAAAAACTCTGGGAGCCTTCATGATTATGCGGCACTTTGGCCTGGTCCCTTTTTGTCTATTTGTTTTCCTTCTTGTGGCTCAAAATGAGCTACATGTTTCTGTTTGTTAGTTGACTTTTGTTGTTGTTCAGCCCTCCGTGTTGTTGTCTGAATTTCAGTAATGATATATATCTTAAAATTACCAACAACAAAAAATTGACACTCAAGGTGGTGGCCTTTGCTTCTTTGCCACCCCATCTTCGATGTTATCATGTTCGTTGAGCCAAGTGAAAATTATAACTATTTCCATTGATAGTTTCATAAAGATGTGAAGCACCCTGTCAAAAGAAAAAAAAAAGATGTGACACAATATTTCATGATTTGATGAACAACCATCCTCTTTTGGAGCTCAAGGTGAAGGTAGGGGAGGGGAAAAGGGTCGAAATAGGACGAAAGATGGAAATCAATATTCTGATTTTTGACCCCAAAAAAATAGAAACATATATTATTATTGATATTTGTTATATGTTACAGTATTTTGATAAATTTATTTCGAAAGAAATAATTTTGGCGCACACCAATGAAGGGTGTGTGCGCGCACACCAAGCTGTGATTGGGTGCCCATGATCACCTTGATGTGATGAGACACCCAATCACCTATGAGTGTGTGTGCACACCTATGGGTGCTTGGTGTGCACCAAAACTTTCTCATTTCGAAAATGGGTAAATCAAATGAGAGTTTGTTTGGTTTTTGGATCTTCTAGATTGTTGAAGTGAACGAGAAATCAGAAAGTAGGAGTATATAGGGGTATATACCATTTGCAGCTCTATTGAAAGACTTAAATACATGAGTTTCGAAAATAAAATACTATTTTTTAAATAAATTATTTATTAAAATACTAATCTATTATATCATTAGGTGGAAGTTAAACCCTTAAAGTCATTCTTAAAAAATGTTTAAGAAAATTTCTTGTCAAGTTACTAGCGATGGGAATTGAACGCTTAACCTCTTTTCTAAGATACATGGAGTGTTATCACTAAGTCATTTCTTGGTGTACAAAAATATAAAATATTATATGCGCCCAATGGCATTGATAAACATGTTTTATCTACAAGTTTATAGCATCCATTTGATAAATGGATAAAACATCCACGTATAATATATCTTTGTTTATTGCTATTTAAATTTGATTTAGTGAAACAAAGTTATCGAGATTGATAACATATTGATGAAATGTGAAGAGGGTTGATCTCTAGACTTATCGTAGTTTGTTAGATGATTTTGGATATGGTGAAGATGAAACGAGTGCGTCAAGGGTGGTTCTACATAGGAATGATCAAGTATCAGGGGACCCATAGAACTTGTTCTGAGGAGTCACTCTCCAATCCTTAAGTTAATGACGGTGGCTAGAAAAGTAACAAGAGAAGGGGAGGCAACTCAAGATCGCTCTCCATCAATAAATGTACTAAGGATATCTTTGAATAGCTTGGGGTAATTAACTTACCTTCATTGGAGGGCTCACCAAGAGATAAATAAGAGTCAACTTCCCCATTGGTCCATGCTAGACATGGTGGCAAGAATGGATAGGATGTAGAGGGGGATGCCAGTGACATGGCTTCCTAGGGCATGATGACACACTTTGGGGGCCATGCCTTATGTACGGTAGGCTAATCATGCTCTGTGGAAGGTCCACACGAAACATCACCTACACCAGTGTAGTAAGGTGATCATGGGATTGACCTTGATCCCCCCCCCTTTTGTCCTTGCCTCTCACCTTTTAGGTGATTGTTGACTTCATCATTAATCGGGACCCGGTGTGGTCTTGATTCTGCTCTTTTCAGATCAAGTCCCACAGGACTGAATCTCTCCTCACTAGCCTAGAGCCCCTTTGAGGGATGGAGACTCTCTGGGCTAAAGGATCCCTGCTCGAGGGTCATTTTCCAGAGCTATAGGTTCTCGAGGTAGTTGTGAGTTGAGTCCCGAGCTAATGTCCCTTATTTTTTAGCCTTTCGGGTGCATTGTCCCGAGAGTTGTCCATGCGCCTTAGTTTTCTCATGGGTTCTTGCCAAGTTACGAGTGGCTTCCACTAGGGTTAGAGTCATGGGGCTCGATAGTGCTTCATTGGGCCAGGCGTCACTATCCAATTCTCTTAGACGACCCATGATTAAGTAATAGGGCTATCCTTTTTCTGAGCCGCGTTCATATTATTAGGCTTTATGGGCTCGGTAATACTTTGATGAGATTTTTCATCTCAACATATCCCCCACTCCTAAGCTAATTTTTAGGTAGGGGAGTAGGTCACTCCGGGTTGAAGGAGTGAGGATATTTAAACTCCAAGCCACAAGCTGACCCTCGAGAGTTGGGGTCGTGATGTCACACCCCTCTTTGAGGTATTTGTTGCTTTCCATGTGGACACCATCGTTTGAGGTAATTATGATGATTCGACGCCTTGGATCCCCACACCTTTTTGTCTGTGGGGGCGGAACACCTTGACCCTTCAAAGAGAGGAAGTATTTTCAAAAGATTCCTCTGATCTCTGGCGGCTATATAAACCATTGTTGGGGGTTCTTGTGCACACTTTTGACCCTCTTCTTGCTCTATTCTCTACCTTCTTCACGCACTTTTGCCTCTTCTGTGATCTCACTCCTCTTCTTATGGGTCCTATTGTCATCTTCCTTCTATTTTGTAGCTTCATCTTTAGTGAGTCTCCTCATAATGTCTCGTAGGGGTTTTTTAGAGGGAGAGGACCTTGTCTCCAGGTTAGTCGATTTGACCTCTTCCATGGTTGATGTTGTGAGTCAAATCCCTTTGTTGCTGGAGGAGTCTTTGGGTTTAGACGCTTTTGTTTCTTCTTCGACTGACCAATAGGGAGCTCCAGTGGGAAAGGAGGCAAAGGCCTCTTTCACCCCTCATGCTACAAGGTTTATAAGCATCATAAAATTAGAACTGGAAAATCTAGTCTCCAAGTACGACGTCCCTCTAGAGTATAGGTTGGTTTGCCCTTACCTAGACGAGTTGAGCATGAAAGTCCATGTAGATGTGGTCTGTCTTTATCAACTTGCCCTTGAGTCAGGTCTTAGGTCATCGACCCACCCCTTTGTGTCATCCAAATGAGATATGTTTTTATCAACTTTCCTTGGAGTCAGGTTTTAGGTTGCTGATCCACCCCTTCATGTCATCTCTGCTTAATTTATATGGGTTGGCCAGCTCAACTAGTGTCCAACTCATATATCTTCATCTTTGCTTTCATCATTTAGTGCGGGAATTAATTATCCCTTGAGCCTTGCATTCCCCTCTTCACCCACTATTTCAAACTGCGATAGCACCAACCTGCAAGTTCTGGGTTCTTCTTTCTCTAATCTCATTGGAGCAAGAGTTTCATGTTCCTTTCCCTTGTGGCTTCCTCCCACAAAGGGTGGAAGGTTTGCTAGTTTTAGGTGTCTAGGCATCCCAAGGCTTCGAAATGGGTTTTTCAGTGTCCCCAAACTTCTCCTCGACCAGCACTTCTACCCAGGTTTTGTCGACATATGAGTTTAGGTCTGAGATCTTCCTTCTCAAGGGTTGCTCCTCGAGCATGGAGGAGCTGGTCACTGTCGAGAATCTCGTTGAGTTTGTGTTAGTGCATCAGGAGCCTTTAGGTGTTGGTAGTCTTTGGTGCAATGACCATGGTCTCGGTGATACTGACAGTACTTGTTCTTGCTTTGGCATTGTGGAGGGGACTTCACTAGCTCGAGCACCGAAAGAAGTCTTTCCCCCATATCTCCTGGAAGATTTCATAGATGGTTAGAGACATGTATCAATCATACCTCTTTGGGGGTTCCCTTTAGTCATTGTAGTGGTTCGTTTTCTCCAACGGGGAGAATTGGTTGGAGGGGTGCTTTTTGTCATCCCTGCCCTTCCTCTCAGGTTCATCACGAAAAGTCGAGAGGACCTCCTCTCACTCTACATGGCACATGGGCAGGTTGATGAGGTTGGTGATGGTGGTTGGGGTCAAAGGACTAGCACGCACTAAAGCTCTCTGTCCCTCTTGCTGCTAGTACAATATGGAGATCATAGGATTGACATGTAATCCCTGTCTGTCCTTTTTCCTCTCACCTTTTGGGATGGCTGCTAACTTCATTATTAATTGGGACCCGATGTGGTCTCTGATTCCGGTCTTGCCATGCTAAAAGTCCGCGGGATTGATTCTCTCCTCACAAGCCTAGATCTTCTTTGAGGGATAGAGACTCCTTGAGCTAAAGGTTCCCCAGTCGAGGGTCATTTTCCTGAGCTACGGGTTTCCGATGTAGTTGGGAGATTGAGTTCTGGGCTAACATCCCTTACTTTCGTGAGTTTTAGGTGTATTGCCTTGGCATTGTCCATGCACCCTAGTTTGTCTTTCTCATGGGTTCTTGTCAAACTAGGAGTGGCTTCCTCGAAGGACAGCATCATGGGGATCGATAGCTCTTATTTGGGCTAGGCTTCACTATTCAATTCTCCCTAGATGGCCCGTGATTAGGTAATAGGGCTATCTTTTTTCTATGTCGCGCTCAGCTTATTGGGCCTTAGGGGCGTGGACCTGCTTTTGCAAGATTCCCCCTCTCCAAGATGGTTGAGTAGAATAATCAGGAGATGTCTAGGTTTTCCAAGTATGTTTAGTTAAGTTATATGCATTTTCATACCTTGATTTCTTTAAGAGGCATGATAAACCATACTTATTTTACTCTTATCTGATTATCTATCAAAACAGTCCTTAGTGGATGATGAAAAAGACTAAATAATCATGTCATTGCCGTCAAAATGAACAGTTATCTACTACCGGTGTTTTGAAAACAAGATGTCAAATTAGAATGTTCCAATCCAGTTCCAAGTCAACTTTTAGGTTCTTGTGGTGGTACGATCCTGTTTGGGCCTGAGCCAAACGGGCCTCCACTAGAATGAGAGAGGAAGGACGATTGCTGGTGAGGGCGAAGAGAACCTGCAAAACCGAATGGGATCAGAAGTGCCCGGTGAAGACCGGGGGAAACCCTCCGATGCCTAAGTCAGTGGAGAGCTTGTAAGGCAGGGGGTTTCGGAATGCGAGAGTGTGTTCGCGAGGGGAAGAGAGCGTACCGTTGCATGGTACTGCACCTGTGCCTTATAGGCGTTGGTGCAGAGGGCAACGTGCGTAACGTTGGGCAGATCGTGCCTGAAGAGGCGCTTTGACGCCCGCGCGTAACGGGAGGAGTTATGACTCCGATGCCCGTTGGGCTGCCAGGCAGTTCACGCCACTTGATGGTGGAGAACGTGGCCTGAGGCGGTTACAACCGTTCTGGAAGCCAGAGAGCCTGCTCGGAACCTTTGGAAATGCTTTCGAGCAGTGACCCTCGTGGGGGATCGAACGTGCTGTTCGGTAACATCGAGGGTAGTCTCATGGAGCGAGATCATGTTCTGGCTCGGGAGCTGTTCATAGCTGTTCGGCAAGGGAAGGCGGCTGATTCGCTCGGAGGTACCCCGTATCGGAACCTGATAGCTTCCGATCACGGGAGTCACACAATGGAGGTCTTCGAGCCATCCTGGAGAGGGCGTGCTCTTCGATGACGGTGCCACGTTGGTTGACAGGACTGGAATAGGCCGTAACGAGCCATCATGGGCCTAGGTGACCAGATTTGGCCACCACACTTGCCCCCACGCCCACGAAGGGCTCGGTGGGACGAGGGCTTCGAGGGCGTCGCTTCCGCATTTAATGCGAGGGCCCGTTACGGGATGCCGCCGCCCAGGGTCCTGTCAAAACAGCTAGCCATCGTGATGGGTGCAAAGCCGCGCCATGTTTGAGATGCCGCCGCTGCGTTCGAACGGTTGCCAACGACGTACCCGAAGGGGCGCTTTCAAAAATTAGGAGGAGCGGCGCTTTAGGGCCCGCCTCGAATTTCGTTCCTCCTCTTTCCTTATAAGGAGGGGACGACGAGGGCGGGCGCTACGACTCCCAGAAACCCTCCATCTTTGAGCTCTTCGTGCTTCCTTGCCTTCTCCTTTCCCTGTTTTCTGCTTCGTCCTCTCGCGCCGTTGCCGCTTTCTGCAATCCTTCCGGCGATGGCGAGCAAGGGGAAAGCCGCTGCCGGAGCTAGCGGGGGTGACCGTAGCAGTGTCGAGCGGGCCACGATACCGCCACTTCAGTGGTCTTCGTGAGCGCTTCGGATTGGAGATGAGTACGAGCGTTGACGCCAGGGAAAGCGACACGATCCTGGTGAATAAACCAGGTTGCTGCTCCTGTCCGTGGACCATCTGGAGGCAGGCTTCCGGCTGCCGTTGCCGGAGGTGGCGAAGGCGCTCCTTAATACTTGGGGGTTTCGCCAATACAGCTGACGCCCACACCTGGAGGTACATCTGTATCTTTGGTGTGTCTGCAAGTTGAAGGAGATCCGGGGCTCGGCGGACGTCTTCCGAGCACACTTCAAGCTATCTGCTTCGCGGGCGTCGGGAGCAGACGTCTATTACGCCAAGCACCGAACAGACCGGATGCACATCGGCCTGTCCAGCAAATATTCCAACAACAAAGGTTGGATGGACAGGCTGTCTTCGTGCGCCATCGGAGTGGTGCGGAGTGGGGGTTCCCCACAGTAATTCGCCCCGCGCAGAAGGATAGCTTTCCGAAGCTTATCCAGGATGAGGCTAGGGCATCAGATGCCCTTCTCCGAGCAGGTGTTCGGAAGGAGAAGGGTATGTAACCGAGTTCATGCTCGTTAAGTATGGGCTCAGCAAACCATGGAGTAAGTATACTGTCTCTCAGTGGTTTACTCTTAATTTTGATGACCTCATACTAACCTTTCTTCTTCCATCTTCTTTGTGCGCAGCGGCTGCGGAGCTGGAGGCCGGAAGAGATGAGGAGGCGAATGACGGGTTCGCCGAACAGATCCCTGTGGTAGCGCACAGGGTGTATGAAGGTGACGACGTCGACGCTGTGCTCGGGTTCCTTCCGCAGTGAGGGTCGGTGCCGCAGTGACAACGGCACTTGTGCTCCATCAACTGCCGAAGGGCGCCCGAACAGGTCGCAGGCTCCTGAGAAGGGGCTGGAAAGATTCGGTTGAAGAGAAGGCCACTAGAGAGGTGGTACGGCGGAGCTCGGGCTCCTAGAGAAGGACGACCACGCGAGCCGGCCTTCTGCGAAGAAGAGGCCGTACTGTTTGACGAGAGCGCGGAGGAAGCGGAACAGCTCCGTGCTCGAAAGAAGCAGGGCGGTCCAAGATACTTCTCCACAAGATGAGGAGGGGACCGAAGAGGAAGAAGAAGGGGCGCAGTACTGCTGCGCAGAAAGAGTAGGGCCGTACCATCGGCCGATGAGGGGGTGCCATGGGTGGCTCCCGCAACTCGCCCGAGGTCGCACAGAAGATGGCGACCGAGCTGGGGCTCATTTTTGTAAGCGAGGATCTGAGAGTCCTGTCGCTGGAGAAGCCGGGGGCTCCCCCTGCGCGGGAGATAGGGCGCCTCCGGTGCTTCCAATGCTGGAGGTGCCGAACGCGGTGTTTCCAGCAACATCGCGGAGGTATCCTCTAGGAGGAGCGGAGAAGCTACGGCATCACCTGGTCGGCAGGAGGAGGACACTTGCGAACAGGAGCTTCCGCGCCTGCGGGTGGTTCCGTGCAGCGTGGTGACAGCAGCGCCTCCAGAGCCAGGAATGGCTCCTGCAGCAGGGACCTTGCGGAAGCGGCCGCAACGGCGGCGAGGGCGTCCGAAGAGGTTGCCACTTCAAGGGGGAGAATCTGCCCCCCCTGCCCCCTCCGAGGTGGTTGCTAATGCAGAAGCAACCTCCAAAGGAGTCGAAGACATTGGGGGGGAGGCTGCGGGTGCTGCCCGGGGTGAAGGGTCCGAAGACGATCGAGGCCTCTTAGTGGGTGCTTCTGAGAGAACCTCTTGGAGCTCCTTCGGTGGCAGCGCTGGAGGCGACCCTCGCCGGATGGAAGATACGCCCAGGGAGCTGCCCGCGAGCCCCACTGCTTCTCGTCTTGAACGGTTGGCAAGGTGCTTGGACTTCCATCCGAACAGACTCCAGAGAAGTCAGTGGAAGGGTACCAGCCGGAGTGGCAGACAGAAGATGGCCTGAGTGACGTCGACGTAGAGATGCTTGCGGACGAATGTCAAGTCGCTGGCCACTCTGAAGGCTTTAGCTGTCGGGGCCAGAGACAGAAATATCTCTACGAGGCGCAAGTAGCCTTCTGTGATGACCTTTCGGCGAGGCATAAAGCTCGCGAGGCGGCGCTGGAGGAGGAGGTGAAGGGCCTCAAAGCTGCTCTTCATGCCGCGCAGCTGGATGCTACCTTGGCGCGGGCCGAAAAGGACGCCCTAGCCAAGGTAGTAGTAGTTGCGGAGGCCCGTGCCGTTGCTAACTATAAGGCTGGGCCAGAGTACAAGGAAGACTTAGAGCAGTATGGGGCTCGCTGCTACAAAGTGGGCCTTAATGCTGGGAAGGAGGTGGGGGAGAGGCTTTCCTGGGATAGCCGTGCCCAAGAAGCCTTCGAGGCTGCTGTTCGGGAATGTCGACGCCGTACCCAAGACGTCCGCTTAGATGGTGTGCGGTTCGCACAATTTCAGTCTGGGCGGATGCCTTCTTCGGGTGAGGATGCTGGTCCTTCCGAGCAAGCTCCTTAATCCCCTCGCCTCAGGTCTTCTTGTATTCGCTTTTTGTAACATCGGCCAAGGAAGGCTGTTTGTAAGCACAAGAGTTTTATGAATGAAATCCTCTGCTCTACGAGTTTTTCTGTAGCGTCACTTTCTCTATCTTCTCCCTGTTGTGGTTGTTCTGCTCGGATCGGAACCGTTAGTCGTGAGTATTGCATGTAAGCCACAGATCAGGTATCTATGCTAAATGCTCATGAAGCAACAGGAGTAAAGAGAAGAGAGGTTGGATGCTGAAAGAAGGCTTTATAGATGATAAGCCTTAAGATTAGAAACATGCCATGTCCTGGGAATGGCCTCGCCACTAGGAGTAGTTAGCTTATAGAGCCTTTTCCAAGGACGTGGGTGACCTGATAAGGTCCTTCCCATTTGACGGCAAGTTTGCCGACTGCTCTTCGGGGGTCCGAAGCCGAACAGCGGCGCAAGACCAAATCTCCACGTTGAACCGCCTCTCCTTGACTCGCGCATTATAATATTGCGCAAGCCGTTGTGATAAGAGACGAGGGAATGCTGGCGTCGCTCTGTCGTTCGCTCAGCATGTCCAAGTTCTCACGGAGAGCACGGTTGTTGGCAGCTTCGTCGAAGTGGGTTGTTCGGATGGTTGGAAGGGCTACTTCCAAGGTACAACTGCTTCTGAGCCGTAGGCTAGGTGGAAATGTTCCCCCGTAGCTACCCGAGCAGTTGTTCGGTGACACCAAAGGACATTTGGGAGCTCATCGATCCATGATCCACCTGCAGCCTCTACTCTGGTTCGAATCCCGTGCAGCAATGTTCGGTTGGCGTTTTCAACCAGACCGTTAGCTTGGGATGAGCGACGGAGGTGAAGTGGTTGTAGATCCCGAGCTCGGCGCACTTTTCCTTGAAGAAGGTGCTGTCAAACTGTTCCCGTTGTCAGAAGTAATCACTCTGGGGACGCCAAACCTGCATAGAAGGTTCTTCCATACGAACTTCCATGCGGCCTGTTCGGTGATTGTGGCAACGGGTTGGCCTCGATCCATTTGGTGAAGTAGTCGATGGCCACAAAAAGGAACTTCTTGCGCCCTTGGGCCTCTAGAAAGGGGCCCAAGATGTCAATGCCCCATCTGGCGAAGGGGCGCGGCTCGAACAGACTGTGAAGCTGTTCGGCTGGCTGCTTGATGAGTACTCCGAACTTCTGGCATTCTGGGCATTTCCTGACGAAGGACATGCAATCCTTCTGAAGAGAAGGCCACCAGAACCTGTTCGGATGAGGCTGCGTGCTAGCGTCCTGCCCCCCAGATGGCTTCCGCACAACCCCTCGTGGACTTCCTCTATGGCGCGAGGGGCCTCCTCAGGGTTGAGGCAACGTAGAAGAGGTCTTGCAAGGGACCGTCGGTACAGCTTGCTTCTACGAGGGTGAAATGTTGCGAGCGCATCCTAACTTTCCGAGCTTCATCCTGTTCGGAAGGAAGCTCGCCTCGGAGAAGGTACGCCAAGAGAGGGTCCACCCAACTTGGGGTCGGTGGGCCCGTTTCTATGGCGGCTATTTCAATCTCTGTGCTCGGCACGGCGAGCTCTTCAATGAAGACAGAGCGAGAGGGGGTGATGTCGCCTGAAGATGCCAATTTGGCCAGCGCATCAGCTCGCGCGTTCTGCTCTCGTGGAACATGTATGACCTCGAAGTATACGAGGCCCTCTGTCTGGCTCTTGACCTGTTGGAGGTATTTAGCCATGCGAGGTTCCCTTGCTCCAAACTGTCCGCTCACCTGGCTGGCGACCAACTGGGAGTCACTAAAGACTCTAAGCGAATGGCTCCGAGGTGCCTAGCCATGCGGATACCGGAAAGCAAGGCTTCGTATTCGGCGACGTTGTTGGAGGCTGGAAAGCGGAAACGGAGGCGTATTGGAACTCTAACCCTCTGGGGAGGTGAGGACCAAACCTGCCCCGCTTCCGGAGACACAAGAGGATCCGTCAACATAGAGCTCCCTGGGGGCTCGTCTGCCAACGGTGGATCCTGCTCGGCCGGAAGGGTGCATTCCGCTACGAAATCTACTAACGCCTGCGCTTTGATCGCCGTCCTTGGTCGGAAGCTGATGTCAAACTCTCCCAGCTCAATTGCCCACTTAACCAACCTACCGGAAGCCTCCGGCCACTGCAAGATGGATTTCAGCGGTTGATCGGTAAGCACTGTAACGGAATGGGCCTGAAAGTAGGCCTGAGCTTCCGTGCAGCTGTGACAAGAGCAAGGGCAAGCTTTTCTGCTCTGGGGTACCTCCTTTCAGCTTCTGGAGGACCCTGCTGATATAGTACACTGGATACTGTGCCGCTCCTACTTCTTTGATCAAAACCGCACTGATGGAGTGTTCGGTGACCGAAAGGTACACGAACAAGGGTTCTCCGAGCACAGGCTTGAGAGAACAGGAGGGGTTGCCAAATATGCCTTCAGCTCGGTGAAGGCAGCTTCGCATTCGTCAGTCCATAGTACTTGCCCCCCTTGCTTCGAGGCGTTTTTAGGGCCTCGGAGCAACTTGAAGAAGTTAAAACTTCTTTCTGCTGCTCGGGACATGAACCTGTTCAGCGCGGCAAGACGTCCTGTTAGACGCTGGACGTCGCGCGCCGTCTTCGACTGGACATCTCAAGTACGGCTTGGATTTTTTCTGGTTCGCCTCTATTCCCCTGTTTGATACGAGGAACCCGAGGAACTTACCCGACCTAACACCAAACGCACACTTGGCGGGATTGAGCTTCATATTATACCTTCGCAGAGTTGCGAAGGTTTCGTGGAGGTCAGAAATGTGATCGGTGCTCGAAGAGTCTTGACCAACATGTCGTCGACGTAAACCTCCATGTTTCGCCCGATCTGCTGCTCGAACATCTTGTTGACCAGCCGCTGGTAAGTTGCGCCTGCATTCTTTAGACCAAAAGGCATCCTGGTGAAACAGTATAAGCCTAGGTCTGTGACGAACGTAGTGGCGTCTTGATCCGGTGGATGCATGCTGATCTGGTGGTAACCAGAGTAGGCATCCAAAAAGCTGAGGAGCTCGTGCCCGGAGGTAGTCGCCACAGCTGATCAATGCGTGGTAACGGGAAGTTATCCTTGGGCGTTGCCTTATTAAGATCTTTAATCTACGCACACACGCCATTTGCCATTGGCCTTGCGTACGAGGACCACATTAGAGATCCATCTTGGATATTGGGCTTCTCGGAGGAGCCCGACAGTTCGGCTTTTGGTCACGTGATCCTGAATCACGATCTGCCGCTCTCGGTTCACGGGTCGCCTTCTTTGCTGTACTGGCGGGATTCGTGGATCCAACCGAAGGCGATGTACCATGACCTCCGGGGGAATGCCTGGAAGCTCGTCATCAGACCAAGCGAACACGTCCAAATTAGCGAGCAGGAAAGCTGTATAGCGTTGCTGCTCGGCCTCTGTCAACAGGGCGCCAATGTACAAGACGTGTTCGGGGTCGTCGTCCACATTGAATGGGGATTAAGTCTTCGGCAGGCGTCCCCCGACTAGTGGAAGGCTGATCGGAGGTTGGAAGAGCTGGATCAGCGAGTGGTTGCTTGTCTCTTAGAGAGAGGACATAGCAACGGCGAGACTCACGCTGGCACCCGAGCACTTCGCCCACTCCGCTCGGAGTAGGGAACTTCATCTTCTGATGGAGAGACGAAGGTACTGCTTTGATGCGTCCGATCAGGCCTCTGCCCAGAATAGCATTGTATCCAGGCATGTTGTTGATGACCAGAAAGTCAACAATCTTGGTCACAGCCTTTGGAGCTGTCCCCAAGGTGATCGGAAGGCGAATCCTTCCCATGGGCTGGACCGAAACTCCCGAAAAGCCGAAAAGTGGCGAGTTTACAGGGGCGAGTTGATCGGTTCGCAGACCCATGAGGACAAAACAGTCGTAAGCCAAGACATCGGGGGCGCTTCCATTATCTACCAGAATTCGGCGCACGTACAGTGGTTGATGGTGGCCGAAACGACCAGCGCATCAGTATGTGGGGTCGTAACCCCTACAAGGTCTTCGTCCGAGAAGGTTATAGACTCCTCGGGCTGTGCGCGTGCGGGACTGGCAGGATATGGGGCCGGCCGAACAGTCGGAGGCCTATCTACGACATGCACTCGCCTTGCGTAATCGCGTCGGCTCCGAGTGCTTTCTCCACCTGCGCCAAAGCCTCCCGCGATCACGTTGATCTCCTGCCCATTGGGCTCGTTGTTGATCGGCTGCTCGGGAGTGCGGTTTTGGCGACGGGGGCGCTCTTCATTCCGGCGCCCTTCGTTCGGCGCACGAATCGTCCAAGGTAGCCGCGCTTGATGAGGTCTCGATTTCGTCCTTAAGCTGGCGGCACTCGGAGGTGTCGTGGCCGTGGTCGCGATGAAAGCGACAGTACCTATTTTGATCGCGCTTCCGGGGGTCGGAGCGCATTCTTTGTGGCCCCCGAACAAATCCTGGCAGAGATAGACGTGATTTAAGTGTGCCTCCCAAGAGGTATTGTCCCCATGTTTGGGGTTTTGTCCTTTAAAAGGGCCCCTGGGAGAAGAGTTGAGCCTCTTGCTGATAAGCACACACTTGGTTCTCACTATCTTTCAATGTGGACTAAAGAATACCTTTACACAGCCCCCCAGTGAGGATAAGGGTGTGCGGGTCTCATGAAGATGAGACGCTCGGGTAGGGCGCATGGCCTCTCGTTCGTTCCCACAGACGGCGCCAATGAAGAACGTGATTTAAGTGTGCCTCCCAAGAGGTATTGTCCCCATGTTTGGGGTTTTGTCCTTTAAAAGGGCCCTCTTGGGAGAAGAGGTGAGACTCTTGCTGATAAGCACACACTTGTTCTCACTATCTTTCAATGTGGGACTAAAGAATACCTCTACACAGCCCCCCAGTGAGGATAAGGTGTGCGGGTCTCATGAAGATGAACGCTCGGGTAGGGCGCATGGCCTCTCGTTCGTTCCCACAGACGGCGCCAATGAAGAGACGTGATTTAAGTGTGCCTCCCATAGGTATTGTCCCCATGCTTGGGGTTTTGTCCTTTAAAAGGGCCCTCTTGAGAGAAGAGGTGAGACTCTTGCTGATAAGCACACACTTGTTCTCACTATCTTTCAATGTGGGACTAAAGAATACCTCTACACAGCCCCCCAGTGAGGATAAGGGTGTGCGGGTCTCATGAAGATGAGACGCTCGGGTAGGGCGCATGGCCTCTTGTTCGTTCCACAGACGGCGCCAATGAAGAGACTTGATTTAAGTGTGCCTCCCAAGAGGTATTGTCCCCATGTTTGGGGTTTTGTCCTTTAAAAGGCCCTCTTGGGAGAAGAGGTGAGACTCTTGCTGATAAGCACACACTTGTTCTCACTATCTTTCAATGTGGGACTAAAGAATACCTCTTACACAGCCCCCCAGTGAGGATAAGGGTGTGCGGGTCTCATGAGATGAGACGCTCGGGTAGGGCGCATGGCCTCTCGTTCGTTCCCACAGACGGCGCCAATGAAGAGACGGATTTAAGTGGCCTCCCAAGAGGTATTGTCCCCATGCTTGGGGTTTTGTCCTTTAAAAGGGCCCTCTGGAGAGAAAGTTGAGACTCTTGCTGATAAGCACACACTTGTTCTCACTATCTTTCAATGTGGGACTAAAGAATACCTCTACACAGCCCCCCAGTGAGGATAAGGTGTGCTGGTCTCATGAAGATGAGACGCTCGGGTAGGGCGCATGGCCTCTTGTTCGTTCCACAGACGGCGCCAAATGTGGTGGTACGATCCTGTTTGGGCCTGAGCCAAACGGCCTCCACTAGAATGAGAGAGGAAGGACGATTGCTGGTGAGGGCGATAGAACCTGCAAACCAGAATGGGATCAGAAGGCCCCGTGAAGACCGGGGGAAACCCTCCGATGCCTAAGTCAGTGGAGAGCTTGTAAGGCAGGGGGTTTCGGAATGCGAGAGTGTGTTCGCGAGGGGAAGAGAGCGTACCGTTGCATGGTACTGCACCTGTGCCTTTATAGGCGTTGGTGCAGAGGCCAACGTGCGTAACGTTGGGCAGATCGTGCCTGAAGAGGCGCTTTGACGCCCGCGCGTAACGGGAGGAGTTATGACTCCGATGCCGTTGGGCTGCCAGGCAGTTCACGCCACTTGATGGTGGAGAACGTGGCCTGAGGCGGTTACAACCGTTCTGGAAGCCAGAGAGCCTGCTCGGAACCCTTTGGAAATGCTTTCCGAGCAGGTGACCCTCGTGGGGGATCGAACGTGCTGTTCGGTAACATCGAGGGTAGTCTCATGGAGCGAGATCACTGTTCTGGCTCGGGAGCTGTTCATAGCTGTTCGGCAAGGGAAGGCGGGATCTGCTCGGAGGTACCCCGTATCGGAACCTGATAGCTTCCGATCACGGGAGTCACACAATGGAGGTCTTCGAGCCATCCTGGAGAGGGCGTGCTCTTCGATGACGGTGCCACGTTGTTGACAGGACTGGAATAGGCCGTAACGAGCCATCATGGGCCTAGGTGACCAGATTTGGCCACCACAGTTCTCATGATAAAAGTCATATTGTATTAAAAAAACAGTTTTAAAAGTACATATTTTATTAAAAAAATAAATTTACATATTATCAGAAATGAGAATAAAAAATAGATGCAAAAATGATTATTTTTGTATTCCTAAAAAAAAGTCAGGAATGAAATAAAAGGCCAAAAAATTAGCAACCCTATTTCAGTAAACCATTACTGCTAGAGGTTGATTGTTAATTTATGATACGAGAAAGAAGGCCCTTCCAAAAATTTGTACTTGGATGTATTGAGTGTAGTACTTCATATCTAGGGACGGATCTAGAGCATAACCAGTGGGATCACGTGACCCCACTGTATTGTAGAAGTCTTATTAACATAATTAAATTTCACTATTAATGACCCCACTCAATTAAGAATATAAATTCATAAATATATTATTAGTGACCCCACTAACTAAATTTTTTAGATCCGTCTATATCCACATCCATTAATCCGGTCTCACTTGAACGTGAGGAATGAAAATTCCACTGAAATCTATTCCACTTTGACGCAAATTGCAGAAGAGCAAGAGATCGATGCCTCTACGTACAGCGTCCTGTTCTTCGAAAGATCTTTCACTGAGAAAGCCTATCCGAGAACCATGACTAAAAGATCACCTTATCATAAAAAAAAAAACTGCCACTTAGTTGGCAAACGAATTAAGAATGCATTCTTGCTCAAAGGTGAGTTGACAAGAAGCTACCATGAAACATATATAGATGCCGAAGTCAGCTTATATAGGCTTTCTTACCCTTCTTTTTGTCTGAAGGGGAGGCTTTCGGGGGGACAAGCTAAGACATCAGAAAGTTCCTAGCTCACACACATATGATCTTTTAGGAGATTTTCTAGGCCTGAATAAGTGTCATTTCATTGTTACATGCATTATTTTCGCCTAATTAATGTGAACAATGATATGAAACCCTCTTCTAAATGAGAAAACAGAGTCACCTTTAAGGGTATGTTCCGATGTAGAATATCAGAGTGTACAAATACATATTAATTGGTTGAGTAGATCAGAGCAAATACTAAAATGTAACTAAATTTCAAGAGAAAACAAGGATAATAATACTTAACTTTTAATTTTTTTGATGTTGAATCATTAAATTTTTATTGCAACCACTAAATCAAAATTAGTATATAAAACCCATCATGTACAATGGGAAATAAGAATGTGGTGACCCCAAAAAAGCCACCATTTTTATTTTTATTGAATTAAATCTAATGTTATTAATTTTTTATATACATGTAATTGTATGTACGAACATAGAGAACACCAATAGAAAACCAACTGAGCTGAATCTACGGTCGACTCCAAAAATGTAAATCACAGAATGTTTAGAAAAATATGGAACTAGGGCCCATAATAGATCCGACCTTACATATATGGAATAACATGCATTCCAATATGAAAATAATGTAACTAGATGGCCATCGTTCCTTCTCAGGGACGATCAAGGGAAAACAAACTGTGGTGGTGTAATCCTGTTTGGGCCGGAACCAAACGGGCCTCCACTAGAGAAAACTGGGAAGACGGACGCCGGTGCGGACGGGAGCCTGCAAGACCAGAAATGGATCAGGGAGCCCGGTGAAGACCGGGGAAACCCTCCGATGCCTAAGTCAGTGGAGAGCTTGCAAGGCAGAGGGTTTCGGAGTATGAGAGTGTGTTCGCGTGAGGGAGGACGTACCAGTGCATGGTACTGTACCTGTGTTTTTATAGGCGTTGGTGCCAAGATGAACGTGCGTAACGTTGGTAGATCGTGCCTGAAAAGGCACCTTGATGGGTGCGCATAACGAGAGGAGTTACGCGCTCAGGTGCCCGTTGGGATGCCAGGCAGTTCATGCCTCTTGATGATGGAGCGCGTGGCCTGGGGCGGTTATAACTGCGGCGTAAGCCAAAGAACCTGCTCGGCACCCTCTGGACACACCTTCCGAGCAGGTGACCCGCATGGGGGCTCGAACATGCTGTTCGGTGATATCCAGGGTTGTTCCGCGCAGCAGGATCAAGATCCCTGTTCAGAAGCCACCCGCTGACGAGTTCGGCAACGCTTCGCTAAGGGTGGCTGGCGCGTGGGTCCCCTTTCCTCTGATCCGTACGGAGGCGTGGGACCGTGTGAGGAGGCCACGTCAAAAGGGAAGGCGCTGATGGGCCTTGACGCAATGGGCTTAGGTGGCAGAAAACAGCCACCACACTTGCCCCCCACGCCCCTCAAGTGGCTCAGAAGTCGGAGCGCTTGTGGGCGGCGGCCTGCTCGGGTGTCACCTCCGCCATAAATGCGGTATCGTCCCCGGAGATCCGAACAGACCCGTAGCGACGCCGTTACAGAGGGGTTCGCCTCGAACATGAGGCTTTCATGATGACCACGTGGGTCGTGTCAAACCCAGAACACCACACGCCAGGCCCGAACGGTCACCCGCGGGTCATTCAAGAGAAGACTTGGAATGGAGGGAAACGCCGTTTCCAGCCCCGCTTCGAATTTCGCGCCTCACCTTCCTTATAAGGAAGGGGGGGAGGTGAGAGCGGGGTCTTCGTCTTCGAAAGATTTTCTAGAGTCCGCTACTTCCCAAGCCACTTGCCATCTCTTCCCTCGAGCTTTCCTCCGCTCCCGTACTTCTTCTTCTTCGTGCGTTGTGCTCCTCGCCTTCCAGTGATGGCCCAGAAGGGAAAGGAGATCGTTGAAGCCAGTGGGATGCCGCCGGTGGGAGCGAAGGCGGCGAAGTATCGGAGCTTCGAAGGTCTCCGAGAGCGCTTCCGGATAGGTGAGGAGTATGACATCGTCCTGATGCGCGAGGACGAGTCTTACCTAACCACGAGGCCGGGGTGCTTCGTGCTTTCGTTGGACCTGTTGGAGGCTGGTCTCCGGCTGCCGATGCCGGAGATCGCGAAGGAGCTGCTCCGGAGCTGGAAGGTGGCGCCTATTCAGCTGACGCCCAACTCCTGGAGGACCATATTCGTTTTCTGCATCATATGCAAGAAGAGGAAGGTCGAGGCGACTGCGGAGATCTTCCGAAATCACTTCAGCTTGGCTTGCTCCCCGCAGTCCGGGATGGGGATCGTGTACGTGAAACACCGTACAAACCGGATGCGGATCAACTTCTCGCCCCGCCTGTCCAACAACAAAGGGTGGACAGGGCGCCTCTTCTTCGTGGGGCGGAGAAAGGGAGCGAACATCCCCGAGTGGGACTTCCCTGTGAGGGTGGTGGAGCCCCTGAGGAAGGCGGACATGGCCCCTTTTTTGATTCAGGGGGCAGCCGCGGCCTCCCAATCGCTGAACACGGTCGGGGTCAACCACGCCGAGGGGTACCTGACCGAGTACAAGCTTGTGAAATACAAGCTTAGCCGCACCTGGGGTAAGTCTTCTGCTGCTCTGCTTGTTTTCTTTTCCCACATGCATGGGTTCTAACCCTTCTTCTGCTTCTTCTAGATGACGAAGAAGTAGCTGCTGGTCGAGGCCAGAAGGAGATGGCGAACTATGCCGAGACGATCCCCGTTAGCCTTTACTTAATAAAGCTAGACGAGGATGCCTCCGCGAAGGGGCCCGCGCGGAGGACGAAGGCCGTGGCGAAAGGAGGTGCCGTGAAAGAGGCACTTGAGACGGCGGTGACCGCAGGGGCGGCTTCTCTCCCTCAACCGAAGAGGAAGGAGAAGCGCAAGGCGGCCCTGGTGGAGTCGCAGGCCGGGGGTCGCACCTCCGAAGAGGAAGTGTCTAACGAGCCCCGAGCTCGTAAGAAGAAGAAGGCGACGAAGTCGATGCCGCGCGTTACCGGGAGCGCCGCAGAAGTGGAGGAAGAAGAGGAGGATCTTGAGCCTCTGCTGGCTCGAGGGCCTCGCCTTCGTATGAGGACGCCCGAGGAGAGGGCGTCCGTTACTCCACTTGTGGACCGTTCGGAGGCGGTCATGAAGATGTCTGCCAAGCTGGGCCTGATTATGGTCAGCGATGAATCGGACCACTCCGGAGAGCGGGCGAAGTCGCCGGTGCACGAGACCCAAGAAGCCCTGCCCATTGAAGGGAGCGCCGAGCAGGGTGGCGCGCCAGTCGAGGGCGCACCGCTCAGTGCCGAGGACGAGGTGGTCGTCGCGGACTCGGGGAGAGGAGTGGGAGGAATCCAAACTCTCACTCCTGCGCCAGCAGCTAATTGCAGTACTGGCGAGGCAGTTCTTCCGAGGGGGGATATTCCGCAAGGAAGTGGAGACATCCTGCCCCCCATGCCCCCTACCTCAGTGATCACCGAAGGCCGGGTAGTCGGTGAGGATGCAGCCGAGGTGATTGCTGAGGATATTGTAGTCGGTGAGAGTGTAGCCGTCCTCGAGGAGGAAAGCACTTAAGGTCCTGGAGATGCCGAGGAGGGCCGTTCAACAGCCTTTGCAGCATCCGTTACCGAAGACGTGGGGAGGTGCGGCCGGCCACAAGGAAGGAGGCCGTTGGGGCGGATCGGGCTTCGGCTTCGACGAGTGCTGTTGCCATGACATCCGGGTCGGGCCAGCCGAAGGACCTTGTGATTGATGTCGCCCTGATCCCGTCTGCCACTGCTGCAGCTAGAGACGAAAGTTCCAAGGACGACGATAGGCCTCTGACGGAAGTACTGTGCCGAAGACTCCCCGAGGTGCCCTCGGTGGCGGCGCTGGAGGCGACGCTTCGCCGTGTTGAAATGTCGCCAAGGAAGCTGCCGCCTAGCCCGACTGCCTCTTACCTTGATCGCCTAGCAAGGTGCCAGGACCTTCCCGCCGAGAAGACTCCGGAGATAACTACAGAAGAATACCATCCTGAGAACCAGGATGATGATGTGGTGAGCGACGTCGATCTGGAGGCTCTTGTGGACGGGATATCCACATCGCTGGGTGTTCTGAAGGCTCTGGCTGCTCGGTCCCGGAAGCAGAAATACCTGTACGAAACGCAGTCGGCTTTCTGCAAGGACCTCACGGCGAGGCACAAGGCTCGCGAGGCGGATTTGGAGGAGGAGGTGAAGAACCTCAAGACTGCTCTCCAAGCCTCGGAGCTGAATGTCGCCGTGGCCCGGGCCGAGAAGGATGCTCTGGCCAAAGTGGTCTCAGATGCCGGGGTCCGTGCCGTGACGGATTACAAGACCGGATCCGACTATAAGGAGGAGTTGGAGCAGTATGGGGCCCGCTGCTACAGAGTAGGTCTTAACGCTGGAAGGGAGTTCGGAGAGCGTTTATCCTGGGTCGAGCGCGCCCGAGAAGCTTTCGAGGCCGCTGTTCGGGAGTGCAGGCACCGCACCAATGATGCCCGCTTGGATGATGTGCGCTTTGCGCAATTCCAATCTGGGTGGATGCCCTCTTCAGACGAAGGTGTTGGCCCTTCCGAACAGGCTCCTTAGCTTTCTTCTGCTCCATGTCCTTCTTATACCCTCTTTTGTAACCGCGTCTGGGCTTCCTTGTAAGCACAAAACTTTTTTTTGTAAATGAAATTTTTTACTTCATGAGTTTCTCTATAGCTTCGCTTTCTCTATCTTCTCCCTTTTGTGGTTGTTCCTGCTCGGATTGGAATCTGCTAGCTTTATAAGTGTTGCATGTAGCGTTGCATGGGGGGTATGCTAAACGCTTGTGTAACAACAGGAGTAGGGAGAGGAGAGGTAGGATGCTGAAAAAGGCTTTTATAAGTGATAAGCCTTAAGATTAGATACATGCCAAGTCCTGGGTATGGCTTCGCCACTAGGAGTAGTTAGCTTGTACGAGCCTTTTCCGAGGACATGGGTGACCTGATAAGGTCCTTCCCATTTGATGGCAAGTTTGCCAACTGCTCTTCGGGGATCCGAAGCCGAACAGCGGCGCAAGACCAAATCTCCCACATTGAACCGCCTTTCCCGAACTCGCGCATTGTAGTATTGTGCGAGTCGTTGCTGATAAGAAACGAGGCGAATGCTGGCGTCGCTTTGTCGTTCGCCGAGCATGTCCAAGTTTTCTCGAAGAGCACGGTTATTGGCGGCTTCGTCGAAGTGGGTTGTTCGGATGGTTGGAAGGGCTACTTCCAGAGGTACAACTGCTTCCGAGCCGTAGGCCAAGTGGAAAGGTGTTTCGCCTGTAGCTACCCGAGCAGTCGTTCGGTGACACCAAAGGACATTAGGGAGCTCGTCAATCCATGATCCACCTGCAGCTTCCACTCTCGTGCGGATCCCGTGCAGCAGTGTTCGGTTGGCGTTTTCGACCAAACCGTTAGCCTGGGGATGAGCCACGGAGGTGAAGTGGTTGTAGATCCCGAGCTCGGCGCACTTCTGCTTGAAGAAGGTGCTGTCGAACTGCCTCCCGTTGTCAGAGGTGATCACCCTTGGGACGCCAAACCTGCAGAGAAGGTTCTTCCATACGAACTTCCATGCGGCTTTTTCGGTGATTGTGGCAACAGGTTCGGCCTCGATCCACTTGGTGAAGTAATCGATGGCCACGAACAGAAACTTCTTCCGCCCTTGGGCCTCTGGGAAGGGACCCAAGATATCAATGCCCCATCTGGCGAAAGGGCGCGGCTCGAACAGGCTGTGAAGCTGTTCGGCAGGCTGCTTGATGAGCTCTCCGAACTTTTGGCATTCTGGACATTTCCTGACGAAGGACATGCAATCCTTCTGAAGAGAAGGCCACCAGAACCCTACTCGGATAATGCTGCGTGCTAGCGTTCTGCCCCCCAGGTGGCTTCCGCACAGCCCCTCGTGGACTTCTTCTGTGGCCGCAAGGGCTCCTCAGGTTGAGGCAACGCAGAAGAGGTCTTGAAAGGGACCGTCGGTACAGCTTACCTTCTACGAGGGTGAAATGCTGAGAACGCATCCTGATTCTCCGAGCTTCGCCCTGTTCGGGCGGAAGCTCACCCGGAGTAAGTACGCCAAGAGTGGGTCCACCCAACTCGGAGTTGGTGCCCGTTTCTATGGCTGCAACGTCTACCTCCGTGCTCGGAAGGTGAGCTCTTCAATAAACATGGAGCGGGAAGGGGCGATGTCACCTGAGGATGCCAACTTGGCAAGTGCATCGGCTCGCACATTCTGCTCCCGTGGGACGTGTATGACTTCGAAGTGTAGGAGGCCCTCTGCCTGGTCTTGACCTGTTGAAGGTATTGAGCCATGCGGGGTTCCCTTGCTCCGAACTGCCCGCTTACCTGGCTGGCAACCAGTTGGGAGTCACTAAAGACCCTAAGCCGAATGGCTCCAAGGTGCCTAGCCATGCGGATACCAGACAGCAAAGCTTCGTACTCGCTACGTTGTTGGAGGCTGGAAAGTGGAAACGGAGGGCGTATTGGAACTCTAACCCCTCCGGGGAGGTGAGGACCAATCCAGCTCCACTCCCTGTAACGCAAGAGGATCCGTCGACGTAGAGCTCCCATGGGGGTTCATCCGCCAACGGTGGATCCTGCTCGGCCGGGAGAGTACATTCCGCAACGAAGTCTGCTAACGCCTGCGCCTTGACCGCCGTCCTCGGTCGGAAGCTGATGTCGAACTCACCAAGCTCTATCGCCCACTTAACAAGCCTGCCGGAAGCCTCCGGCCGCTGAAGGATGGATTTCAGCGGCTGATCGGTTAGAACCGTGACGGAATGGGCCTGAAAATAGGGCCTAAGCTTCCGGGCAGCCGTGACGAGAGCAAGGGCGAGTTTTTCTGCTCGGGGGTACCTCCTTTCAGCTTCTTGGAGGACCCTGCTGATGTAATACACTGGATGCTGCGCCGCTCCTTCTTCTCTGATCAAGACTGCGCTGATGGAGTGTTCGGTAACCGAGAGATACACGAACAGAGGTTCCCCGAGCACAGGCTTTGAGAGAACAGGAGGGGCTGCCAAATATGCCTTCAGCTCGGTGAAGGCGGCCTCGCATTCATCAGTCCACCGTACTTGCCCCCTTGCTTCGAGGCGCTTTTAGGGCCTCGGAGCAACTTGAAGAAGTTAAAACTTCTTTCTGCTGCTCGGGACATGAACTGGTTCAGTGCCGCAAGACGCCCCGTCAGACGTTGGACGTCGCGCACTGTCTTTGGACTGCTCATCTCAAGCACGGCTTGGATTTTCTCCGGTTTGCCTCTATTCCTCTGTTTGACACAAGGAAACCGAGGAACTTGCCCGACCGAACACCAAACGCGCACTTGGCAGGGTTGAGTTTCATATTGTACTTTCGCAGAGTTGCGAAAGTTTCCTGGAGGTCGGAAATGTGGTCAATGCTCGGAAGAGTCTTGACCAGCATGTCATCAACATAGACCTCCATGTTGCGCCCGATCTGCTGCTCGAACATCTTGTTGACCAGCCGCTGGTAAGTTGCGCCCCGTTCTTTAGGCCGAAAGGCATTCTGGTAAAACAGTATAAGCCGGTCTGTGACGAACGTCGTGGCGTCTTGATCCGGGGGATGCATACTGATCTGGTGGTAACCAGAGTAGGCATCCAAAAAGCTGAGAAGCTCGTGACCGGAAGTAGCATCCACCAGCTGATCAATGCGCGGCAGAGGGAAGTTTCCTTGGGCGTTGCTTTATTGAGATCCTTGTAATCACGCACACACGCCATTTACCGTTGGCCTTGCGTACGAGGACCACATTGGAGATCCACCTTGGTATTGGGGTTCTCGGAGGAGCCCAACAGTTCGGCTTTTGACTACGTGATCCTGAATCACGGTCTGCCGTTCTCGGTTCACAGGTCGCCTCCTTTGTTGAACTGGTGGAATCCGGGGATCCGACGGAGGCGATGCACCATTACCTCCGGGGGAATGCATGGAAGCTCATCATCAGACCAGGCGAACACGTCCAAATTGGCCAGCAGGAAGGTGTGTAGCGTTGCTGCTCGGCCTCTGTCAACAAGGCGCCAATGTATAAGACGTGTTCGGGGTCATCGTCTACCTGGACGGGTTAGATCTTCAGCAGGCGTTCCTCGGCTGGTAGAAGGCTGATCGGACGTTGGCGGGCTGGTTCGCGAGTGGTTGCTTGTCTCTTAAAGAGGACATAGCAACGGCGAGACTCGCGCTGACACCCGAGCACTTCGCCGACTCCGCTCGGGGTTGGGACTTCATCTTCTGATGGAGTGACGAAGGTACTGCTTTGATGCGCCCGATCAGACCTCTTCCGAGGATGGCGTTGTATCCAGGCATGTGGTTGATGACCAAGAAGTCCACAATTTTGGTCACGACCCTTGGAGCCATCCCTAAAGTGATCGGGAGGCGAACGCTTCCCATGGGCTGGACCTAAACTCCCGAAAAGCCGAACAGAGGCGAGTTTACAGGGGTGAGTTGATCGGTTTTCAGGCCCATGAGGACGAAACAATCGTAAGCCAAGACATCGGGGGCGCTTCCATTATCCACCAGAATCCGGCGCACATTACAGTGATTGATGGTGGCCGAAATGACCAACGCATCGGTGTGTGGGGTCGTAACCCTACAAGATCTTCGTCCGAGAAGGTTATAGCCTCCTCGGGCTGTGCGCGTGCAGGACTGGTGGGATATGGAGCCGGCCGAGTGCCGAAGGCCTATCTACACATGCACTCGCCTTGCGTAGTCGCGTCGGCTTCGAGTGCTTTCTCCGCCTGCGCCGAAGCCTCCCGCGATCACGTTGATCTCCTGCCCATTGGGCTCATTGTTGATCGGCTGCTCGGGAGTCCGCTCTCGGCGTCTGGGGCGCTCCTCATTTCGGCGCACGAACCGTCCAAGGTAGCCACGCTTGATAAGGTCTTCAATTTCGTCCTTAAGCTGGCGGCACTCGGAGGTTTCGTGGCCGTGGTCGCGATGGAAGCGACAGTACTTGTTCTGGTCGCACCTCCGGGGGTCGGAGCGCATCCTCTGTGGCCACCGAACATATGCTTCGTTCCTGATCTTCGCCAGGATCTGTTCGGGTGCCACAGTGAGGGGGGTGTAGTTGGTGAAGGGGCGCGGACGGCGCGGAGAGTCACCGTTGCGTCGTCCCTTCTTCCGATCACGGTCGGAACCGTTGTCGAAGGCCTCTTCTTATCCGACTGCTCCCCCTGCTCGGCCCTACTTGCTTCTAGGCTCACCTCACAAGCCGCGTGGCGCTGTGCGATGGAGAGCAGCTCGACAAGGGTGGCGGGCTGCTGGACGCCGAGGGTCCTCTGCAAAAAGTCGTCGCGGGTGCCCTGAATAAGGGCACTGGTTGCCAGAGGGACGTCCAGGCGCGAGATGCGAAGCTCCTCTGTTCGGAACCTCTTAACGAAGTCCCAGAGCGCCTCGCCCTTCTTCTGGCACACGGCCAGGAGAGAAGCCGCCGTTCGCGGCTGCGACCTTCCACCAAGGAAGTTTTCCCGAAAGGACTTCTTCAATTGGCGGAAGGAGGTGATGGAGCCCGCAGGGGGGTCTCGAACCAGGCCCTGGCAGTCTCCTTAAGGGTTGCAGGGAAGCCCTGCACTTGGCCGCATCTGATGCTCCATGGAACACCATGTGCGAACAAAGCCGTGGATGTGGTCGGCCGGATCGGTGGTGCCGTCGTAGGGTGCGATGGTGGGCAGAGGGAGCTTGGAAGAGACCTGAGCTTCCAGGATCTCCCTGCTGAAAGGGGAGCGGAAGTCCAGGTCATCTTCCGCTGGAGCTTTCCCCTCCGCGCGCTGAACCATCACGTCCCTGCGGCGCTCGAGGTCGACCACACGCCGCAGGCGCCTGGCGAGCTCCTGTTCGGAATTGGCGGCCCCCTCGTCGGACTCGTGGGAGTTGGCTCCACGACCGATCGCGGCGGACGAGGGGAAACAACAGATCGAAGGGGCGAACGCCCGCGGCGCTCTGGCGCCCGCTCCTCGGATGGGGCTCGTGCGACCGGCGCGGCGAGTCTGCCTGCTGCTCCTGAGGCGCCGGGAGCACATGAGAACGCCGATGCGATGATTCCGCCGGCCGCTCTCGTGGCAGGGGAACCGCCGGAGCTGGGGGTCCAACCAGCTGATCCTGCAGGGCAAGGCAGACACCCATCAGCTGCTGCATCTGCCCCCGAAGTTCGGTTACTTCGAGGGTTGTTTCCGGCGCGGCGGCCACCGGTGCAGGGACGTCGTTGTTAACCCACAGCAGGGGGCGATTTGACGTCAACAGGGGGGGATCGCCGGAGAGAGTCCGCTCGCGACTGTCGGGATCTCGTCGCCCTACTCCCCACGTTCTGGTAAGAGGATCGTCCTTGAGCTATGGCTGTGTCGTTCCACAGACGGTGCCAAATGTGGTGTATGTTTCTGTTTGGGCCGGAGCCAACCGGGCCTCCACTGAAGAAGATGGGGAAGACGAACGCATGTGCGGACGGAAGCCTGCAAAGCAGAGCTGGATCAGGAGGCCCGGTGAAGACCGGGAAACCCTCCGATGCTAAGTCAGTGAGAGGCTTGTAAGGCAGGGGGTTTTGTATGTGTAAGGGTGTGTTCGCGTGAGAGAGAACGTACCAGTGCATGGTCCTGTACCTGTACCTTTATAGGCTTAGGTGCGGAGGCAATCGTGCGTAATGTTGGTAGATCGTGCCTGAAAAGGCGCCTAAATGGGTGCGCATAACGGAAGGAGTTATGCCCCAGAGTCTGTTGAGATGCTAGGCAGTTAACGCGCCTCTTGATGATGAGGCGCGTGGCCTGGGGCGGTTATAACCGTCGTGAGGATACGGAGAGCTGTTCGGCAACCTCCGGACAAGATCACCGAGCAGGTGACACGCGTGGTGATGGAACGCGCTGATCGGTAGCGTCCGTAGTTGTTCGGTATGGAAGGACAGATGACCTGCTCGGGGATATGCTGCTGCGGAGCTTGAAGACGTCCGATCACGGGGGTCATACCTTGGAGGTCTTCGAACCGCCCTGATGAGGACGTGGCCCCTTGAAATGGTGTCACGTTTGTTGACAGGACACGAGAGGGCCGTAATGGGCCATCATGGGCCTAGGTGACCAGATTTGGCCACCACAGTAACTATAAACAGTAGCTAGGTCAGTCGAGAAAGAACAATCATTTAGTGCTATACAGCACATTCACCGTCGTTCAGTAACAATAGCTTAATTTCAACGTGAACAGTAATAGTAACATTCAGTGAGGGAAAATTTTGTCTACGACAACATTCAATCATTCACTTTTGATGCAATGCCACATCCACTATCTGATACGTATTTCGAGGTGCTCCTCCTCAGGTCTCGATGGCCCTATATGTACAGACATTGAAGATCCACTTGAGTCTAAGTTTCCCTAGGTCCTTACATTTCCCATGAGTTTTAATAACAAGCTTTAAGTACTTAATAAGAAGTTTAAGGTATCATGACTAGAGCTATTCAAAACGAGAGGGGTAGTCAGTACGATAGCTCGGTCACGATTTTCTCCATAACAAGATCTCAATATGGTACAAGACCCAATCAATATGTTAGAACAATTGATCTTCAACAAGTATTAAAGGATCAATCTATTTTTTTAAGTGGATTATACTTATTAAGTCCATTCAACTAGTCTATGGGGCTTTAGCCGACATCTTTGAAGAGTCAACTCATTCAGGGCTAACAACATGATCAATAAATTGGAAGAACACTATTCCCTTAGTAAGACTCAATTGTAGTAGCCTAATGGCTTATGCAATGGAGAAAGGTTGGTCAAGCAACGGTCTATCTCGATAACCCCTTAATAGGTCAAAGATGCAAATTTTTTATGGCTAAGCCCAAATAAGAGATAGGGATGAAAATGATCTATTAAATCGGATAACTCCTAGAACTTTGAAACTTCCTTCATGCAGTCCCCTAAAAGCAAAATGGTTAGGTCATGAGCAAGAGAGGGCCTGAATGTCAGATCTTTGAGGGGATCACTACACACTACTCCCTTCTAGCATGACATGCATGAATACATTTTCATACATTCTTTAGACCTGAGAGAATCTACTTTGACAAGATTTGAACTCACTCTTGTGTTCTACTCCTACATAGATTCAGCTCCAAGACCTTCAAAGATGGATGTATCTTAGAAGGGACGAGAAACAATAGTTAATACCAGAAGATATATAGTTTAGAGAATGAACTAAGGAATGAAGAAATTTCTCTCTTTACTTTCTCAAGGGAACTCTAGAAACGATAGGGATAGAATATTTCAGTTGGCCTTAGCCTTTAAACTGAGCTAATATGTACTTCTACTTCTAGAGGATATGATTCATAAACCAAAATTAGGAAGGGCCAAAGCCACATGGACTAACTTAAACCAGTATAAGCTAAACAACAAAAAGAATGATATAAGCATAAAATAATGAAGATTTCGTATGGGAATAACAACTCTTGCAGTTCCACAACTAGGACTAGAACTACAAGGAAAGTAGGATTTGTCAATGGCAATATGTCAGCGACTACAAAAAGTCACTGCCATATGTTGTGTATGTCAACGGCTACAAAAGGTCGTTGACATTATCTTAGCATTTGTCAGCGACTCTGTAAATCGTTGACAAAAATTTAACATTTGTCAACGACTCTTAAGAACTGTTGACAAATACTTAACATTTTTCAGTAGCTACATGGAGCTGTTGACAAATGTTACGCATTTGTCAATGGCTACGATAAGTTGTTGACAAATACTTAACATTTGTCAGTGGCTAAATAGAGCTATTGACAAATATCACGCATTTGTCAATGGCTACGATAAGTTGTTGACAAATACTTAACATGTCAGCGACTAAATAGAGTCGTTGACAAATGTCACACATTTGTCAATGGCTATAATAAGCTATTGACAAATGTATAGTATTTGTCAACGATTTTTAAGAGTCATTGACAAATGTTTGACATTTGTCAACAGCTCTAAGGAGCTGTTGACATATACCTAAAAATCTAAAAAAAATGGTGGGTGATATCCCGCCCTTTAAACAACAACTTTTCACTAAAAATATATAATCTAAAGACCCACTCGGCCGCCCCCTCCCTGCTCTCTCCCCACGCTAGCCCCCTCCTTGCTCTCTCCCCACCACCGACCTACATCACCTTCTCCTGCGAGCACGACCTCTAGTCCACCGTCTTCTCCACCTCCGATTACCCCGATGTAGTTGACGGCCTCTTCACCAACCTATTTCTCCTCCTCTCCCCTGTCTTCCTTATCTCCGCCATTGTCCACTCTTCCAACACGGAGGTGCTCCGCCTCCTCCTCGCTAATTTTGGTGGCGGCTTGGTGGGCCAGCTCAGCCCTGTCAGCGGCAGCGGCGCCAGGTGCCTCCATCCCTGTCGCGTCCCCAATGTAACCTGCGAGCGATGGAACAGTGCCGTCAGGGCCGTCCACATCGCCCTGTCCTCGCATGGCCTCGACGGGTCATTGTCATTCGCCATCGGAGAGCTAGCAGCGCTACGGAAGCTGTCAATTGTCGACAATTTTCTCTCCGGCGGACTGAGATAGTCGGCTGCTGGGAGTTGCAGGCACTCAACCTAAGAGGCAACGCCATCTTCGGGAGGGTGCCCATGGAGATCTCATCTCTTGCCAGTCTTCGATCTATGGACCTCTCCGGCAATCAGCTCCGAGGGGACCTCGAATTCCCCACCATATCCCCCCTTCCATACTTTTTCCGCCATGGCGCTCAACCATCAGATCCTCCATGAGGAAGAGGAGTGAGGCTTGACCCAATCTTTTTCTCCTTCCTCCATGCCATCATCACCCCCCATTCCCAGCCTGACACTCCCCTCCAGCTCCGCCTCCTCCCCCACCACCCAAATTCAGATCAGCAACAAGAACCTACCTGATGTAGGTCGTCGTCGCGCGTCGTCATTTCTGTGCTCTCCGTGTACCTCCTTCTCCTTGCCTTGTACACTTGGATTGCAGACGGTCCCCTTCACGGTGTATCCCTTCTGTAGGAGAAGCTTCACGAGTCAGGAGGCGACGAAGCCGACGACGTCGGTGACTTGCCTGAGGGAGAAGCGGTGGCGGCGTCAATCAGCATCTTGAGATGGCACAATCTGGGAGCTGTTGGGGGTGATTTTTTTTTTAAATAGACTTTTGTCAGCGGCTAAACTAAGGCGCTAACATATTGTTAATATGTCAGTAACTACTAGCCGCTGATATATATTCATATGTCAACGGCTATCATTCGTCGATATTCTCATACATATCAACAGTTTATAGCCGCTGACATATGTCTCATATGTCAACGGTTAAGAATGACCACTGTCAGATAATTAAGTTGTCAATTAATATTTATCAACGATTTTATCAACGACTATATAACCGCTGACATAAATTTATGTCAACGGTTATATATTTTTATCAATGACTATGAACCGTTGATATTTGTTCTTTTTCTTGTAGTGACTCATTTGATACTTTGCCATTAAATGAACTTTTAAGGAAGATGTTTTGCAAAAACTTCAGAAATATTTAACGTAGGTCATCATGTGTTTGGGCAGTAGTACTCTACTATATATCTTGTACTCCAAATGCAATGTAGAGGTTCAATTCAAAGTGAAATCCGATCGAGGCCCAAGAACGGGGATGAGATTAAGTATAACTAAGTTGTTAGTTTACCGGGGATGCATTAATTTCAAAGTTGTTCTTCCGTGATTTGTCACCTTCCTTCCGGAATAAGAAAGAAAGAAGAGGCCGAGTAGAAACAAAATAGGTGCTTGGCTCCATGAATTGCATATTATATAGGGCCGGTGGTCCATCTAATTTGTGCCATCCAAGGTTGTAGGGCTCGACATTGATGGAGGAAGTGGTGGTAAGTGATGTACTTTGGGAGATCCTCATGTTAAAGAAGTGGGTTTATATATGGTCCCTCCCCTTCTACCCGTACGTGGTAAGCTCATGGTCCCTCTCCTCACTTGACTTGGACTCCTCGCCTCCTTCACAACCTCAATTGTGACCAGTACCACTCCAAGTGAAAGTTTGTGCACTTTTCCCAAGCCATGCCATCCCCCTTCCCTTCTTCATATATATGTGTCACATGCATGTGGGCTTCTCAAATGCCAAAAAGAGTATTGGAGTACTTCCCTCACATGTATATATATATATATATATGCTTGGCTCCTGTTGTGATTTTATTAGATTGAAAATTGTTTATTAATGATATAAAATTTTATCATTAGTGACTCTACTAGATCAAAAAAATACTATAAAAATATATCCACGAAATGAAAATTCTAAATCCGTCTGTTTGAGTGCCCTAAAACTCTCGTGCAAGAAAATATCCTCGTCGTCTCCTTCTAAGGCCATCATGTGCATGGTGGTGGCAGCTCATGAGTTATAAATTACCTTCCATCATTACTCCCATACCCATCAGGAAACTCTCGTCAAATTAAGGCGCATGCATGCACGCTGCCACCATTCTCACACAAAACTAAAACAATGACAAGCCCACAAATTTGGTGTCTCATAATTAGGCTTGCCGTATATATAGTTAACAGCCACAGACAAAACTACTGATCAAGTCTGATCTATAAAAAGATGAATTGCTTGGCCGGCCGGTGCATTAATACTATGAAGACAAGGATACTTCTGAGGCTCCAAAAGAAGTCTTGTACAAGAATTAATATACATACCTAGGTAGATAGTACATCGATATATATAAGGGTATGAGAAATACTTTCAATTGTATTTTTTAGTGTACGCATTTCTGGCTTTTTCATTGGGTGTACATACATTAGCTAATGAAAGAAGCTCAAAATATATAAGAAATGTATTTAAAAAGCATAATAAATATTTCTCAACGATTTGAGAAATATATATTTATTAATGCACTTTAACTTTATGTACTAGTAACACATTGATTGATTAACGAGAGAGGTCTAAAATTTATTATAAATGTAATAAGAAAGTAAAATAAATATTTCTTTAGAACTATATTGGTGGAGCTAAGATACCCACATCGCATCTTCTCATCCAACCGTGGGTCTCCAGTGAGAGGTCGCCCTCAAGCAAAAGAGAGGGCCCTCTGACCGGCAGGCACGTGCCCTGCCCTACCCATGCACTTGTCCCTTTCATTCCAGTCACTAAGTGCACCATGTAACAGCTCAATACCCTAAGCCGAGTAGAGATATGCTTAGTAATCTTTAACGAGGACAATAAAAGTGATATGAATTATTTTTTAAATAATTTTATTGTTTAAAAAGAGAGAGAGAAAGAAAAATATTATTAAATTTTTAACTAATAAAATTACTTAAAGAATAATCTACATCATTTTTATTATCCTCCTTAAAAGACACTAAGCATTTCTCAAGTCAAGTATTGTGATTAGGGATGTCAAAAAAAAATCCGTAAATCTGATTAATCATGTCGAGTAATACTTGCATAATTAGATATTGATTTATTTTTAAATGTTTTTAAAATACCTGTTTAATATTCTAGTTTGATATAGATTTAGTGTCTTCAACACATACCCAGTCTCAATCCGTTTTTATAAGCAATGATTGTTCTTAAGATTGATTGTGGGCTCTTCAACAAGATAAGTAAATACTTTTAAATTTAACCATATTACTTATTTTGAATTTACATATATCTTATTTATTTTAGTCACTTAATATCTATGTTTGTTTGTCTTTTATTACATTAAATAAATATTTTTGACACTTACGTTGTTATAATTAATTTGTTTGAGATTTTGATGAAAACGGATACCCTCATGTATATCCATATCAATGACAGATATATCCATAACTATATATACTCGCAGAAATAATACCGTACCATCAGAATATAATATTTATAAAATTTTCATGAATAAGATATGATATTGATCTATTCGAACCCAACCCTTTCTAATTACATCCTAAACTAATAACTATGGCTCTACGTTTTGGGGTTGGGGGGGGTAGTGGATCACAAAACGCCATCTGATCCCCACCAACAATACGAAGGAACCGCACACCAATGAAAATCTAAGGTTTAAATGTAGTTGGAAATATGTTTATAAAATTTGTTTAAAGAACAGTGTAATAGGAAAGTGTGCATCTGAAAACCGCTCAATACACACCGGGGAGAGGGAGTTGGTGTGCATGTACATCATCTTATACTATTAATTATCCATGGCATCAATATGATAGATAATATAATAAAAGAGTGATATAAATGTACACTACTCCGGGATTGAGACAAATTTCCCATACAATTATAAGGAAGGTAGAAGACTTCTAACTAGTGGTGCCTCCAGCTGAACGACAGCTTGTCGTCACCAGTTCAGCTTAATGTCGGCGCCTTGGCCAGCTGCCTCTGCTTTGTTTGCACGAAGAGACAAAGGGAGACGAATCCCAGTTGAGATAAGAAAGTGACACGAGCAGCTGGAGAGAGAGAGAGAGAGAGATTTTTAAAAGAAAAGGGGCATCACTGTAGCTTTGATGCGTTGGGTCTCCAATCCATCCCACCTGAAGTGTCTCATCAAGCTTAACTTGAATAGTCAAATAAGCTTAACCATTTCATCTGTGCTCGTTCTGGTGGAGAAGGAAGAAGATTACGTGGAGAAGAAGACAGTGGTTGCACCAGAGATAGTGGAAGTAGGCAGCTTAATTTCCATGTACATCAGAATTATGAGGTCAAGGAAACAGGTTTATGAGAAAATTTATAAAGGATGCATGATGATGTAATGGACTAGTTTTCCAGGAAAAATAAGGCATTAGAAGTGGGGATGTGGAGATGTGAACGCCATCATTAATTAGCCAGCCAGGAAATCACCACCCTCTTTGAAGAATGGAAAAGGAGGTATTTTCCCTTTTGTACCAGTTAAACTTCGCTCCATATATAAGACCAGATAAGCTAACTAGGATGTTGATTCTAAAATCACTTATTCTAGTTAGCATAAGAGCTGATCTGATTAAAACGTGGTTTGGAATGTCATGAAATAATATAAAAATTAGAACGCTGAGTCTAAAACCATCACAAAAGTAAAATACCGCCGATTTTAGCACACAATATAGAGTCATTAGATTGAAGATTAAACCACTTGAAATTGGTGTTTGATTTTAAAATCCAAGAACCAAATGTAGAGAAAATATCGGAAGTACTGATTCTAACATAATTTATGGCACAACAAAAATAAAAAATGCATTTTATTACATTTAGTATAATTTATGGCACACATCAAAATACCTATAATTGGATTGGCAGCGATTTCAATTAAGCTGGTACCATTAACTAAAAGGCACTCGCGCTTCTTCAGCCACACCCTGCAGGAGACAAGAACATCTTCATGCAAGCTTAAGCCATCTTTATATCATCATGTCTCTCTTGTCTATAATTATAACCCACCGCCACACCACATGGGAGTACTGTTAATTTAATTAGCATATCCAACCAATAAGCCTGAGATTATATATAGAGTATGTTAGTCTTCTTCATGCATATTGCAACCAATGTGGGATAAGACCATGCAGCATATGTGTCTAGGACGACAACACCACCAGGATTTGACAGCTATATATATATGGTCAAAGAAAGAAGCAAGAATCACAACGTTCATGAGCACTTGGTTGATCATTTCAATAAAATATTTTCATAAACATGTGTCTCCACCATCCCCACCCAAATTAAATTTGATGGCCCCGCCAATTATCCATGTTACTGCAGATGCTAACCTTGTCTAGTTGATATCATGCCCATGTGACGATACCCAAGCACTTGTTCTAGTTTAGGGTTCATGCCCATATGTCTGTTCCTCTAGTTAGTTCTAGCTAGAAGAATTACTCTCGTACGTCTCATTACAAGATATATTAATTTTTCATTAATAATGATGTGAATTATAAGAAAAGAATTCTATTGGCTAAAAATATATGTTTCTCTTCCTTTCTCATCAATAATAAGATTCCTTTCTTGCAATCTACATCATCATTATTGTAAGATTAATTTTAACAATATATTTTTCTCTCTAATTAGATATCTTGAGCCAAGGCCCCAACTCCCGAACTTCCTCAAGAGTAATGAGGAGAAAGAGTTTTGCATACTATGCATTAAAAATATATTTACAAGCCATCCTTATTTAGATATTATTAAAAGTATTACTGATAAACCAGAAATAATTATATTTATGCCACTATAGTTAACTTCCCTTTAAAGAGAAAGTGAGTTATTCCCATTGGATAAAACATCTGTGATAATGTCGGATATAACATCGATGTCATATTTGCAGCATTTTATATTTAACAGATATTTTAGTAAAAATGACAATTTGTGTAATTTTTATATATTTTTACATATGCCTCCTGCTTGGATTTTTATTTGCATATATTCCCCTCTTATGTATAGGATCATATAAAATATCCTAGAATAAGACCCCGCTGTCATTAACTTGGAAGTTAATTAGAATATGTTTGAAATATTTTTCTTGCTGTCATTTTTAGTGAGAGTACATATGAAAAAAAAAAGAAATAATCCAAACATATTTTTAACTTTCGTTAAGATAAGTTATGGTAAGGTCTCGGAAGCTATTTTGTATTCATAAGAAAGCTATACATATAAATACAAATGTAAAAAGGATTGTTACGAAATTAATCATATATATATATATAACCTTTCTAATATTTTATTAGGACTCTATTACAAAGTTAGTCGGACCTATCAACTGAACTAACGTCGACTTTTTGCTGGTACGGTACAGGCCGGGGCAGATCTATGGGTATGGTTCGATTAATCTTTTTGTTTTATTTTAAAAATAATTATAAATAAAAAAGAAAAAAGAAAATAAGATAATTGGATCGGCCATGCCAAGAACCCATTTTCACCCCTGATATAGTACGATCCGCCTGCACTACGCCAGAAGAACCTTGCTCTATGGCTCTATCAAAGGTTTTAGAGCATCTTGGTAGCATAAGAACGCTGTAAAACATGATCTCTTTTAAAATCATTTCTACTCTTTGTTTGTGTATATGCAAAGGTTTTATAGCATCTTGGGAGCATAAGGACGCTTTAAATTAAAGATGATCTCCTTTAAAATCTTTTCTATACTTTTTGTTTGTGAATATATATAAGGTCGACCAAATCAAGTGAATTGCATTAATGAGAAATGGAAAAGTGTCATTGCACATCGCATAAGAGGCGGTGTGCAACAAATTTAACTCTCTATTAAGAGGCTGATGTATTAAGGTGAGTACATCTCTAAAATTGTACCCACCCCTAATAAAATTGTAAATTTGATGTACATCCTTCTTTGAGATGTACTTCATCTTGAGTAATAGTACTTCCTGTTTGTATGCACGGAGATCTATGAATGTATCTACCTTTATAACAAAGAGAAAAGTTCACTTTACTTGAGAATATATTTTCTCATGCATTTCTTCCTTTTTTGTTAGATGGACACAACCTGCTCCCATATATTAATTAATAAAAAAGTTAAAGTATATAAAAAAAATAATTTTTAAGTACGGTAAATTTATTTTCTCCATAACAAAATAGACGTTACAACTAAGTATATCTTTCGAGTGGCTGTAGGCCCATCTTGCTGTGAATGTGAATATATCTACGAACCCTTGCGTGTGCGAACATTAATCTTTTTTCCATTTCAATATATGTACTCCTCTCTACTTTCCTCTTGCTCTTATCGTGTGACTGTTCGAGATTACACGTGTGATTGTGTTGTTCTTTCGTGGATCGTGGGGCATCTATGATAACAACTGCAGATCAGAATTTGTGTAAAATATTATTCAAGTTTGAATAGTCATACAAATTATTGCGCCTTTGTGCAACATTGTCCCCTTTTTTAAGGAAATATATTGATAATATATAAAAGTAAACTCGAAAGGGCATGCAAATGGTTAATAATAAATTGAATGATTTTTTGCATGTATATCCCTATTTAAAACATTATTGGACTATTATTATTTTTATTTTTACAGTTGCACCAAATGAACTTGTTTGACGAATTTTTTAACCAAAAACTCTTCAAAACTGTAGAATATATTTGGAAAATTCTTTACCGATTGTTTTAGTGAGTATTAAATATTATTTGGACACTTTTATGCCTAAATTTTAAATACATTATATATTTTATTGTAATAGAGGAGTATTATGGTTCACTCTAACAGATCAGGTGGTGTAGGGTTTTTAATGTAAAAAATTTGTCTAATAGAGATTTTAGTGTAAATGTAAAAAACTTGTCAACCTGTCAAATCGAAATTAACTTTGCGAGTATATAATCTTTGCTGTGGGCAGTGCATGGTGACGGGTTGTGACTTAATTACTTTCAATATTATGATCTTCCGAATATTATTTTTACTATTTTGCAACTATGTTATTAAATATGTTATCAAAACTTTTCTAGAGACATTTGTATAAAGATTTTGTATAGTCTTATATATGTTGTTAATTAAATCAGTGTGTGTCTATAAGGACAGTTATATTTTTTAAATCTAAAATAACATTTACGAATCTTTTCTTAATAGATTGAAGTTCATCTCTGTTCCAAAAATAGTACACCTTGCGGCAAAAATTTTTCCTGTAGTAACACAATTTCATACACACTATCGATTTCTCCCGATCCAGAGCTCTATAAAGGTGTAAAAATAAGAATACTGAATAATTCTCTACCTAATTGAATATATTCCCCTCTTAACAAAACAGGGTAAGGAAAACTTATTTATATATCCTTAAAATCTTCTATATTTAATTATATATTTTAAAATCTAATTATTAAGTTATATATTTTTCAAATCAAAAGAAAACATCATACATATCTTTACTATTTGATTTCTTCTATTTAACTCAATTAATTTGAGTTAAGATGATAAAATAACTTAAGTGCCTCTTCCTCTCTCCCCCCCCCCCTTCCATCTAAATATCTATTTCACCTCGCATAAAGATATTTCTATCTTTTTTATCTCTTTTGACAGTTTCTTTGAGGGTAAAATATTTTTCTTAATTAACTAACAAAATATAACCAATGTTTTCTTTTAATTTAAAGAATATATAATTTAATAATTAGATATTGAAATATATCATTAAATATGAAAGATTTTAAAGATATATAAATAATTAAAAAAAACTCTTTCAAAAACATGAAAAAACTTAATTTTGGGTCGTAGACGTAGACATTACATTTACCATATATAGTTATAGTTGTTTGGCAAGCATGAGACTCATATCCCGCGCTGTTGAAATCCATAACCCCATCTGTCCTTTGACAAGACCTCGTGGATATGTCGTAAGCGATCTTATTATATTTACCATGAAACTATATTGAGAGAATAAATTGTAAGATAGTCTAGGAAGAGAGATGTGACAATACACTAATTACTCAATTGGTCGAATAATTAAATTGATGCAACTTGATCAAGATGCAATTCAATGACATCGCTCGTTAATTGTTGTCTCGTTGTTACCATGCACCCAAAGCTCGCACTGCCCGTTGCTTCTACTCATATCATAAGTATATCCGATCAATCTCCGTCCGCTTAACTACTCGACTGCCCCGAGTAGTAAACATTTTATCACCTTACTAAATTATCCTGAATAATAAATATTTTTTAATTTAAAAAGATGGATAGAAACCGGGGCTAGGTTGGTTGATATCATGATGTCATTGGAGTGCGGAAGGGAAACCACACTCAGTTTTTTGTCCCCCCCGCATAGCGTAGCTCTCGTCACTCTTCTTTCTCTATTTCTGGTCTGTTTTTGGCAAGTCAGTTTGCTCAACAACAGATTAACATATATATATAATATATATATATATATTATATATATATAGCTCGCTCCATTCAAGGCCCAAGGGGGTTTGGGGACCACCGCTCCACCACCACCACCGGCGAGTCCAACGGATCCACTATTCACGGTCGTAGGGGTGACGAAAAACCCACGGCAGCAGCAGAACCATGTGCCAACCCATCGGGATAAATCTTCGACAATTCTTTACAAATCTGTTATGGTTGAGAATTAAATTTTTGAATTTTAGATGTACGGCGAAATATCTAATTAACTATCACTCGTGTGTGTGTGTATATTTATATATATAAATATATTTGACATTTCTATATAGTAGTAGGCATCAGACAGTATAACAGCCTATGGGATGGGTTTTGCCATGCCCCCCCCCCCCTCCAAGGCTCTTGCAAATATATGTTTACATATGGAAATGATTAATATCCAACCATCCCTATCTGCCCCCATCTATAGCTGTGGGGCCCACCTTTTTTTGTGTCTATAGACAAAACAGGATAGGTAGAAGGGACGGATAATAAATGAGACTAGTTTATATACCCCCATCCCCAACAAAAAAAAATAAAGAAAACAAAAAAGAAGGGAAAAAAAAGGAAATTTCTTCCTCCGCCACTGCTTATGCGGGGGGTCGCTTTTTGTTGTGTGTACAAGGGAAGCAAAAGACAAGAACATGAACAACAACAGGACCGGCAACTACACTACAAACGGCTAGAAAAACAAACCAAAACGAGGACCGGAGGTACTCAGCCCACAAACGGGTTACCCGTAGTAGTCGGACGCGGTTTCAGCAGCTGCCTCTACGGCTCTACTACTCACACTCACATCCGAGAGAGAGAGAGAGAGAGAGAGTATGGTGTGTGCGCTCGGCGAGTAACAAGCTGTCCCTCGTCTGTGATATGGGAGTGGATTTGGGGGGATGAGGGTTTGGAAGGAAGGGGCTTTGGATTCGAAATCGAAACATGACAATAGATTTCTAATGGTTTGGGCCTTTTAGGCTACAACCCAAAAAAAAACAGAGCTGGTCGGCCGTAATATGCTGCTGTTAGCCTGCTATCACCAAATTTGGGCCATAAGCAAACTTGGCCAACTTGGAAATTTGTCTCCCATCTCGTCTAGTTACTACTGATTTTACGATCCGACGAATGAGATGATAGTGAGAAGTAAAGTGGCAAATTTTGTTTAAAAGTACAAGTGAAGATACATAAGAAATGGATAACTTGTAGATAAAATTTCTTAAACAGATCGTTTCTTTAGTGTTGGAAGACTAGTCTGTCACGCTGTCTTTTAAAAACTCTTCACAAATCTGATCCCAATAAAATTTGAATCTGAGACCTCATCTAATTGTAACTTGTTGGTAAAAACACTTTTGTCTGCCGACAAATGTCTAAAATAATCAGAATCCATAATTGAGTTGGAAAAGGCTGTTAAAACAAGTGGCATAGTCCTCGCTACCATGGACAGACGCAGAGCATATTCAGTAGGGTCACGTGACTCCATTAAAATTTTTATTATTTAAAAATAATTATTTAAATTGTAAATTTTGAGGGATTTTTATATGGAAGTGACCTCATTGAAATTGACGGTGTCCAGTCTCAAAAATTTATTTTTATTGAAATATTTATTTTTTATTTTAAATATATATTTTAAATTATTCATTTATATTATATAGTATATATAAATCATATAATTATAAAAAAATAATATGAGTGACCCCACTGAATAAAATTTCTGGATCCGTCTCTGCTCGCTACCACTCTAGTGCATTCGAATACATATAGAAATTTGGTCATATATCCAAATTTAATGGCTTCAACTTTGTTCAAATACAATGTCAAAATTGAAGGCCAAGTTCTGTCCATGTTGCATCTAATTATATAATGTACTCATCTTTGATCAGAAGAATATATTCTTGCCAAATATTCATGCCGGTTGTTTTTGTTAACTGTTGGCGGGTGTGCCCACGTGGGGCAACCAAAGGTTGCCAAAGGCAACTCTTGGCTGGAGACACAACCGCACTGCGGTTGTCTCCCTTGCGCAAAAGAATTCTGGGAATATTGTCCTAGGAAGAAACCAACAGAAAGAGCACTCTGCTCTTGGCTCTCCCATGCGCATGTAGAACAGTGAGAAAGACTTCTCACTTGGAAAAGGCTGCGCAATACTCTCCCCCTCTCACTCTCTCCCTCACACACAAGTGTAAGGCTTCTCTCACGGGACATCACATTTACATCCCGAGGACGTTTGGAGCGAGGAACAACGAAGAAGATTCTTGTAACCTTCTTCCCGATCCTACGACATTCCGCAACGCACGAGGTACACACCTTGATCAACATCCAACATTGGTATCAGAGCTTTCATGTTCCTCTCTCCACGTCGTTCGCCACGGACATGGCAGAGGCGCTGCACACGAACAACGTGGAGGCACGGTTCACACGTCTGCAGGCAACACGGCCGTGCAGGTCGTGTAGACCGCGGCCATGCAGGCCACTCTGGCGCATCTGAAGGAACGACCGCCCTGCACGCCATGCGCGGGGCCATGCAGGCCGCAGGGCCCGCATCCACACGGACGAACGCCGCCTCCGTGGCCTCGCGGGAGGCCGTGCAGACTGTGGTTGCATGGTCTGAGGCGGTGTCCGTGGCCTCGTGGGACACCACGGCCAGGCAAGCCCTGCAGGGTGACGCGGAGGACGCGCACAGTGCAACCACGTCCGCGGCAAGGCGGAACAGCACACAGGCGGAGCCGCGTCGCCCGCGACCTGGCGAACGCGGGCGGGCGCGTGTCACTCACAGCCGCGCGGGCGCCTGCGGCCAGGCGAGCGCAGGCGAGTGCGGTGTCGCCCACTGCCACGCGGGCGCGGGCAGGGGGGCCGCGTCGCCCGCGGGCCGTGGGTGCGGGCGAGCGCCACGTCGCCCGCTGCCACACAGGCGCGGGTGACGCACCGCGTCGCCCACGGTCTCGGGGCGATGGCCAGGCGGGCCTCCATGCAGACCACGGCCGCGGCCATGCAGACCACGGCCCAGGCGGGCGCGTGGCGCAGGCCCATGCGGCTAGGCGCCGCAGCCGGGAGCCCATGCCGGGCACATCACCCGCGACCAGGGGGCTGGCGCCGATGGCACAGATGTGCAACGCGAGGTCATACGGACTGGCGCGGATGTGCAGTCAGTGACACTGGCTGCCATGCAGGCGGGCGTGGTTACCGCGGCCCAGGTCCGCGCGGAGGTGTGCACGGCGGTCCTCGTGGCCATGCTGGCCGGTTTGGAGTGCGCATGGGTGGTCCCATGCATGCAGGCGTGACGGTTCGCGAGGGTGCAGACGTGGCGCTGCGTGGACATGTTGTCTTGGCTGAGCGCGTGGGTACTGGTCACCCATACCCAGGCGCACTTTTTTGGTGGAGCAGTCCCGCATGAGAGCGTCGGCCCGTCGGCGACGTGAACTTGACCGTCTTGCCAAACGTCGCACTAATGTGATTTTGCCGAGCGGACCTCGTGGTCGAGTTCGACTTAGCCGCATTATTGGACGTGGACCGGCAGGGAATGCTGACTCGGCCCCTCATCGCCACCATAATGAAATTTGGCGGTACGACGAGTCCGGCGTCACATACGGCATGTTCCCCGGCGCCGTCCTTGACTCCGACCCGTCTCAGACGATTGCTTTAGCTATTATGATGTTATCGCAATTTAGACATGATTTTTTTAGTACTTCGGATCATCATTAGCTTCATGACTATGAGATTGTCTTATTTAAGTCCATGCAATAAATATATGATTAGTTTGCTCTTGATATTGTATGATCCGATGCAATAAATGTATTAGTCCATGCAATAAATTTATTCATGCACTTTATATTCAAACAATCAAGTATGATCCGATGAATTAAAATCATGTGTTGTTGAGAGTTTGAAACATGCATGATTAATTGCTATTTGAACAGCATGATTATTATTGTTCATAATTATTAGAATATGTTTTGAGCATGATTAGTTGTTGTTAATTCTTATGACTATTCATGTTTAGTACATACATGTTTAAAGATTGAGAGATGTTCGTTTCTCTCCCTTTAAATTATTTGATCGAAATTACCCTAATAATATTGAATATTCTTATATAAATGGGAGATGATGTAGTTCTCTAAGTCTACTTTCGATCTTATTATATGGAGAATATTTAATATTATAGTGTAGATTTTTAGATAAATAGACTGATGTGTAAAATTGTCAACTTAGCTTCCCCTTATTATCTTAAATGTAGTGATTCATCGATGGCCTCGAAAAATGTTATTGCTGACTTAACGAAAGGGGATAAATTGGATGGCACTAACTATGACATATGGCATCGAAAAATCCAATATCTTTTGAACGAGCAAGAGTTGCTTGATCACATTACAACGTCCATGACCCCGCCCGCAGAAGGCAACACTGCTCAACACCGAAGAGATCAAGATGCTTACAAGTTATGTTCAACAAAGATCGTAGCACGCGCTTTACACTGTTAGCAGCATGCAAGATGATCTGATTGGCGAGTTTGACAAGTGTAAGACTGCCAAGGAGATGTGGGAAAAGTTGAAGATTTCTTTTGGAGGAACCTCTACCACGAGGTTAAGGGCTCTTGTTTTGAAATTTGAGACCCTCCGAAAAGATCCCCGTCAGAACATGACTGAGCATCTAAGGCTAATGTCAAGCATGATCCGCGACTTGAAGTCTGCAGGTCACGATCTTACTGATGAGCAGCAAGTGCAGGCTGTAATAAGATCTTTGCCAGACTCTTGGACTCACATGAAACAGATCCTAACTCACAATGAGAGCATTAAGAATTTTTCTGACATCTCTCGCCATGTGGAGTTAGAGGCTGAGCGCGAGGAAGCCATGCGCGCTACTGCCCTTGTCGCCCAAGGAGGCAGACAACAGGGCAAGAAGGGTCCAAAGAAGAACTTCAAGAGGAAGAGGCAAAAGCTGCATCTACTTCTAAGGCGGGGCAGACACCGAAGCGCCAAAGAGCAAGCGCGGTGGAAAAAGAGACAAGTCAAAAGCCAAATGCTATAATTGTGGACAATTGGGACATTTCGCTCGTGAATGCACTGAGCCGAAAAAGGTATTCCAATTTCTTTGCTCTCCAACTATGCATGTTTGTTCGCATATCTTAGTTGCTCGAACAAATCCTGAATGGATAGTGGATTCAGGAGCGACCAAGCACATAACAAGGGATCGAGCAAGGTTCGTGGATTATCTCCGAATCTCAGCGGGATCGCAAAGAGTATACATGGAAATGGTTCCAGTGAGGAAGTCCTTGGAGTTGGTGTGTATCAACTCAAGTTAAAGACTGGACGAGTCTTAACTCTCCATGAAGTACTCTATGCGCCTAGAGTTCAGCATAATCTACTATCAGTCTCATCATTATTAGCATTAGACTTCTCTTTTTGTTTGCTAGCAACCAAGTTGACATTTGTTTGAACAATGTTATATATGGTCATGCTATATTCCTGGATGGTTTGTTTAAATTAGATTTGGATTATCATAATTTTCCTGTGTCTTATGTGGTGAATACTGATAATAACCTTGATTCGAAAATTTGGCATGCTCGGCTAGGACACATAGGACAAGATAGAATGACAAGGTTAGCTCGAGAAGGCTTGCTAGGCTCACTCGCTAAAGTCAATCTTCCTGTGTGTGAATCGTGTTTAGCCGGTAAGGCATGTCGCAAGCCTTTCGGAAAGGCTAAGAGAGCCACTGAACTCTTACAATTGATCCACTCTGACATTTGCGGACCCATGAGTGTGAAGACCCGTCAAGGGGCTTCCTATTTCCTCACATTTATAGATGATTATTCACGATATGGATATGTCTATTTGATCACTCATCGCTATGAAGCGTTAGATTACTTCAAACACTTCTTGGCAGAGGTTGAAAATCAATTAGGCAAAACCATAAAAGTTCTTCGGACAGATCGAGGACGTGAATATCTTTCAGATGAGTTCCAAACTTTATGTGAAGAAAAAGGAATACGCAGACAGTTAACTATTCCATATACACCGCAACAAAATGGTGTTGCTGAGAGACGGAATAGAACACTGTTAGATATGGTTAGGTCGATGATGGCGCATGCCAACCTTCCAATATTTTTTTGGGGGGATGCTATAATGACTGCGGCCTACATCCTTAACCGCGTACCTTCACAGTCAGTTCCTTCCACCCCTTATGAGTTATGGCGTGGTGAAAAACCAAATTTAGATAATCTACGCCCATGGGGTTCAGCGGGATATGTCCATGACACTTCTCACAAGTTTGGAAAACTTGGCCCTAAAGCTAGAAAGTTTATCTTTATAAGATATCCTGAAGGCTCTAAGGGTTATGTCATGTACGGACAACATCCGAATGGAGGAATGACAGAAAAAGACGTCCGAGATGTTGTTTTCTTAGAAACAGAATTTCCTAGCATCGGCGACACTGGAAAGAGTCTTGATCTCCATGAGTTGGATGACCCCAATGATATTCTACCATCTTCCAGCGAAGGGAGGGAATTAGTTCCTAACCAGGAAGCCACCGGAGATAGTAGAGATGATCATGATAGTGGGAGCTTTGTGCCCAGTGGGAGCACACCTTTAGAAGAACAAGACGATCAGATACGCCGAAGCAAACGTGGACACATGCCTCGTCGTCGATTTGAGATTGAAGAGGAGGCCCTTGTGTGCCAGCTTGCTGATGATGATGAGCCTACTTCTGTTAAAGAAGTATTAACTTCATCTGCTAGTAAAGAGTGGAAGGAAGCAATGCAAGATGAGATGGACTCTATGAGTAAGAATCAAGTTTGGAACTTGTCGACCTCCCTCCAGGGCGTAAGGCTATTGGAAATAAATGGATTTTCAAAGTCAAATGCAAGGCGGATGGATCTATCGACAAATATAAAGCACGACTTGTGGCGAAAGGATATACTCAAAAGGAGGGTATAGATTTCGATGAGACATTCTCCCCAGTGGTGAGATTCACATCGGTTCGCCTTATTCTAGCCATTGTTGCACATTTAGACTTAGAACTTTTTCAGATGGACGTTAAAACAGCATTTCTCAATGGAGAACTAGACGAAGAAATTTATATGGTGCAACCAGAAGGTTTTGAGGCAAAGGGACAAGAGCGCAAAGTTTGCCATCTCAAACGTTCCATTTATGGCCTCAAACAATCGTCTAGACAGTGGTATTTTAGATTTCATAAATCTATTATCTCATTTAGTTTTGAGATGATTGAAGAAGACCACTGTGTGTATGTTAAACGTATGGCGGAAAAGATTCTTATTTTGTCATTATATGTTGATGACATTTTATTGGCTGGAAATGACATGGAATCTATCGAAGCCACTCGAAAATGGTTGTCTTCTGTCTTTGAGATAAAAGACATGGGTGAAGCAAATTATGTGCTAGGAATAAAAATCACAAGAGATCGCTCGAATAAACTTCTGTGTTTATCGCAGGAGGCTTATATAAATAAGATTCTTGAGCGATTTCGGATACATTATTCCAAACTCATCGATACTCCAATTGATAAGAGTTGTTTTTTAAGTATCGGTCAATGTCCACAAACTGATAAGGAAAAGAATGAAATGTCTATAGTGCCATATGCTGCTGCAATTGGTAGCCTAATGTATGCCATGTTATGTACACGGCCAGACATTAGCTTTGCGGTGGGCCTTGTTAGTCGTTATCAAAGTAATCCCGGTCTCGTTCATTGGAAAGCAGTTAAGAGGATTTTTCGATATCTTCGTGGTACTTCGGACCTTGTCTTATGTTACAAAGGAGGTGACTTAAGATTGAGAGGTTTCAGCGATGCTGATTGGGCCGGTGATAAAGATGAGCGCAAATCCACCTCAGGCTATGTGTTTATGTTAGGTGGAGGAGCCATTTCTTGGTGTAGCAAGAAACAAACGTGCATCGCTTTATCCACAATGGAATCAGAATAAGTGGCATGTTTTGTTGCATGTCAAGAGGCTGTTTGGTTGCAAAGTTTCCTACAGCGATTGGCCATGACACATTTGTCAAAGGAGGCGGTAGTGCTGTATGTTGATAGCACATCGGCCTTGGCCTATGCTAAGGACCCTAAATACCATGGGCGAACCAAACACATTGACATTCGTTATCACTACATTCGGGATTTAGTTGCAAAGGAGTTGATGGTTCTTCGACACATTTCGATAGGTCATATGTTGGCCGATCCACTAACCAAACAAATCCCGAGGGAGGCATTTGTAACCCATATTAGAAATATGGGATTGTGTAAATTGTGATGTGCACAATTATTGATTGACAATTAAGTTATTATGTTTTCCTTCCTTATGTGTGTCTATGGTTGGAATACTTTACACATCAAGAAAAGTGTCACTAGGCTCTGAATGGACCCCTCACACGGGTCATTCGCCTTGGCGCTAAGAAAGCGAGCAAGATGAGACAATTTTTATCTATGGCGCTATGAGAGCGAGCAAGATAAATTTATATCTATGGCGCTATGAGAGCGAGCAAGATATTTTCTTTTATTGTCGCCTTAAAATGAGTTAAGATGAGGTCCCTCTGGATCGATCATAGGATATAAGAATCAAATCTGTGAAGCCTTCATTAAGCCGGTTGCGAGTTTTATGATAAGAGGTCGTGAGACTTGGGTTAGCCGCAGTGGGAGTGGCTAGACTAAGAACCGTATGGTGTTTTTATTATGTTGTGTGTGACACGCCCATAATGATGGAAGAACACCGTAGCATGTGTACATACCACATGTGCGTAAAACGACCCTTGAAGAGAATGATGAATGAGATCTCTGTTTCATCATTGTGTGAGCTCTTGGATCATAATTCATTGATCCATCAGTACCCTTAGGACTTGAGATCTATGTCATGAAAAGGAAGCTTGATGTCGCTACTTTAGCATGCTCCTTAGGGCTATGGTTGATACAGTCTAGCGGGACATGACTAGGAAATCGGTCAAGATTAATTGAATTGACATGAGAACTCAAGAAAGACATCTGAATATTGCACCATGTTTTGTGGTTCACACCTTGAGGGACTATGTCGACTTAGTGGCGATAAAGTCGTGAATACAAAACGTTCGAGTTTTGACGTCGCTAGTTTTAAAGAGATCCAGGATGTCAAAGCTGGTGAATATTGAAGATATCTAGGGTACTACGGGATTCCTTTGGAGTATTGTGATCTGTTAGTTTTAGTGATAACTTAATAGATCACTACTCATTTGTTGTGCTGACTCTCGTAAGGTCGCTCACTCCATTCGTCGTATGTATGATTGAGAAGCAAGTGTAGAGAGATGAATTACTCTTAGTGAGTAACTGACATTTTATTGTGCCCTCTGTGGGCAAGTGGGAGATGTTAACTGTTGGCGGGTGTGCCCACGTGGGGCAACCAAAGGTTGCCAAAGGCAACTCTTGGCTGGAGACACAACCGCACTGCGGTTGTCTCCCTTGCGCAAAAGAATTCTGGGAATATTGTCCTAGGAAGAAACCAACAGAAAGAGCACTCTGCTCTTGGCTCTCCCATGCACATGTAGAACAGTGAGAAAGACTTCTCACTTGGAAAAGGCTGCGCAATACTCTCCCCCTCTCACTCTCTCCCTCACACACAAGTGTAAGGCTTCTCTCACGGGACATTACCTTAGCATCCCGAGGACATTTGGAGTGAGGAACAATGAAGAAGACTCTTTTAGCCTTCTTCCCGATCCTACGACATTCCGCAACGCACGAGGTACACACCTTAATCAACATCCAACAGTTTTAAATTAGCATTTATCCAACAGTGAAACTAGTAGTAGCAAATTACTAGAATCACAAAGTGCCAAACAAAAGGAAATGGGAATTCCACGGTATCAATTCATCCTCCTTTACAGAAAGCACCAAAGAGTAAAGTTTGAAGACTAACTATGCATGATTATAATGAAATAAAAATAAAAAAAATCCATCACGTACGTGCGATCTATTTTCATATTTGAACCCAAAAATTAGAGCTTTTAGCTGAGAATAAACGAATAATAATAATAATAATAACAGGTCACATAAATTTTTTACAAGACCTACGACTGTTGCATCAAAGTAACTCCACCCAAACCTTTGGAAGTCTAGAACTACCTCTAATTGGAAGTTCGCTAGCTAGATTACTGGTAGTGATATCCATCATTTTGCCTGATGTCGACTTATCATTATTATTTTTCTTTTAAAAAAAACTCCTCACATCTCATCAATCTTAATTAGGTGAATTGGGAGTTGGAGACATTGCAAATTTTGATGCATGTACACTTATCTTTGGTATTTAGATAGATGAGTGGGATTATCCTCAAAATTTTGAGGATATCCTCATTTTATTCTCACTCTATCCAAATACCAAACATAGCTGTTACAGTACGTGCATATTATTATGCTTATTATTAATAGTGATGAGGACAAGTATGGGAAGGAGCACTGGGGACATAAGTTGATCACATCTTCCTCGATCTCAAGACGGATTGGGCCCGCTAGGAAGCTCCTTGTATAGTTGCAGTATATGCTCCTGGGTCTGAGAATTACGCAAAGTAAGATAATTTAGAGTTAGGACTCTGGGCAAAGACACCTAGAATATAATTGAAGAGATAAATACTTATTGCAAGAGTAATCTTGCAACAATAATGACTTAATTAGAGTGCAAAAAAGTATTTTTATGGGTTGGAGAAGATAGAGAAAGATTACTTTTGACTAATAAGATTACTTTGTGGCGATCCAAATCTTTGTTATTGAAAATAAATATTTCTCATAATTAAAATTTTCAGAATGAACCACGCGAAATAAAAAAATTATGCAATTCTGACATCATGTTAAAATTTACCTTTTCAGTAGCCTCAAGATAGAATTCGAAATGTTTTGAAGTAGCAGTGAAGAAGAAACACTCCTATTTATTTCTTTTGTTTCTATCTGATTTTTATAGTACTATAGGTTTCTTCTTATTGTGGAAGTCAATCACATGTATTTTGTGAGAGTATGGGTGCACATGTATGATTTATGTACGACCTGTAATATCTTTAGTTGAATGAAATGGTTCCGATTTGACTGTGTCAAACAAAAAGAAATGTTTTGAAGTGCAAGCTAAAGTGTTATTTCTGAAAGAAATTGTATGCCCTACAAACCAATCATATTTAGAATCTGCCTCCCGAACGTCCGAGAACGTTCTACGAGCCCATTACGTCCGATTGATGTTACTAATATTCCAAAATCTCCAACGTTAGATATGCGCATGAAGGCTCTGTGTGAACGTGCTAAAGCGGAGAACATATTTATGCCTGACTATCGATTTGATCAGGAGATGTCTGAGATAGAATCGGATGAAGACAATATGGAGCGGTGTTCGCGACGTCCGGGCTTACGTCCTCGAACAGTTCTTCGACGAACTCATTCATGGGACAGATCTTCATTGGAGTTTTAGATTGGTCTATTCTGTCTGGTTTTATGTAATCTCTCTTTATATCAATAAAATTTAGCCTTCTCTGGCTTTAAAAAAAAAATCAAGTTGTGAAAAAAAAAACAAAAAAAAAAAAACAAACCAATCATATTTGACATAATGAGACTTTTCTATAAATTCTCATTTTATTAATAAATAGAATTATATCCATTATGTGCGTTGTCGTGTTTCCTATATTGACATAATAAAGTTTGTGGACTTGTGCAAGTGAGAATTAAATAATAATCAGATTGTAATTGTGATATGTCCTAACTGTTCCTAGATAAAAAGACATTTGAGAATAGCATCAAATGATCTGATAGACTAGTACATGTTATTTCTTCTCATATGATATGATCAATGGCAGATCCAGAATTTTTTTTCAGTAAAATTCTAATGGTGCATTCATATAAATTCACTGGAGTCACCCATGGTAAAATTTTGTATCCTTAATACAAATTTTTTTATCCAGTGGGGTCAGGTCACAGGACCCCACTAGATATAGGCTAAGTCCGCCCGTGGATATGATGAGGTTAATTGATTTCACATTCATTTTTCACATTAAAGATAATTTATAAGTACTCATTAGAGAATAAATTTACTGAGTTAGCCTACTGTCTCTGCATGGTTATGATACATGATTGCTAATCAGAGGACCCAAGGCCATAGTAGTGTAGTTAATATTTAAACTTGAAACATAAAAGATGGTTTGCATAAGGATCGATGTCTTTGACATTTGTTTGAAGATATTGTCAACGGATCTTCTATAGTAGATGATCAAGTATATTGTGTGCATACGAAGGTAACTGAGTGGTCATCAAAAATATCATTCGTTCTCGATATCTAGAAAAAGAATGTCCTATAAGATTACACTCCAAAAAATCCCTGGCCAAGGTTGTGTTTTTAAATGAAAAGGAGTTTCCAATTTAACTAATGAACATAAATCTATATGACCACATGCTCAAGTGTTTGACAACATCACTGTGATTCAATATGCGATCAGGGGTGTTGTGTGAACAAAAGATTATACCTATACGATATGATGATTTATGAATTCCTTCTATCATTTGGGGTTAATGGCACATTATTAGATGCAATCTATGATTTTTGAATCAAATTAAATTAATTATAATATAATTATAATTAAAGAGTTAATTAAATAATATCAGAAAAGAGTTCTATTTTTATTGAGCTCATTATTAGCTTGATATTGGACTGAGAGGAACACACACAAAATAGCCATGTTTATGAGAAGGACATTAATTAAATATAACATATTTAATATGATGATACATTCATTAAACATGAGATGTTTAATACTATGGGTGCCACATTAAGAATTTGACTCATGAGATCTTACTAGAATTAGATTAAACCATAATCCAATTATAAATTAGACAAGTCCAAATAAAGAGTCCTGTTAAGGTTCAGACTGTAAAAAAAAATCTTGGGACAACCACTATAAATAAGAAGGGAAGGGGGAGAAGGGGGTGGATGACCCAAACTAAAGCACTGTTTGGAATCGCGATTGACAAAATAAAAATCGGAAAAATCAATTTCCGCAAAGAAGCACATCGTCTCCCGTGCCGGTGGAGGTGAATGGTATTAAAAAATTAAAAAAAAAGTTGAAATGTTCGCCCACGTCGATTCTGGCAAAAAGTACCTTTTATACCGCTTTGACGAAAGCGGTGTCACAGATTTTAATGTCTCTACCTCTCTCCTCTTCCAAAAATCTACCTACTTGAAAGCCTATTACAACAAGGGTGTGGAGGCTATTTCTAGCCCCCTAGGCCAATGGAGCCCATCATGGCCCTACACGGACCATCATGGCACAGCAGGCTAACGTGGCCTTCTTGCAGGCCGCCGCGTGTCCTCAAGTGTGGCCCAAGAGCTTCCGAGCACGGGCTCTCCACCAGGACACCTCCAGGCCCAGAGGTAATCTTCGGACACAACATAGCCTGTTCGGTCTGAGCGCTGCCTACCGAACAGGCCCTGCTCGAGGCACGCCATAGTCCCACCAGCGTAAGCCGCGCCCGGACGCTAGGCACCGAACAGCCGGTCCAGCCACCGAGCAAATCTCTGCTCGGTAACCGTCGGCCAAAAGGATCCGAGCAGCCCTTTCGCCTCCTTACGACGGTTGCAACGCCTGTGCAACACGCGCCCCACGATCAAGTGGTGCATTAACTGCAGAGCCCCTCAACGCATATCAATTGGCGCGTCCTTTCTGGCGACGTTAAGGGACGACCCATCCCATTCCTTCGGCCCCTCTGCCTATAAAAGGCCCAGGTAACTTCCATGCAACGGTATGCAACCTTGAGCACTCACACTCATCCTCGCACGACTCACACACACCAGAGAACTTCCTTCCTTCAAGCCTCTATAGTCCACTAACTTAGGCATCGGAGGGTTCTCCTCGGTTCTTCAATTGGGCCCCCCTGATCCTGTTCTGATTCTTGCAGGCTTCCGTCCGCATCGGCGATCTCTTTCCCTCTTCTCAGTGGAGGCTCGTTTGGCTCCGGCCTAAACAGGAACACACCACCACATTTGGCGCCGTTTGTGGGAATGACATCGGCCATGGCTCGCGGACATTCCTCTCACCAGGACCCTGGTAGCCGGGCGACCAGGTCTCGACAATCGCGTGTGGACTCCTGCAATCGAGTCCCCCCTGTCGATGTCGTCATCGCCCCCGCCGGAGCAACTGGCGATGTACCTACTGTCACCATGCCCGTAACCGCCCAAGAGGTGGCTGAACTCTGGAGACAAATGCAACATCTGGCAGGAGTTTGTCAGGGCCTCCAAGCCCAGTTGGTCGAGCAGCCGGCCCTAACGGTTCCTCCCCCACCGGAGCAGCAGGCGGAGTCGTCTCGACGAAGATCTCACGCCCCTCCAGCACCGCGGGAGCAACAGGTGGAGTCACCCCGCCGGTCACGCTGTGCCCCGTCGGTGCGTCGGACACCGGAGCGGAGGGACAACTCACCCCGTCGCTCCGCGGTGGTTCTGCCTCCCCCACATTTCGTCGTAGGCGCCAACTCCCACAGGTCCAGACGTGAGGGCTCTGTGCACTCTGGTCAGGAGTTTGACAGACGCCTCCGTCGCGTCGCCGACCTAGAGCGTCGCGTGGATGCGATGATTCAAAGGGCAGAAGGTAAAGCCTCGATGGACGAGGACCTGGACTTCCGCTCCCCGTTCACCATGGAGATCTTGGAAGCCTGGGTCTCCCCGAAGCTATCTCTTCCCACCATTGCGCCCTACGATGGCACCACCGACCCCGCAGATCACATCCATGGCTTTGAGTCGCATATGGTGTTCCACAGAGCATCAGATGCGGCCAAATGCCAGGCCTTCCCGGCCACCCAGAAGGAGACCGCACGGGCATGGTTCGAAGCCCTCCCCGCGGGTTCCATCTCTTCCTTCCACCAGTTGAAGAAGTCCTTCCGGGGCAACTTCCTTGGTGGAAGGTCTCAGTCGCGCACAGCGGCGTCTCTTCTGTCTGTTCGGCAGAAGAAAGGCGAAGCGCTCTGGGACTACGTCAAGAGGTTCCGGACCGAAGCTGTGATGGTCCTGGATATTTATGCCCATTAAGACTCTATATCCAGATCCGCCTCCCGCGAACGGACCAAAGTCTCGCAAGGGATATCTCACACAAGTGTCCAGTAAAAATATAAAAGACAACTACACAGTATAAGCCACAAGAAAGTACATGTGCTCATACCTGCATATAACAATTTACAACTGTCCCATTACATTATTACATGTCCAATTAAAAGTACAACTACATGGGGCATACCCCGAGGGAGCACAAGCTCACACAGAAACTAACTACAACTCAACTGCTGGTGGTACAAGTCTGCCACAATGCCACTGCAAGCCAAACACACGGCAAGCCCTGAAAAGAACTGTAGGGGAGTGAGCCTCAACAAGTCACAGGCTCAGTAGGGGTCACCCAAGAACCACAACAACTAAACAGAAGAGACCTCAACCTCAAAGGGTCTTACAGGTCACACATATAGTCAAATCACGTTCAACTTACTTTGACCAAGATTAATCAACAATTAATATAAACATATCAATTAACGTAAACCACGACAGGTAAAAGAGAACAACTGGACTAGCACAACACTACTAGTCTGCCCAACCACTGGGAACACCTCAACCTTAAGCTTCACTGGCAGACCACTGCCCAGGCTCCAAGTTTCACAGGCAAACCATTGCCTCGGCTACAAGCCTCACAGACAAATTACCCACGTCGGGTAACTGAACTGGCATTGACTTGCCAAGTCCAGCACATATTGGAACCACAACGGGAAACATACTTTAAACAAAGTATACAGCACGAGTGGAAGGTCACCTCACGACTTCCACGCACCAATACACAATTATCGGTTCATTACAACACTTGGAGAGTTGGTACACAATGTACCACAATACAAAGCCAACCCTTAAGGGGTACACAAAAAACACAAACGCAGGGGTAACAGGACTGCTAACCAGAAGCTAGTCCGCCATACCTTAAAATCATAATACAACGGAAAGCTACCTTTACGAGGGTATATTACAATAAGTGGAAGGTCCTACAACACGACCTCCATAGAGCACAGTTTCTCTTCAACACCTGAAAAGACTGGTACATAGCGTACCAAGAGAAACAAATACCCACAAAGGGTACAGGTACCTACTACCACGAGGTACCACCACAAAGTCTCAGAACAACGGTGCTAACGATGGAGCACACCACAACCAGTGAGTCTCCGCTCACCAACCACAACTACAACCGTGCCAACACCAAGGCACACCTTAGTGAGGAAGCCCTCAACAACGAGTAACAACACAAAAGCCACAATCGGTAGTAAAGCACGAGTCGGAAAGAAACGACGCCACCACACGGGAACAGACTACTGGCTGATCAGGCCAATATCCAACCCAGACAACACAACACAAGAACAACCTCTCAGTCTCGTAGCCACGGACCCTTAGTCCAGCTACGGCTGCACAAACTCACAAGTCAAGCAACTAACTGTGGAGACTAACAAACACCACCACTACCTGCAGTCTCACACACTGCAGGCCCATGCCTGGCACCTTTAGGGACTCAGGCCCGAGCTCCCTAAAGTGAGGCACTGGTAACAGGACTAGCTGGGGCCCAGTACGTCTACTGGTGTCGTACCCCAACTACGAGCACGCTACAAGCGACTGCACACCCACAACACAAGCTGCTGCCCTACTGTCATCTTTCCCTCAGCCAGACGTACAACTCAACACAGGAGTGAGGGTGTCCAGGAAGACAACACAGACCTCGACGGTACCACACTGTACCGAGACAAATCCCGAGCACAACAAACACACGTGCCTGGCTCACAAAGAACCTGGAGTACCCGACTAGAGAGGCATTCCAGAATAGGCGCTGGACCACCACACTCGGCAATACACAAACCACAACACTTACACGTTTATTACAAACCACAATACACGTGTGAGGAGTAGCTTGTCCTGGTCACTCGTGACCTACAAGCTAGCCTACACAAACTCATATATGAACCATATTAATAATAACACTATAGCCTAACATCGGCCACCTCGTGATCTCCGTGGCAACACACACCACTTAACACATAAATCAGTATAATATTCTTCAGAGGACAACAACTGTAACGACCCAGAATCCGCATTACCAGTAAGTAACCAGTAACCCGAATTCTGACCTGCTAACCCACGAGACAAGCTCGGAAGGGTAAAAAGTGAACGTCCGAGGAGACTACATATAAGAAGATACACACCATGTAAAGCTGTAAAATTTCACTATACATGAACATAACATGTACAACTCAGAGTCCGTGCTAAAGTACAGAGTACAGAAGTACAACAAAAAGTACTACTTACTGCAGCTAGGGCGCACCAACACCGGAGTGGCTAGACTCGCCTGGAACGGGAGTCGACGACGACCCACCTGAAAGGGAGGGGAGTGAGTCTCAAGAAAAGAGACCCAATAGGGAAAAGTAACCCCACCGGCAACAGTACTAAGGTGCGGAAAGTAAAAACAGAAAGTAAATACACGTCGCATCATAACCCAAAACTGTAAACCTCGCGGCTCAGTAACACACACTCACACACACACACAGTAAGTAGGACTCAGCTAGGGTCTGTGGTTCGGCGTCCATCACCACAGAGGCTCTCAACCCCAGCCACGTGTGCACACTACAGATGCTCTCTCTCGCGTCTGGTCCACGACCGGTTTTCCCCCTATGCCTGACCCTAGCGGTAGAGAAGGGGCTCCACGGAGATCGGCTCGAAACCACCACAAGGAGTACGCACAGGACAGAGTCGCACTCGGCGTCCTGGCTCACTAGCGAAGGACAACCACACGCTAGTCATCTAGACGGAGTCGCACCCACGCCTAGGAAACACAACAGAAACGGGCACGTGGTAACGCAACGCGCGTACAACAGACGGAACACACTCAACGCCTGAAACTCCGTACAATAAGTGAACACCTTGTGTCACAACTAATTACTCATATGCACAGGTGAAGTCACAATCTAAGCCTAGCAGAATGTGTTAACAGGGCGGACATCACATGTCAACACCTTGAACACAGAACAGGACTTAAGCCTGCTGGGACACAGGATATTAACGGCAGCATCGATTGTCGCTAATATTATGTAGACGGCACTCACCATGTCGCTAACCCTAACTCAACGGCAATCGACCTTGTCGGTTATATCAACCTTGAAGATCTCAACGTCAACAGATGTGGACGTTAAGTTCCCCAGTCCCCTAGACCCAGAACAGCACCGGGTCAGTCCAATTGGGTAAAATCACCCAACCAGAACGCTTATTGATGGAGGGAAATGCCTCCTCACATCCTCTAATACTACCAGAACTTCGGAAATAAACGATCCAACACTTAGATCGCCCAAAACACCCAAAATCCCGGCATGGTATAACCCAACCCTAAAATGCAATTAACATACTAATCTACTCAAATAAGCATGCCGATTTGCTAAGGAGGGTTAAAGGGGTTAAGTCCCTACCTCAAAACGCCTTAAAAACTCTTAAACAGCCACTAATCGCGCCGGAACCCCTCGAAGTCTCCGCGCGAATTACACCAAATCTTCGCGTTTCCCACTCGATCAAGCACCGCCACGCGTACCAGAGCCTTCCCACGATCTTCCATCAACCATCAGAAGCAGTGGAAACAGACAAAGGCAGAAGTGGAGGGAAAGGAAGGAAAAGAGAAGAAAGGTTTCTGCTCTCGGGCTGCCCTATTTCTATAGGCGCGACCAATTGGCGTCCACATCTCTAGCCGCCTACTGAACCGCCTAAGACTTGACGTCCAAATCGCTTGTCGTCGAGTTCAACGACAAACGTCCATATCGCTGGACGCTAACTCCAAGTCAATGGCTAGACCCTGCCGCCAACTATAAGTTAACGACAATAGATCTTGTCGTCAACCACACAGAACCTCTACAAGGCCCAATAAGGATCCACTAAGACCCGAGACCTTACAGCCCTCCCCCCTTAAGGAATTTTGCCCTCAAAATTCAAACAACATAAAGAAAGAAGACTCACCAAAGAGGTACGGAAACTGCTCGTGCATTTCGTCCTCTCGCTCCCATGTCGACTCACCACCTGAGTGCCGCTGCCACGCAACACGAACTAATGGGATTGCCTTGTTCCTCAACCTCTGAACTCGGCGATCCTCAATATGCAACGGAAACTCTGGTACAGTCAACACTGGAGTCACCTCAGACCACTCTGTGCTCTGATACCAAACTGTAACGACCCAGAATCCGCATTACCAAACCTTACCACTCCCTTCATAGGAGACACACAAACAAACACCTGGTCTCCTACCTGAAACTCGAGCGGTCGTCTGCGCTGATCTGCATAACTCTTCTACCGACTCTGAGCTGACTGAAGCCTCTGCCTCACAAGCTAAACTACCTCAACTACTTGCTGTACTAACTCTGGTCCTGTGACAATCCGTTCGCCAACCTCGAACCAGTCAAGAGGAGTGCGACACGGTCATCCGTACAAAGCCTCATATGGTGCCAAACCGATACTGGAGTGATAACTATTATTATATGCAAACTCGACCAATGGCAAGTGAGCTGTCCACGATCCCTGCCACTCCAGACAACAAGCTCTAAGCATGTCCTCTAAAGTCTGGATGGTCCGCTCTGACTGACCATCTGACTGAGGGTGGTAGGCAGAACTAAAAGCCAACTATGTCCCCAAAGCTCTCTAGAAACTGCGCCAGAACCCAGAAGTGAAGCGAGGATCCCTATCTGACACAATAGAGATCGGCACTCCGTGCAAAGGAACAATCCGCTCTACGTACAACACGGCCAACCTACTCACACCCCAACTAGTCCTGACAGGCAAGAATCTGACAGTCTTCGTCAATCTGTCCACAAGAACCCAAATGCTGTCAAAACCTCCAACTGTCCTCGGAAAACCATAAACAAAGTCAGTCGTCACATGGTCCCACTTCCACATCGGAATCTCTAACGGCTGCACAAGTCCTCCCGGACGCTGATGTTCGGCCTTTACCTGCTGACAGACCAAACACCTAGCAACAAAAGCCGCTATGTCTCTCTTCATCCCAGGCCACCAAAACTGACGTCTCAACCTGTGATACATCTTGGTCGACCCTGGATGAATCGAGTACCTGGAACCATGTGCCTCCTGCAACACAACTCTCCTGACAGACTCCTCAACAGGAACATAGAGTCTATCTCGGAACCTAACAGTCCCGTCCTCGCAAAGCTCAACCTCTGGGAGAAGCAACACACTGTGCAACTCGGGATCTGCCTGCTGAGCCTCAGCAACCTGTCTCACAACGGTGGGAGCCGCCAACAAACTGCCCAACACACACTGTCGACGACTGGACGAAACTCTGAAAGACCCCTCTGTCGCAGACTGCCACAACTGCCACTCTCTAAGCATCAGATGACTCATCTGTACTTTCCTACTCAAGTCATCTGCAACTACATTCGCCTTTCTAGGCTTATACTCAATGCTAAAATCATAGTCTTTCAGATATTCCATCCATCGACGCTGCCTCATATTCAGATCCCTTTGAGAAAACACATATCTCAAACTCTGGTGGTCAGTACGGACTACAAAACTCACTCCGTACAGGTAAGACGCCAAATCCTCAAAGCAAACACCACAGCTGCAAGCTCTAGGTCATGGGTCGGGTAACTCTCCTCGTGGGGCTTAAGCTGGCGAGACGCATAAGCCACCACCCGGCCTTGCTGCATCAAAACCGCACCCAAACCAACACCTGAAGCGTCTGTGAAAACCTCAAAACCCTCCTCACCTGAAGGTAAGGCAAGGACTGGCGCTGACGTAAGCAGTCGCTTCAACTCCATGAAGCTCTGCTCACACTGCTCCGACCACAAAAACAGAACCCCCTTTCTCGTCAATCGAGTCAAGGGTGCAGCAACCTGAGAAAAGTCTTGAACAAATCTGTGGTAGTAACCTGCCAAACCCAGAAAGCTACGAATCTCAGACACAGATTTGGGACTCTCCCACTGCAAAACTGCCTCGACCTTCGTTGGATCCACAGAAACTCCCTCACCTGAGATCACGTGCCCCAAAAAGTGAACCTGTTGTAGCCAAAACTCACACATACTAAGTTTGGCATACAACTGGTGCTCTCGCAAAGTCTGCAACACGATCCTCAGGTGCTCGGCGTGCTCCTCCTCCGAAGCGGAGTACACCAGAATGTCGTCAACAAACACTACGACAAACCGGTCCAAGAACTGGTGGAAACACCGGTGCATCAGATCCATGAAGGCCACTGGCATTGGTGAGCCCAAACGGCATCACCAAAACTCAAAGTGTCCATATCTAGTCCGAAAAGCTGTCCTCTCAATGTCAGAATCTCTAATCCGCAACTGATAGTAGCCCGACCTCAAGTCAATTTTCTAAAAGACATGAGCAGACTGAAGCTGATCAAAGAGATCGTCAATCCTAGGCAAAGGATACATATTCTTGATGTCACTTGGTTCAGATTCCTATAATAAATACACAATCTCAGGCTACCATCCTTCTTTCTGACAAACAGAACAGGTGACCCCCAAGGAGAAAAGCTAGACGAATATCCCTTCTCCAACAACTCCTCAAGCTGCCTCTTCAACTCTCTCAAACTCTGCTAGTGCCATATGGTACGGTGCCTGTGCAAATGGTACAGTGCAGGAACTAACTCAACAGTAAACTCAATCTCTCTCTCTGGCGTAAACCAGGTAACTCTTCCGAAAAACATCCGGAAACTCACACACTACGGGAATGTCCCCCACTCCCGTGGCAACCTGGTCAAGGTAAATAGCAAAACTAGGAAACCCTGACAACCAGAAGCAAGCAACCTCCTGCCCTCAACAGAAACTAAAAAGCGAGAAGTAAGAGGTACGATACCCGGAAGTAGAACGCCGCTTCCCCAGGTATCCGTAAGTGCCACCCTTCTTTTGGCAATCCATCACTGCACCATACCGCTCTAACCAGTCCATACCCAAAATCACATCATAGTCCTGCAACTGTAAAGCAAACAAACGAGCTGACAACCACTGATCCTGCAACTGCACAGGTACCTCCTCGAGACAGTAGGACGTAAGGACAAAGTCCCCTATCGATAACTCTACTGCTAGCTCAACAGACTCTCCCGTACTCAACTCTCCAAGGGAGTCTAAAAACTCCTTAGACACAAAAGAGTGAGAGGCACTAGAATCAAACAAAACTCTAGCTGTATAACCAAAAACTGTAACAGTACCTTCCACTAGCTGAGCTGCCTCCGCATCTGCACGGGTCAAGTGAGTAACACGACCTCTACCTCTCGACCCACCAGAACCTCCGGTCTACTGACGCTGCTGTACAGGTGCCTGCTGCTGCTGCACTCGGGGCTGTGACTGAGTCTTCTGCTGCGGCACACGAGGTAACAAAGGACAATCTCGCACCATGTGACCTATCTGGTCACACCGGTAACACTGACCAGCAAAAGTACACGGTACCTACTACGAAGGCTGCCCTACAGGCTGCTGAACACTCCCAACAGACTACTGTCTCTGCTCTGCCTGCCTCTTATCACGCCGAAACTTCCTCCAAGATCCTGACTTCGCCGTCGTCCCAGTAGAAGTGGACGCGTAGGAAGTCGCAGTCCTCGGAGTCGTCTGCACACTACCCTGCTACTGTCGAGGCTGAGTCGGAACTACCTGCGTCTGAACCTCTGCGCTCCGAGCACGGGTCTGTAAAGTATCCGCCTCCAACGCTGCCGCTGTCTGATAGGCCGCGTCCAAATCTGTAACGCGCGCAACTATCAGCGCCTGCCTGAGCTCTGGCCTCAAGCCTCTCACAAACTGCTGAGTCCTCAGACCCTCATCTGCCATAATTGCGGAGCATAACTCCCTAGCTCTACAAATCTGGCCTGTACTGCACTACAGTAAAGTCCCTCTGCTGCAAGTCAAGAACTTGTACACCTCTCCGTCCGGACTAAGTAGGACAGAAGGCTCTCTCAAAGAAATGACAAACTCCTGCCACGGAATCTGTCTAAGTGGGCGAGACTGAAAAGTAGTCTCCCACTCAGAGGACCACCAAGTCAACGCCTGCAACTGGTAACTAGCTAGCAACACTCGCTCCTCGGGAACACACTCCATGGAACGGAAGTCTGCTCCACTGCATCTAACCACGCCCGCGCAATGTCTGGATCAGGCTTGCCCCAAAAACTGGGGAGGCTGAAACTGCAAGAACTCCCTCAACACCTTCCCAGTACCACCCTGGGGTACCGACGCATCACGGTGCTGAGCTACAAACTGAGCCATCCCCTCAAGAATCGAGTCAAGTCTAATCCCTGAGCTACCTGAGGAGGAGGTGGCGGCGGAACAATACCACTGTGCGCGTCCTGTGGCAAAGGCTGCGTCTGCTGAGGTGGCGCAGCGTCTCCAGCCTCCTGAAGATCGCCTGCTCGGCCACTCCCTCTCTAGGACGTCGCCTAGGTGCCATAGTACTATACACAAAGCAAAAATACACACATGAATACACTAACTCCGAATTAAATAGCTGCAATTGTACTCTTTATACTCTGAGTTAACATGATGGGTATTTCCTTATATATATCTCATCAGACCAGGCTCTGATACCAAACTGTAACGACCCAGAATCCGCATTACCAGTAAGTAACCAGTAACCCGAATTCTGACCTGCTAACCCACGAGACAAGCTCGGAAGGGTAAAAAGTGAACGTCTGAGGAGACTATATATAAGAAGATACACACCATGAAAAGCTGTAAAATTTCACTATACATGAACATAACATGTACAACTCAGAGTCCGTGCTAAAGTACATAGTACAGAAGTACAACAAAAAGTACTACTTACTGCAGCTAGGGCGCACCAACACCGGAGTGGCTAGACTCCTGGAACGGGAGTCGAACGACCACCTGAAAGGGAGGGGAGTGAGTCTCAAGAAAAGAGACCCAGTAGGGAAAAGTAACCCCACCGGAAACAGTACTAAGGTGCGGAAAGTAAAAACAGAAAGTAAATACACGTCGCATCATAACCCAAAACTGTAAACCTCGCGGCTCAGTAACACACACTCACACACACATATAGTAAGTAGGACTCAGCTAGGGTCTGTGGTTTGGCGTCCTGTCACCACAGAAGCTCTCAACCCCAGCCACGTGTGCACACTACAGACGCTCTCTCTCGCGTCTGGTCCACGACCGGTTTTCCCCCTATGCCTGACCCTAGCGGTAGAGAAGGAGCTCCACGGAGACCGGCTCGAAACCACCACAAGGAGTACGCACAGGACAGAGTCGCACTCGGCGTCCTGGCTCACTAGCGGAGGACAACCACCCTAGTCATCTAGACGGAGTCGCACCACGCCTAGGAAACACAACAGAAACGGGCCGTGGTAACACAATGCGCGTACAACAGACGGAACACACTCAACGCCTGAACTCCGTACAATAGTGAACACTCGTGTCACAACTAATTACTCATATGCACAGGTGAAGTCACAATCTAAGCCTGGCAGAATGTGTTAACAGGGCGGACATCACATGTCAACACCTTGAACACAGAACAGGACTTAAGCCTGCTGGGACACAGGATATTAACGGCAACATCGATTGTCGCTAATATTATGTAGACGACACTCACCATGCCGCTAACCCTAACTCAACGGAAATCGACCTTTTCGTTTATATCAACCTTGAAGATCTCAACGTCAACAGATGTGGACGTTAAGTTCCCCAGTCCCCTAGACCCAGAACAGCACCGGGTCAGTCCAATTGGGTAAAATCACCCAACCAAAACGCTTATTGATGGAGGGAAATGCCTCCTCACATCCTCTAATACTACCAGAACTTCGGAAATAAATGATCCACACTTAGATCGCCCAAAACACCAACCAAATCCGGCATGGTATAACCACACCTAAAATGCAATTAGCATACTAATCTACTCAAATAAGCATGCTGATTTGCTAATGAGGGCTAAAGGGGTTAAGTCCCTACCTCAAAACGCCTTAAAAACTCTCAACAGCCACTAATCGCGCCGGAACCCCTCGAAGTCTCCGCGCGTGAATTACACCAAATCTTCGCGTTTCCCACTCGATCAAGCACTGCCACGCGTACCAGAGCCTTCCCACAATCTTCCATCAACCATCAGAAGCAGTGGAAACAGACAAGGCAGAAGTGGAGGAGAAAGGAAGGAAAGAGAAGAAAGGTTTCTGCTCTCGGGCTGCCCTATTTCTACAGGCGCGACCAATTGGCGTCCACATCTCTAGCCGCCTACTGAACCGCCTAAGACTTGACATCCAAATCGCTTGTCGTCGAGTTCAACGACAAACGTCCATATCACTGGATGCTAACTCCAAGTCAACGGCTAGACCCTGCCGCCAACTATAAGTTAACGACAATAGATCTTGTCGTCAACCACACAGAACCTCTACAAGACCCAATAAGGATCCACTAAGACCCGAGACCTTACAACAACAGACTAGGGCTAGGTCCACACATGACCTTCACTGCCCAATCACCTCAAAGTAACTACATAAATTATATTACAATAATCGTAATGACGACCACTAGCCATGCATACACATGCATGACACATAAATCATGGAAACACCACAATGTCACGGCTAGGTTCACACAGGAACCTCACTGCCCAATGACTACGACATATCATAAGAATTATATTACGACAATGTGTGTGCCATACACACACCCAAACCACGTAAACTTCACACATATAGCACAAACGACATGCCAACCACGTAAAGCATGCTCATCTAGTGAACACCGCGCTCTACAAGCACCACATTGCCAGCGCACCACGAACCGGTGCCATGCACTACATTTAATAAATCATCGAAAAAACGTATTTTAAAAAACATGCATCAAAAGACCACTCGGCTGAAGTCGCGACATGAGGATGTGTCGCCTTCAGAACGTGACGTCCCGACCTGTCGCAATAAGAAACCCTATCGCGACGGGTCGGCCTGTCGCGACCTTGTCACGACGGCAAGGTCTGTCGCCTTCACAGGCGCAAACCCTAATCCGGGAGGAACTCCACGGATTACCACTCCAGACCATTCAAACCACGATTAATTTATGTTTTCCATGCTTTAATGGATACCCTAGCATGGTATCTATGGTTTATAAACTGGAAAACACGTCAACCACACTATGCACACGATCCAAACATCAAAACAAGGTGGGTTCTCCCTACCTTCACGAAGAACACGAACTCCAGGCGTTTCCTCCGCTCCGCACGATGTCCTCGCGGCGAGAACACGCCGAAAACTCCACCAAGACCTCGAATCGCCAGGAAACCACGCAGCAGCTCCCCCCTGGTCGAGCAGAGCCTGTGGAAGCTCTATTCGGCCGAGGTTTTTAAAAACAGCACAACGGTTAAGAACGCGACGTAGCCCTACGTTGCGACCTGAATGCGACGTGGGAGGCCGTCGCCTTCACAAGGCCGACGTCAGCTGGCCACCCAGCACATGACACTTGGTGCGTATGCAGACGTCGACGCTCAACGGAGGCAACAGGAACGCGACCACCAGGACTGTCGCGTTCAGAACGCGACACACACCCCTATTGCGTCCACAGGCAGAAAACCTGTGAGCGCTTTGGGCCCAATCTGGCGGCCCACCAAGCCTCACAACACGCGTAAACACCTGAAACACGCACTAATGGGCCACACATTGGCCACCAAACCCACTAAACTTGGATCCACGGGGATCCAGAAAACGCGCGACGTTACAGAAGCGCTCTACATTCCTCGCCTCGACATCCCATTGGCCACCAGTGCCCTCATCCAGGGCACCCGTGGTGGCTTCCTTCAAAGGACATTGGGGTGCAGCAGCCCTCCACTCTTGCCGAGCTACTCTGTACTGCTCAGCGCCATGCGGCATGCGAGGAGAGCCTGGCCACTGGTCGAGTAGAGCAGGGCGATCAATCAGATAAGAAGAGGCCTTCCGACAACGGTTCCGACCGTGATCGGAAGAAAGGCCGTCGCAATGGGGACTCGCCGCGCCGACCTCGCCCCTTCACTGACTACACCCCGCTCACAGTGGCTCTCGAGCAGATCCTGGCCGAAATCCGGGATGAGCCTTATGTTCGGTGGCCACCAAGGATACGCTCTAATTTCCGCAGGCGCAACCAGGACAAGTACTGTCACTTCCACCGCGACCACGGCCACGACACCTCCGAGTACCGCCAGCTCAAGGACGAGATCGAGTCCTTGATCAAGCACAGCTATCTTGGACGGTATGTGCGCTGCAATGAAGACCGCCCAAGACGCCGAGAGTGAACCCCTGAGCATCCCATCAACAACGAACCCAATGGGCAGGAGATCAACGTGATCGCGGGAGGTTTTGGCGCAGGCGGAGAGAGCAATCAAAGCCGACGTGACTACGCTCTGCGGGTGCACGTAGTGGACAGGCCCTCAGTGCCTCGCCCAGGTCCTTATCCCCCTAATCCTGAACGCTCACAGTCTGAGGAGGCCATAACCTTCTCGAACGAAGATCTTGTAGGAGTCTCTACTCTACACACTGATGCTGTAATATCCCAAAATTTTTTATTTATGAAAAACCATGTGTAATAAATTATCTGATTTAAGCATTAGTTTTAATTAGAAAAAATTGATATTTGTGTATAATAAATGGTACCGAGCGTTATCCCAGTGACGTGCATTGAAGTGCGCGCTTCCACAGGGCGATACTGGAAAACGTCAACGAAATAAAAATCCGAGAACATCATAATTTCCAGAAAAATGTGGAGAAATCAAATATGTAATTATCTGAATTTTTTGACGTACGGATTTCGAGATTAAGTCGATGCGATTATTTTTCGAGTGATTTTTCACCTAGTGTAAAATAAAATCTAAAAATTAAATAAAAATTACCACAATTAGTAAAATCATCCTATTAGTCTATGATTAAAATTTAGTGACAAAAGGATACCGTTTGGACATGCTTGCATCAAGCTTAATGGGCCAGTTGATTTATTGGGTAATTACGGGTTGGGATTTTCTGGAAATTTTCAAAGGCTACGTGTAGGGCTATAGGGTGGCCAGAACACTTGAGGTAAATAATAATACATACTTACCTGAGGTGTCACAACCGGGGGAATGCATGGTTAACGTGTCAACAGTAAAAAACCCAATGGGTTTTTACTGTGACACATGAGGGGATATCGTGTCCTTGTGCATGCAAGGAACCTTGGGCTATAAATGTGCTCCAATAACCCACGTATCTATCTTTCTACCTTTCTCTTGTTATGCTGCTACTTTGTTTACACACCTCTTGAGTGAGATACATAGCTAGAACCACTATCTTGGTGTGTGCACCCTTGCTTCTGCTCAAGCTGGCGTTGGAGTTGCTTCAGGGGATATTGTGAGGCTGGCAAAGCAGATCTGGAAAGGATTCGGCTACCTTTTCCTTACTGTTGACCACATTCTCATCTATTGTTCGTTGGGTTTTTGAGAATTAAGCATCAAGAGAAGTTTGTGCTAGCCATTAAGGTAGGATTCAATTCTTCTTAACCTTCTCTTCACTCGTGGATTACTAGCTTGAAGGGAATCTTACCTTGTATGTCTTCCTGTCGTTCTCATCCTGTAGTTTGAGAGTATGTTCTTAATAGGACTATATCCTCCATTATGCTTTAGTTAATTGTCAACCATGAGAGCTTATAGATTATTCTTCTTTCTTAACTTGATTCATAAATCTGGAGTGTTATCGATATTCTTGCAAATGTAGATCAATCCATGATGATCATTCTTGTCGTGAAATTGATTTCTTGAGAGTCATGGAGGTCTTAAGTGTGTAAACTTGACAAGTTTTAAGTGAAAAAGAGAAGAAAGTTTAAGAGTTGACTTCCCATTTCAATTTCCTTGAAGTCCCTTTCAATGTGTCTTCTTGAGAAAAATCAGCCATATGACCACATTCCATGTGTATATCTTCTATTCTTATACTTTGATATCTTCGAGAATGAGGCTAAGATTATGTTAAGATTCAGTCCAATCATGTTAGGTATGATAGAAGAGGTTGTTAGTACCATTTATAGCTGGTTTAGAAGCATTTCAGAAAGTTTGGTCAAGTTTTGTCGACAGACGAACCCATTACTGTCGACAGGAACCCATAGACAGAAGTATGTTTTCTTCACCTGTGTGTTGCTGTCGACAGCACCCTTGCTTGCTGTCGACAGGAACACACAGAACTGAAGCTCTGTCCACTGGATAGCCAGCCCTGTCGACAGCAACCTGGGCCTGTCGACAGGTGGCAACAGTGCATGTTTTCAGCCATTGTTTTACTCTATTTCTTGATATATATCCTACCAATTGTACCAACCATTAGTTCATCTATATGTTGTGGTATTTACTACCTAATCACCTACTAAAATCAGTCATGAACCTTCATTCTATCATGATAATTTCTTCAAAGTTCCGAACAAAATTGTTCTTGTGAGATTCGTAAATCTCGTAGTTAGTGAAGGAACAAAGTTCCTTAATTCTTGTGTGTGATCATGAGTGTATCCTTGTGTACCTTGATTCATTACAAGGATAAGTGGTGTGATGATGACACTTTGTGAGTCTTGGGACTCATTCGAGAAAATGCCTGGTAAATAAGGGCTGGTTCAGTCCTGGGAAGAGCACCTGAATTCGTCAGTGGCCGCGCGGGGACGATAGGACGTCGTGGATGTTGGCATGCATCAAATCGTGATTGATTGGTCATCATGTCATGCTTGTGTGTGTGATATTGTATCTTATTTGGATTCAAATGTCATCCTGAGTTATTGATCCTATTCCCAACATTGTGCTTGATCATACATGCTATCGAATGATCTTATGTTTCCGTTATTGAAACACACCATTTAGTGATCTTTACTCGTTCTACCTTGAATATTTATCTATCTGAATCTTTTTAGAAATGTTGAATCCTACTGGGCTAGTTAGCTCATTCAATTCAATATTTCAGGTGAACAAGATGGAGGAACTGCTTAAGGGGGACTTGAGTGCTGAGAGGACCACTTAAATCAAGAAGTGTCGTGTAGCTATCTTTTGCTTTCTTGTAGTTATAAATGAGAAAGTAATAAAGCTACAATTACTTTTGTTTGATCCTCATTCAGACTAAGATGAGGAGTATTATGTACTAATTTCCGCAAACTTAGTTGTATGAACAAATTTATTACTCGTCGTGCATAAAATCTGTCATGTTCGGTAAATGTAGTTTTGCTAGAACGTGACAGATGCACTGGTCGTTTTGGCCACCATCAATCACTGTACCATGCGCCGAATTCTGGTGGATAATGGAAGTGCCCCGAACGTGTTGGCTTACGAGTGTTTTTTACTAATGGGTTTGAAAACCGACCAGCTAACCCCGGTTGAATCGCCTCTGTTTGGCTTCTCGAGAGTTTCGGTTCAACCCATTGGACGAGCACGCCTCCCAATTACTCTTGGGACGGCCCCGAAGAGCATAACCAAGATGGTGGATTTCTTGGTTATTCAAATCATGCCCGGCTACAACGCCATTCTTGGCAGGGGCCTGATCGGTCGAATTAAGGTTGTTCCTTCATCCCTCCATCAGAAGATGAAGTTTCCCACTCCGTGTGGGATTGGAGAGGTGCTAGGCAGCCAGCGCGAGTCTCAACGGTGCTATGTTCTCTCCTTGAGAGACAAACAGCCCCTCACAGCACCAGCAACTGCTCCCCCACCAGGCGATTAGCCTTCCACCAGCAGAGGCACACCTGCCGAAGATATGCTTCCTGTTCAGGTAGATGACGACCCCGAACACGTTCTGTATGTTGGCACATTGCTTTTGGAAGCCGAGCAGCAACGCTACAGGGCTTTCTTACTAGCCAATTTAGACGTGTTTGCGTGGTCGGATGACGAATTACCCAGCATTCCTCTGGACGTGATGGTGCACCGTCTTCGCCTGGACCCAAAGGTGCCTCCGGTCCAACAAAGACAGCGGCCAGTTAATCGTGAACGGCAGACCGTGATCCAAGATCACGTTGTCAAAAGTCGTGCTGTCGGGCTTCTCCGAGAAGCTCAATACCCGAGATGGATCTCCAACGTAGTCCTCATATGCAAAGCCAATGGTAAATGGCACGTATGCGTGGATTACAAGGATCTCAACAAGGCTACGCCCAAGGACAACTTCCCCTTGTCGCGCATCGACCAATTGGTGGACGCCACTTCCGGGCATGAGCTCCTCAACTTCTTGGATGCTTATTCTGGTTACCACCAGATTAGCAGGCATCCTTCGGACTAGGATGCCACCACATTCATCACTGACCTGGGTATGTACTGCTTTACCAGGATGCCTTTTGGTCTGAAGAATGCGGGCGCAACGTACCAGCAACTGGTCAACAAGATGTTCGAGCCGCAGATTGGGCGTAACGTGGAGGTCTACGTCGATGACATGTTGGTCAAGACGCTCCCAAGAGCCGACCACATCGCCGACCTCGAAGAAACCTTCGCAACTCTGCAGAGGTATAACATGAAACTCAACCCAGCAAAGTGCACGTTTGGAGTACGCTCGGGTAAGTTCCTCGGCTTCCTTGTTTCAAACAGGGGAATAGAGGCCAACCCCAAGAAGATCTAAGCCATACTAGAAATGAGCAGTCCCAAAACAGCCCGTGACGTCCAGCGGCTTACTGGATGCCTCACCGCGTTCAACCGATTCATGTCCCGAGCAGCGGAGAGAAGCTTTAACTTCTTCAAGTTACTGCGAGGCCCCAAAGGCACCTCACAGCAAGGGGGGCATGTACGGTGGACTGAGGAATGCGAAATGGCCTTCACTGAGCTAAAGGCATATCTGGCAGCCCCATCTATTCTCTCAAAACCTGTGCTCGGGGAACCCTTGTTCGTGTACCTATCAATTACCGAACACTCCATCAGCGCAGTGTTGATCAGGGAAGAGGTAGCGGTGCAGCATCCAGTCTACTACATCAGCAGAAAGAAGGTACCCTCGAGTAGAGAAGCTCGCCCTGGCACTAGTGACAGCTGCATGGAAGCTCAGGCCCTACTTCTAGGCCCATCTGATTACGGTCCTCACCGACCAGCCGTTGAAGCTTATCCTTCAGCGCCCGGAAGCTTCCGGCAGGCTTATCAAATGGGCCATCGAGCTTGGCGAATTCGACATCAGCTACCGTCCAAGAACGGAGATCAAGGCACAGGCGTTAGCAGACTTCGTGGCAGAATGCACCCTTCCTACCGAGCAGGATCCACCATTGGCAGATGAGCCCCCATGGGAGCTCTACGTCGATGGATCCTCTTGTGTTGCAGGAAGCGGAGCAGGCCTAGTCCTCACCTCTCTGGAGGGTCTGGAATTCTAGTACGCCCTGCGGTTTTACTTTGCCGCCTCCAATAATGTGGCTGAGTATGAAGCACTTATGTCCGGAATCCGAATGGCTAGGCACCTCGGAGCACTCTGACTCCGGGTCTTCAATTACTCGCAGCTGTTCGCCAGCTAGATGAACGGACACTTCGAAGCAAGGGAGCCCCGCATGGCGCAGTACCTCCAGTAGGTCAAAAATCGAGCAGAGGGCCTCCTCTACTTTGAAGTCGTTCACGTCCCAAGGGAGCAGAATGCGCGGGATGATGCGCTTGCCAAGTTGGCATCTTCAGGTGACATCGCCCCATCTCGCTCCATATTTATAGAAGAGCTCGCATCACAAAGCACCGAAGTGGATGTAGCGGCCATAGAGGCAGGTCCTCCGGCGCCAAGCTGGATGGACCCTCTTATGGCCTATCTGCTTCGAGGTGAGCTTCCGCCCGATCAAGGCGAAGCTCGCAAGGTCAGGCTACGATCCCAGAGGTTCACCCTCATTCTCATTGAAGGCCATCTGTACCGAAGATCCCTCTCAAGGCCTCTTCTGCGGTGCCTTAGTCCTACAGAAACAACACCGGCCATTGAAGACGTCCATGAGAGCCTGTGCGGAAGCCACTTGGGAGGCAGAACGTTGGCGCGAAGCATCATTCGTGTAGGATTCTGGTGGCCTTCTCTGCAAAAGGACTACATGTCCTTCGTCAGAAGGTGTCCAGAATGCCAGAAGTTCGGGCAGCTCATTAAGCAACCAGCTGAACAACTACATACCATGTTCGAACCATGTCCTTTTGCCAGATTGGGGATTGACATCCTCGGTCCGTTCCCAGAAGCTCAAGGGTGAAAGAAATTTCTGCTCGTGGCCATCGACTACTTCACCAAATGGATTGAGGCAGAACCCATTTCTGCCATCACCGACCAAGCTGCTTGGAAGTTCGTCTGGAAGAACATCCTCTGCTAGTTTGGTGTTCCAAAGGTGATTACTTCCGACAACGGGAAGCAGTTTGACAGCACGTTCTTCAAGCAAAAATGCTCCGAGCTCGGTATCTACAACCACTTCACCTTAGTAGCACATCCCCAAGCAAACGGTCTGGTCGAAAATGCCAACCGGACATTGTTGCACGGGATATGCACAAGAGTTGAGGCTGCAGGAGGATCGTGGATCGACGAGCTCCTCAACGTGCTGTGGTGTCACCGAACAACTGCTCGGGTGGCCACTGGGGAGACCCCCTTCCATCTGGCCTATGGCATAGAAGCTGTTGTGCCTTTGGAAGTGGCTCTCCCCACGATCCGAACCACACACTTCGACGAAGCCGCCAATAATCGCGCGCTCAAGGAGAACCTAGACATGCTCGGCGAACGCCAAAGTGACGTCAGCACTAGGCTAGTCTCCTACCAACAGCGACTCGCGCAATACTACAACTCCCGAGTTCGGGAGCGGCGCTTCTTCGAAGATGATCTGGTCATGCGCCGTTGCTCGGCATCATACCCCCAAAGAGCAACCGGCAAGCTCGCCCCGAAATGGGAAGGACCCTATCAGGTCATTCAGGTTCTTGGGAAAGACTCTTATAAGTTGGCTACTCCTAGCGGCAAAGCCATACCCCGAACTTTGCATGTTTCTAATTTAAAGGCTTATTATCTGTAAAAGCCTCATGTTTGGCATCCTACTTCCGTCTTCCTGTTCTATCGGTTCAAGGATAAGCGGGTCACCCCTAGTCGGAGCTATGCAGCTCGAAAGACTAGCATGATACCCAAAATCCTATAACAGAGGTGTTAGGTGCAGACCCCCCGTTCGGAACTTCTCAGTCCCAACGGCCCGTGCGGCACCTGTGAACCTCTTGTCTATCGACGGATCCCGATCCGAACATAACAAGCATAAAGGAAAAAGATAGAAAAAGAGAAGCCATCTGCATATCCAAAAAGAGGGATCTATTCAGATTTTTCTTACAAAGGTTTCTCGTTCAGAACGAGCTACAAAAAAAAAGAGAGAGAAAGGAGATACACCTAAGAGGCCTGCTCGGAGGGGCCTGCACCATCGTTCTCAGGAGTCATTTGTCCTGACTGGAAATGCATGAAGCGCACTCCATCCAGGCGCGGATCCTGGGTCCGACGACGGCACTTACGAAGGGCAGCTTCGAAAGCCTCGCGAGCGTACTCAATCGAGGCTATCTGGCGTCCCCGATTCTCTCCAGCGTCAAGGCTCACCTTATAGCAGTGCGCGCCATATTGCTCCAAGTCTTCCTTGAAGCTTGGCCTCGCCTTGTATTTGGAAACGACGTGGGTCTTGGCCTCGGTCAGGACGTTCGTGAGCGCCTTCTTCTCCGCCCGAGCAACGGTGAGATTAAGATCGGAAGTGCGGAGCGCCTCTTTAAGGTTCTTTATCTCCTCCTCCAGCTCAGCTTCCCGGGCCTGGCACTGCGCCTCAAGCTCTTTGCAGAAGGCAAATTCAGCCTCCCACATCTGCTTATGGTTCCGAGCGCGCCCGGCAAGCCGCTTCAGCACCGATAGCGACTTCAAAACACTATCTGCCAACACCTCCACATCGACGTCCTCTTCTGCCTCCTCCTCGAGCGGTGCCTAGCCTGGTAGACCTCCTCCGAATGCTCGGGAGTGTTCTCCAGGCCCAACCCTTGGCATTGAGCCAGCACTTCAAGGTGAGAGGTGCTGGGGCAGGGGGGCAAGTCTCTGGCCATGCCATGTTAGATCCGCTCCAAGGCAGCCTCCAGACCCGATGCCAAAGGCGCAAACGGAGCCTTCGCCTTCAGCAATTGCATCTGGGGGAGGCGATCTTCTTTGGAGCAGGTGTGATCCTCCTCGGCAGCGTTAGTCTTCCCGGCAGAAGTTTCCTCTCATTTGACCGCCTCGACGGCGTCCACGCCGCTGTTGCCTCTGCGCCCCCCACGAGAGCCGGAGACCCCCGAGGTCTTTCCTCCTCGGTCTCGACCATCTCTTTGGCCTCGTGGGAACCTGCAATAGCCGTCTGTGCTAGGACTTCGACCGCTACTTCGGTGGGGGGAGTGCAGATCGTGCTCCCTTCATCCACCCCCACTACGTGCGCCGCCGCCTCGTCGACCCCTCCGGAGGTGGATCCTTGGGCGGCGACAGCTTCGCCTTCAGCCACGATCTGCTCTACGACTGCAGTGCTTGAGGCTCTGGTTGTAGCTACCTCCTCTGTTCGGCCTTCGAAAGGGTCTTTAGGCATAGACATCCCCACTCGCTCCTCAAAGGAGCCCTCAGACTCGTCGCTCACCATGACGAGTCCGAGCTCGGTAGCCACTCCACCTGTGGTCACGGGTGGTACTTCGGGCGCAATCTGCAACTCCCTTTGCAGCCTTGCGCTTCTTCCGTGCTTCATGCTGGGAAGCCTCTTCATCCTCAGCCTCTTCCTCTTCGGCTGCCTGTTGCACGGCCTTTGATGCTGTCTTCACCAGCTTCCTCTTCTTCTTTTGCGTCTGAGGCTGGGGGGCCGCCACCTCTGCTTCCTCTCTGGCCGTCTGCTCGGCTACCCGCTTTGTACCTTTTTCGCCTTCTTCGCTGCCCTGGGACTAGGTTGCTCTCGAAGGCTGATCTGCAAGGGCCTCTTCTCTGCGGGTTGCCCACTTGCAGGGAGGCTCGGTATGGGAGCAGTCTTGGGGGGGGGGGGGGGGGGGGGCTCACCACACCTCTATGTGTGAGGTGATGGAAATCTGCTAGGCGTATAGGCCCATCTCCTCTGTATCGCGGCCAGCCAGCAGCTCCTCCACACCTGCGCAAGGGGAAGGTCAGGGGGTGGCCTCCTCGACGAAACAACAAATCTCTAAAGGACGAGGATTTTACTTACTCCACGCTCGACTGAGCCCATGCTTCACAAGTTGGGCTTCAGTCAAGTACTCCTCAGCCTTCGGCACGTAGATATTGCTGAGGCGCTTGGAGATCTTCGCTGCATCCCATATCAGGAATGGGATCATATCCTTGTTGCGAGGTAACCCGAGTGGGTATTCCCCACTCTGAAGCTCTTGGGTTCCGACCAACGAAGAACACCCTACGTGTCCATCCCTTGTTGTTGGAATACCTGGGGGAGAAGTTGATATGCATTCGGTTTGCTCAGTGTTTGATGTAGAAGACGCCGAGGCCGGTCGTAGGGGATGCCGCTAGGCTGAAGTGTGCCCTAAAGAGGTCCGCCGTCAGCTCGATCTTCCGCACCTTGCAGGAGATGCAGAAGAGGCAGATCATGTGCCACGAATTCGGCGACAATTGAATAGGGGCAACCCCCCACACGTTCAAAATGTCTTGCACGACCGCCGAAATCAGTAGCCGGAACCCTGCCTCCATCAGGTCCAGAGACATGGCGATGTAGTCGGGCTTCTACAGCAAATACGAATCCTCCTCCGCAGTGAGGATGATATCGTACTCAGCTCCGATATGGAACCGCTCGAGGAGACCCACGAAGCACTAATACCTCATCACCGGAGGTGTGGTTGGAACTGCTTCGCTTATTCTAGTAGCCGCAACAGCTTTCCTCTTCGGCGACATTGCCAGAAGTAGCAGGGAGCAGCGGGACAAGAGAATGACCGAAGATCGCGAGGAAGAAGACGAGCAAGGGAGAAGCTTGGGGGGCAAGAGAGCTTTAGAGTCTCGAAAGCGAAAGCCTCGCCTTCTCCCCACCTCTTCCTTATAAGGAAGGAGGGGCGCAGGATTTGAAAAATGAGGGCGAATTTTCTCCCGCTTCGACACTTCATTCGTACGGGCCACGCAGGGTTCGCTGCTCGACACGTTACCTCTGTCATCATGAGGGTTTTTCCGTCCCCGAGGAGAAATTCCAAACGGCGTCTCTTTGGTGCCGTTCACACCTCCGAGGTCGGCATTGCATTTAATGTGAGGGAGACGTTCGAATAGGCCTCCGCCCTCAAGCGCCACAGTTCCCGTGCCAACTCGAGGGCGTGGGGGGCAAGTGTGGAGGCTATTTCTAGCCCCCTAGGCCCACAGAGCCCATCATGGCCCTGCACGGCCCATCATGGCACAGCAAGCTAACGTGGCCTTCTTACAGGCCGCCGAGTGTCCTCAGGTGTGGCCCAAGAGCTTCCGAGCATGAACTCTCCACCAGGACACCTCCAGGCCCAGAGGTAATCTTTGGACACAACACAACCTGTTCGGCCTGGGCGCTGCCTACAGAACAGGCCCTGCTCGAGGCACGCCATAGTCCCGCCAGCATAAGCCACACCCGGACACTAGGCACCGAACATCCGGTCCAGCCACCGAGCAAGTCTCTGCTCAGTACCCGTTGGCTAGAAGGATCCGAGCAGCCCTTTCTCCTCCTTACGACAGTTGCAACGGCTGCGCAGCATGCGCCCCACGATCAAGTGGTGCATTAACTGCAGAGCCCCTCAACGGGCGCCTCAACGCATAACTCCCCGCCAAGGGCGCCAATTGGCGCATCCTTTCTAGCGACGTTAAGGGACGACCCATCCCATTCCTTCAGCACCTCCGCCTATAAAATGCCCAAGTAACTTCCATGCAAAGGTATGCAACCTTGAGCACTCACACTCGTCCTCGTGCGACTCACATACGCCAGAGAATTTCTTTCCTTCAAGCCTCTACAGTCCACTGACTTAGGCATCGGAGGGTTCTCCTCGGTTCTTCAACCGCCCCCCCTGATCCTGTTCTGGTTCTTGCAGGCTTCCGTCTGCACCGGCGATCTCTTTCCCTCTTCTTAGTGGAGGCCCGTTTGGCTCCGGCCCAAACAGGAACACACCACCACAAAGGGCATGTTTGAAAATACGTTGGATTTCGTAATCTATCCAAACATATTTTCTAACAATGCCTACATAGGCCTCTCTTTCCTCTCTCTTCTCATCTTCTTTGTCCATAGCCCGAGCAAATTTTGCCAGAGATGATATTTGTGCCATTAGAATAATCTGCAGGATTGATCTGAGGAGATACAAAATTCTTACAAAGGTGAAAGTATGATCTTCACCATTGTTTGAAAGTATGATCTTCACCATTGTTTTGAAGCCATTCTTACAATCCCAAAACCAATCCCGAAAAGAAATTATTTTAAATTCCGCTTCTTTATTAAATCTTAGATTTCCTTGCACTGCACACGCAAGAGGTGGACATTGTGAGCCATGCAGTGGATTTTTGTTTTTTTAGTGTTTACTCTGTCTCTCTAAGAAACTTCGAATTTGAAATTTTCTTTTCATTTGGTTTGCATTTAGTTTCTTATCGGAGATTCCATATTGGCTAAGAAGAACTTAAACTTTAACGGCTATCAACTCTCACTACTGAGGTTTGGCTGGTTTGAACTCTGGTAATCCCAGCTAAGGATTCGCTGGCCTTAAATCAAATAAAAATGGCTTCATTAGTCCCACTTCCCCCGGCTAAACTTCAGATTGCCCTATGGGATAAGGGCTTCAGAATCCTAATCCCAATCAACACATGTTGAGTATGACGATGTTTCTAAACACTGAACAGCATCTTCATCTTACAAACGTAGAAGAGAGATATTTATCGCAAGAGTAGTCTTGCAGTGGATTGTAAGACTATCAATTTTATGAGAAAGATTTAGTATGTTTTCACATTACACTTAAACACAATATGATTAGATAATAAATCTATATGACACCCCTCACATGAGAAGTGATAAAGTGACAACTCAATTGTTAGATTCCACATAGATTTATTGTCTAGTCATATTACACTTAAGTGTAATTTTAAGTGCAATATGAAAATACACTAATCTAATTTTATTGGCTGAGAAGTCAAATCCTCTCGCTCTCTCTCTCTCTCTCTCCCAACCAATGAAATTGCAAGACTTGCAATCCACATCGGCATAAAATTTAAAAGACAGCAGGGATATTCAACTGCGAGAACAATAAAACTCAATTATATATATATATATATATATATAATACATAACATATCAACAATCAATACCTGAGGAAATCTGTCTCGACAAGAAAAGGAACCGAGTTGCTGCAGAAACAAGGGCCATCGAAACTGGACTCTAGGTGAACAGAAACTCCAGACACCAGAGTAGAAAAAGCATGCACACACCACAAGGCGCCGGGAAGTTTACAACCTGGAATGACAACCGTTGGACCAAAAAAATATTTCGTTCTAGACCAAGTAATCCTAAATGCTTAAGCACCCTTGCTGCTGCTCCATGGTTTAATCACTGCGACCACGATGATGGCAACAATTATGAGGAGGATGATTATCGCAATGCACATCCATTTGCGGGAATTTTTCTGCAGTCTCTTTGCCTTCTGGAGTGCTGTCGTCCCTTGTTGCACATGGTCAACAGCACTCGAAACCTGTCAAGATAGTTCTCATTACTCTCTTGCCAAATAACAATTTGCCTTTGATTACCATACACATTCCTCCGGAATTTTCCCAATAAAGAATATTGAATCGGAGCACTCAGATTCATTATTTATCAGATGAACCATGTCAGTTCATTACCTGTGACTCAATGTTGTTGAGCATGTCACCTTGGGCCTCGACCAATACTGACATGTCCAAGAAAATCTACACGATCATAGTATTATATGTTAGAAGCAGTATAAAAATGCAGAGAACTGAATATCTCCAGCTTGTTCTCAGCACCTGGTTATAAGACATCAACTGTTTCACAAGTTTTTGAAGTATAAGATAAGCAGCAAAAGAACGGCTAATGAACAGGGACCCAATCACCACGGATAGCAAGTTCTTAGATTTGACAAAGATAGTAGTTGATGACTCACTTCACTTCACAAGAGCCAGAAAACATAAAGCGTTTTTCACACTATATATATATGAATTGTGTGAAAATCTATGCTACATTTGCATTTGCATGTATAGCCTTTTTGAGAAATACTTAGCCTGCTTGGCACCCAACCTGATTGGTCGGGCGCTAGGCCACATAAGGCATGGGGCCCAGTGCCCGACCAATCAGGTGGGCGCAGAACAGGCCACCTGGACATTTCTATCCGGTCACCCAGGTAGAAAGCATTTCTTAGCCTTTTTATGTGAATTAACTGTCATACATGTTCCTTTCATCACTTTCCATTAACAAACAATTACTCTCTTATACAGAAATCTAGAAGAATATGGAATAGCCCATGGATATTGCGACATAATTTTACCAAGTCATATGTAAAAAAAAAATTCATGTATAGGAGGTACACATTCAAATGCAATTCTAGGATAGACTTTCATGCAAGAGAACTACTTATTGAAAGAGCAATCTTGCAGTTAAGTATGATGTGGATTGCAAGAAAGCAATCCAATTGGTTGGTTGGACATGACAAGAGCCTTCTCTCTCTCCCCTCCAACCAATAAGGTTACCACTCTTGCAATCCATATCATACTCAGTGCAAGAGTGCTCTTGAGACAAGTATTTCTCTTCATGCAATTTTCATCCCTAAAAAGGTATACATGAAAAAAACCCTCAAGCAAATGTACTAGCTTATACAATTTATTAATTCATGTTGGCCTTCAAAAATTTGGTACCTGCTGCAATTCAAGAAGCTTCCTCTCTATTTCTTTTACAGTGTCATGACGCTCCTGAATCTCTGCAAGTGTGTCCATTACCTAGAGAAGAATAAAATTCTTTCATCTATAACCGTACACACTTGGACAAGAGCTTTGTAGAATGAAGGCCAATATATTCATTTGAAATTCACATCAACAAATTCATATTATGAAATGATGGTTACAAAACAATGTACCTGGCCTCGTCCCTGTTCCTGAATTGCTTTCTGAAATATTTGCTCACTGTCTCCTGTTTCTATCAACTGGTCAATTGTCTGTAGAATCAACATCAACCATATATTCTATGATGAATATAAAGAGCAAACTTCCTACAAACTTACAACATCTTATTGAATCATTACCAACCTCCTCATCAGCACGATTGCCCGTCACTGTTCGTGTGTGAAATCCAGAAAAATATAAAAATTAGTACATCCACAATACTTTGTAACCATTATCATTATGCCTATGTAATGATATCGAAAGAGAACCTGTAAAAACCCTTCTTTCAACAACCTCCCGATATTCTTGATGGATGGCTTCCCGCAAAGTCTGCAGTGTAACTAGAAAGATTAAATAGATGGATGTGTGGTTTATGCATGTACATGTGTGCGTGTGTGAGAGAGATGGGATAAATCCTTGGGGTATGTAAGAAACAAGATATAATCCCTGCTCCCAACAAACAATGAAGGGGAAAAAGAATAGTGGCATCCATGGGTGTTGAACCCATGAACTCATTTCTAAAGCGGAATTGTTTCTGCATCAAGACACTAAATGCTCTATTAATGGTGTTTGACACAAATCCATGCTCATGGAACAACTTTAATGAATACTTGGACTTTGTCTTGTTGAAAGAGCAATTCCTTTTTGACATAAAGATAATACCACCACCTGCTTTGGCATTCCATATAGGTGGGGAAATGGAAACAAAATTTTGAAGAATTAAATGGTTAATATTTTGAATAATCCAGAGGGGGGATATTTCCAGGTTTACCTTTTCATCTGGGGTGGTTGGGTTGAGAGCCAGGGGCTCCAATTTCAGTTAGCCACCCTTCCCCCAGAAAGCAACACATAAGAAACCCTCTCACAGCTTTTGGTCCAGACAAGGATTATTGAAAATTTCTATCCAAGTATCCTCTACACTCTCCCCCCTAAAGAGTGACTCCTTTCTTTCCTATTTCCAACTACTGTAGAGAAAGCCCATAGAGAATGTTAATCTGAGAAAGATCAAAATAGAGATCCTTAGAAAATGAAAAGTTGATTCAAAGAACAAAAATCAAGTGGGAACACTGTTGTAGTCAACTGCACGACACTGCCAAAACAAATGCTGATTTTTGTATATAGTGGAACATTCAGCACTTAACGTGTATCCCATTACTGCTTTCTCCTTTTTCATCAACATATTTTGGTATGATTCATTCTTAAATAAGACACTTGTTATTCATGAGCAATGAAGGAAAGAGATTCCAAATTTAAACTGCCGCTTGGACAGGATCAACATTTTGAGGAGATTACAGCTCATCCAAATGCATGTAATCTATATTTAATGCAAATGTACGTGAACCCCTCAATATAGGCATCCGAATGCATGTATTTATGTGTTATAATCTCTACCTGCCACAAGAAAACCCTTGAACTCAATGAAATAATAGAAAATTCAATTAGCAAGCCAAAACAGGACGCTAAAAAGATGCACCATTCACCCTCTGGTAGCTGGTTCCATGCCAGAAGAGGCCACCTTCCACGTAGAGATGCCCAATCACCCTGATAAAATTGTTTTTGCTAAATATCATTGCCAGTCACTCTCACTGAACTGTTTTTTCCTAGATCAATTAGGAAACCCAAACAGGACAATCAACATTGTTGACGCCAGCATGGACTGAAACAGGACCAGAACTGGCCTTTCAACCAGAGCCAGCCACAATTGGATCTGGCACAGTTTCCAGTTTCAGAAACAGTTTTTAAACCTTGTCCCTGCTGATCCTTACCCTTAATTTATTTTCTGCCCAACAGCCCCATATCTCCTCAAGTGTCCATTTCAGACAGGATTTTTGAGAAATTTGACAAAAATGTATGGTCTAACATGCTGATATGTCAAAGAAGATGTTTTAGATATGACTGGAACTAGACGAGGCTGATAATGCTGCCTCATTTGAGACTTTGAGTTGCCTAGAATATGTTCTAGCCTCGCTTCCAAAAGAAACAACCATTTGATCTGGCTTGAATAGGTACTATCCTCACACTCAAAACAGGTAGCACATTGAACAACCTTCCTGACAACTCATCCAAGTAATGGAGTCAGTGGGATCCAACTCAGAATTGCTCAGAGTGAGTTGAGGACCAATATGGGTGACACTAAGATTTTAAACTATGCCATAGACAAAGACAGACAGAACTAAGAAAGATGAGACACCTATCTGCATTATGGAAAATCATGGTTACAAAAGCCAAATAATCAAGGAGGCATCATCTGACGGCACTGTCTTTTGCATTTTCATTTCCGCTAATTCTCTAAACACTGATACCGAGCTTAGAGAGTTTTGCAACTGTATCCAGCTTCCTCCAAATCCCCTTGCATAAAGGTACATTCATTTTCCGTTAATGTATTACATGTGCTGGTATTTGGCATCTTGCTTATCTAGGACCTGAACAAGGACCTCATAGTGAAAAGTATAAAAGCAGATGGATTCCGCTACAGTGAGCAAGCATACTTGAGCTTAAAAATGTAAATCTCCAGAACATGACCAGATTTACTGTGCAAAGAGGAATAGAGTAATATGAAAAAGATCCTATCCCCCACTTCTTTTAAGTTTGAAATTTTCTATGCAGCTTGCATGCATTGAACCGATGTTAAATCCTCAAATTTCTTAACATAAATAGTTCTACTATCTTGGATATAGAGAAATTCAGTACAGGTGTGTCACCTGGAACTCGGACATTTTCTCCTTCAACTTCTTCTTGAGTGCACTGAATCCAGCAGAAAGACAAATGACATCAAGTGAAAGCAGAGATTACATTTATGCATAGAGCACAATTCTAAAATAAAACAAATTACACAGTAGTAGCAGTTCTTGAACGATCTACGCCTGATCCCTTTCCACAGCCTGGTTTTTGTCTGTTGGCGAGATTCTGTTTGCAACGAGAGAAATTTTATCAATTGACTTGCACTTTCAGAAATTATTACTGTTAGCTGGAGCCAAGGGATGCATTTTATCTGCAGATTGCTAAATGCCAGATCACCATGCAAAGGAAATTGTTCATAAACAGTCCTCAAGCAATTGGGCTTCAAATGCTAGAAATTGATAAATGCAAAATTGAATTGGAGGTGAAAAAGTCACTAAAAGTAATGAAACCATTCACAAGCAGGTTGAACTGAATGGTGAAAACTTGAAGAGAAACATCTGAGAAAAATAACAATTAAAAATATATATGTATTAACAAAAATGTTCTTTGAAAAAAATCCACCACTTTTAGGTCATAATTGAGATGAAATGCAGGTCTCTAATCCTTTTCATTCATTGATAACCCTGATGCCAAGAAAAACTCAGAAGAAGACAGAAATACTAAGAGATCTTAAAAGAATATAACAGAATTAATATGAAAACATGTGGTTACTGTTTATTTCCTCCCAATTTTCCAAATGATTCCTTTTTCCCTCCTTTCTGAGGATAAATGACTGGGGGCAGAGAGCAATGAAGTTTTGGGTGAAAAGAATGATCAGTGCATACATCTTTGTCAAGTTCCTCGAGTTTGGTTTTTGCTATACGTGCAATTTTGCCCACTTCATCAATATCTTTCTCCATTCGTTGCCTAATGGCTGCAAGAAAATAATGAATTAAGCACTTCACATGGTAACAAAATGATAGATAGAAGAATAAAAAGATGTATATACTGAAAGTCTGAAATCCACCTTTCATGGCAGAGGCTTTTGTAACAGCCTTTGACTCCTCATTTGCATCCTGCATAACAGACAGTCAGTCAACTGAATATGTAGAGACATTTAACATGTTTATAACAAACTATTGTTTTCTTGATTCCAACAATACCGCCAATCACTAGTAATAAGGCAAACTTACAAAAGAAGCAATAGCTAAAAGACAAGTGAATCTGCATGACAAGGCTCACATCAATCATCAAAAGACTAACATCCAGTGGAGTTCCAACGATATGCATTTTTATGTCAAATGATGCTTTGAATTTGATGTACTGGGGAGCAATTTCAACAGACATCTTCATTTTTGTTTCTGTCATCTGCTGGACTAAACTCATCTGTCAACTAAGTCAAATTTGGTACAATCCCACCTTCAGCTTGAAAATGAGAGGCCAATAATAATGAACACATAAATTCCCCAACTAGATAAATAGCGTACAGCAAGTACAATGAGATGAACTTACCCAAATTTGCTCAAAGAAGAAAGTACCAACCATCTGAGTCTCGAATGTCAAAATTTCTTACTAGATACACAGTTCTAGAATTTGATTACACGTGACTTTCACATCCTAACCAAGATAAGTAACTGACATATGACTTGAGTAACTTTATAAACCACCTGATTTATAGGCATATCTGGCATAGAAACAGTTAATCAGTGTGACATTCTCTTGTTTAAGAATTCTTCTTATAGTTCAACAAAGAAATTGAGAAAGTAAATACTTGTTTGCACTGACCCATTCTTTAGGCAGGCTTCAGCAAGCATCCTAACAACCAATCATAACTATGCATGACAGATGGATGCTCAAGGTTGCATAAATATTGGGTCATCAACATATAATAAGCTAAAATTGGAATAAAAACCAAGAATTATGCAAAATTTACAGAGAAAGCAGGAATACATACCTGTAACTTTTTCAATAGTTTCGCGAGTTTATCGACTTGCTTTTCAATGTCTTGGACCTAACACAAAGTAGAAAAGAATCAATGTCAAGAGAATATGGTACTTCCCAAATGTAGACATGTAAAAAACATTGACAAGTGGATCTTGAAAGTGATTGATTCCATTATAAATGAATACCTGCTTGAAAGAAAAAAAAAAAAGAATACCTGCTTGAAAAAGCTTTCCAACCCCAGTTCTGCTGAATTCATTTGCGGCTGTGTACCCATTTCAATGTCTCCATCCCTAGAGGGCTGACCTCTAGGGAGCTCAAAAGAATCCTGAAAGAAGGGCTTGTGGTTAGGACACAACATAAGAAAAGGCTACACAACAAGAGGATGTTTCTCATCACGTTAGCTATCCTGAAGTTATTTCCCCATAATAGAGATCTTCCAAAAGACTGCTTTGCTACTCAGTACCCAAAAACTGGTTATTGAAGGCCGAATTCCTAATTGTCTAAAGTAATGTACTTAGTTGTAAAACATTGTCCATTTCCAGAGCATTCCCATTGTCCAGATGAATGAAAGATATTCACTAGAACAGCTCTCTGCACATGCATAGGGACATATACTCCATGTGAATGCTATAGTCATACACATAGGAGAAAACTAGAAATCCTCCAGAAATTGCTTTCTGAAACCCATAACACATGGGACATTTTCAAAAGGCTAGGTTCCTATCTGCCGCTTCAAGCTCCTAAGCAGGTTGCCTTATCCGCCTAACTTTAGTTCAGATTACCATGAGAATCTTTGCCATTGGATAGACATTTTGATCCACAATATCCATCACCTAGGGTTCATTTTGGATGCTTCAAACAGATTCACTTCCAGATTGAAAGGGAATATGTCCTAGATAAATCTTCTCCCATCCAGGAAGAGGGTGTGAATTTCCAAGATAGCAGATTCACAGTTCTACAGACATGACAGCCAACCCAGTAGATGCCTATTCCATCTTTAGTGAATAGGATCACATGGGAGTTCATGATTTATTAAAATGACAGCCACATTTAACCTTCCCATCTGAGACCATCTAGCCATTCTCCTTCTCATCTCTTCCTCCTGAAGGAGCCCCCACCTCTGGCTTTCGTGATGAATCTCACCCCCTGTCAGTCTGCTAAGGTCACTGCCATTGGCATCCATCCACCATTCAAAACACAGAAGGATAGTGCCCCCTTTCTCAGGTTTCTACATCTTCCCTAGATCCTTTTCTTATTATCCCTCATATATTCCCGCACTTTTCTGTTGTCAGATTTCTGCCCCTCTTTGATCATATTCTCTCTCTCACAAAACTCCATCCTTCTCCCAGATCCCTTCTATCCCTCAGATCACTTTCACCATCCTCACCCTTAGATTTCTCCCTAATAGTTCCCTTTTTCTCTCCACTTGTATCTCTCTCTTCTCCTCAACAATGATGGCTGGCCCCCTCATCATCATCCATGTCAAGGTGATCCCAAAATCTCCAGGGCCTTGCCTTCTCAAATATAGTTGGAAGATACAGCCTGAATTCAGAGATAGAACCCCTCATCATCATCCATGCCAAGGTGATCTCTCCAGGGCCTTGGCTTCTCAATGATAGTTGGAAGATACAGCCTGAACTCAGATACATGGAATGCAAAATCGGCTGATCCGGATCGGGATTGGACGATTCAGATCGAAATCGTGGGGGGGGGGGGGGGTCCCAATACGATTCGGGGGTGGGAATGCCGATACCCCCCGATTCTGTGTAGAACCTGGGGGGAATCGGCTGGAATCAGCTTGGACTGGGCTGGAGGGGGGGGGGGTCTGATCCTGGACCCCGATCCAATCCGGAATTCCATGCTCAGATATAGAGCAGTCTGATGTGGCCAAACAAAATCAAAATTCTACAAAAAATTATTGATGTTGTCCATAAATGCTACAACATGGTAACTGGTAAGAGGCTGTACTTGATCAATATCGCAAAGTTGTTATTGTCACTTGGATACTCACATTATAACCAGGATTCAGATGAAGAAGGTTATTAAAACACCTAAATAAATGGTCATGATTATTACAGTTCTGTAAATGTTTTTGAAGAATAGTCGTCAAGGGACCAAGATGCTCCAAGGCATTTTTGAGCTCCTTGGGTGCCTAAGTGCTTAGGTGCCCGCCTAAGCATGGATGGCAAAGTCGGTCGATTCGGGTCGGAATCGGCTGAGTAGGGTCGGAATCAGCCTATGGCAACCCGATTTGGGGGGGGGGGGGGGGGGGGGGGGGGGGGTGGTGGGAACGATGACCCACTCACAATGTAAGGTGGAATCGGGAGCAGAATCAGACTGGATCGGGTCGATCCAGTCCGATTCCACACGATCCACCACCTTGATTCTATCTGATGTAGCCCGATTCCCTCAGCTTATCTTAATTACGTTTGATCCCCTCCACTTGCCTTATTTACCTGAACATCACTTAAGTATACATTTACTTAAGATATTACATGTAAATAAGGAAGTACCCCCCATTTGAATCCAATAAAAATATCAGAAAAATCATATCTCTTACAAATAAAAAGTCAATTCTCTCATCTAAGAAGAAAATCGCGATTTCGGTGGTTCCATCAAAATAACGACTTTCTAATCTTTCATAATTTGACATATCTAAAAATTTCATAGTTCAAATAAACCAAATTGAATACTAAAAATCTGAAGTCCGGTAAAAAAAGTCAAACATGCATATGACTTCTCGAAGGGAGCAACTCTCTTATTGACAACACTTAGTCTGCATGAGACCTCTCAGAATTTGGTCAAACCTAAGCTATCATCACTTAAACTCATGAGAATTTTCACTTTCTAATTGAAAAGAAACTAAAAAGTGACAATTCTCATGAGTTTGGGTGATGATAGTTTAGATTTGACCAAATTCTGAGAGGTCTCAAGCAGACTAAGTGTTGTCAGTAGGAGAGTGGATCATTTGGAGAAGTCATATGTATGTTTGATTTTTTTTTACCGGACTTTAGATTTTTAGTATTCTATTAGGTTTATTTGAATTATAAAATTTTTAGATATGTCAAATTATGAAATATTAGAAAATCGCTATTTTGATGGAACCACCGAAATCGCGATTTTCTTCTTGGATGGGAGAGTTGACTTTTTATTTGTAAGAGATATAATTTTTTTGATATTTTTATTGGATTCAAATGGGGGGTACTTCCTTATTTACATGTAATATCTTAAATAAATGAAACTACAAATATAACATTTACTTAAATGATGTTCAGGTAAATAAGGTATCATAATTATCATTGTTTTGTATTGTAATATGAACATATGTGCAATTACACTATGGATATACCCAAAATGTGCAATTCTTATATGTTTTTTAAAGAATTTTCTCTGATTTTTTCTTCATTTTTCAAAATTTTTTCTCATTTTTTAACCTGGTCGATCTTGGATCGGCCAGATTCCCAAGGAATCGGGCAGATCCTACGATCCGACCTGACTCGGATTGGGGTCGGCTGGGTCCGATCCAGCACCCCGATCCGACTTTGCCATCCATGCACCTAAGTGGCGCCTAGACACCCAAGGTGGCACCCAATATATGGTATATCCCCCCATATAAGATTTATGTATCTATAAGTATATAATAAATGAATGTTCATAATATTCACTACAAATAATATTAAAAACATAAAGAATTAGATGGTTCTTGAACAATTAGTACTTTCTGGCTATGGATTCTTCATCATCATTACATTAGATTGTGAACATTGTCAAAATTATAGTAATTAGATTGTGAACAATCATAGTCTAATGACTGTGACATAGTACACAATCTAACAATTACAAAAAAATACTAGAATGTGGGGCCTCTTCAACGTGTGGGTTCGAACAGGGAGAAAATGAAATGAGATTGGGACTAGGGGTTAGGGTCAGGAGCCTTTTGTACCTTTTTTTCTTTTTACAGTTGGATCTCTCAAGGCACCCATCCAGACCACCTTGGTGCTCGCCTGGGTTGCCTTTTGAGTGCCCAAAAGGTGGATGGTTGCCCAGCCCTCGGCTGGGAACCTTTCCATCTAGGTGCTTGCCTTAACAACTATGTTTTGAAGGCAAACCAAGTGGTCACATTTCATTAATAAAAGTAAATATTACAAAAGGCAGACTCAGGCAAAAGAGAAAACATATTAGAACTTAAAACAAGAAAAAGGACCCTACTGAGGCTGTAGTGAAGAGACATGAATGAAGAACAGGTAAAAAAGAAGACTGGAAACAAAGAAAGGATAGGATACAGAATGAAAGAAAATAAAACAGAATGAAGCTCAAATAATGAAGTTCCTCCACTTCTGAAAAATAGCAAGAATGCACTTGTCATGATGAAGAAGATCAGCAGATTCCAACCATTCCTCTGCCTATTTCACTGCCCTTTTGAACATATCGAATGCTGCATTAAAGTCACTCCTGAATCTTCTATCATTCCTATGCCTACAGTTTTGCCAATTGCATTTTTTTGCTTTTTATATAAGCACTGCATTTTCAAAAAATAAAATACATACAGCTTAAGTACTATACAGAAACATTTTTCAAAGAAGACATAATAGACGGAAAGAAAGTGCCTTGTAATAAGCTCATGATCTAGCTTAGAGACAGGTTGCCTAGACTTCTTCGATCCAAAATTCTGCAGGTCTGGTCAGTCATGACTGGTTTGCATCACCATCTTACATCTTGAGAGGGAGTTGAAACATCACCCAATCTTTATTCCAATTTAAATAATAAAGAATTGTTTGTCTTATCCTTTCTAAATACTAATGAAATTATCTTTAAATAGATGCAGTTAAATGCATCATTTCATTTCTGAAGGAAAAGATGGGACACAATTTTGGGTGTTTTAGTCTTTAGTCCCTTTAATCTTTTACAATTATCTTCCACTCCTTGTAACTTGCCTTGAACCTGAAAAAAATTAAAATTTCCAGGAAGCAGGTCCTTTAATTGCTGATGAAAAGGACTAGCTTCTAAGGAAAGTTCAAGTTACAATTAACTAATTGTAAAAGATTACAGGAAAGTAAAAGCTAAAGACTCTAAAATTACATTGTCAGCAGATTAAAACAAGCTCACCAAAGTCCAATGGTACTAAAAATTGGAGATTAGGGAGCAAAAAGGAACATCATAATCATCCTTCATAGGAGGGAGCCATGTAAAAGCAAACCATCAGTAATGAATAACATAGAGAGAGAGCAATAAATGAAACATCAACCAACTTCGAGATGCAGTCATAATTGAATCACCCTAACTGATGGCTGCAGGCTTCCAATGGTGACAACTCTGCATAGATGCCATCAATTTATTTCCCGTGAGGAATCAGGAATCCATGACTTTGATTGAGCAATAAGAATGATCACTTTACCTTCTCTTTCTGATTATCTTCTCATATTCCCTTCTTGCCTCCTTTATTCTTGAACACTCTTACAACCACTTAGTCTCTCAAGCCATGAGCACCATTTCTCTCAAAGCAATTAAGTTTACAATGTTCCTGGTCATTCTTTATTAGCTTCCCCATATGGATACCTGTCGAGCCACCATCATCCTCATTGATCAGCAGAAACCAAGGAACACTTACCTGTAAGCTATGCCCACTAACCCCACCTGTTACCATCTTGGCCATAGTTTATTTAGACCATCCCAATGTATTCAATCTCTTTGCTATGCAGTGCCACACCATTTCACGGTAATCAGCTCAAGAATGTTATCATATACATGAAAACACAAGCTGATGTGAACGATATACAAGACAACTACATCCACACTGTCTTTTTCTGGTTTTCATGGATTCCTGACCCATAAGATGAGGAAAGGCAGATCCATCGACTATGTAGCAAATTTGGTGCTCTCTGGCAATTCAGTGGAAATATTAAGGTGACAAGCAGTTAAGCACACAGCCTGAGTACACTAGCACCAAGCTTTAGAACAATCATCGTGCTAAGGTGGCCTTACACCTTAAGAAGGAAGCAAATTGGAAACGTAGGTCCAGAGAATAACAAAACTCACGGTCAGAGAATGATCAATCATCTGTGGCCCCCTCGATGATCACCTTGTTGATCAATGTGTCTTTGTCAAATATGCTCTGCCCACAAGATGCCAGCTCAGAAGATCTTATTCAAAAACCCAAAGCCAGCTCAAATCCAGATGGGACAAGGACGTCACAGAGCTCAGAAGATCTTATTCAAAAACCCAAAGCCAGCTCAAATCCAGATGGGACAAGGACGTCACATTGCGGGACAACCCTCGTTAGCATTCTTCCTCGTAGGCTTCCTCCTTTCCTCGAGAAAGAAGTGACTCACCATGGGGGCGCGGTGAATCTGCCTACGCAATTAGGGCATGCCTCCGCGATCAAACCAAAGGATAAAGATTGGACCTAAGATTCTTATCTATCGTTTAAAGAGGTCAGGTTAACGTTGATTGAAGAGGAAGCGAAACCCACAGGTGAAGATAACCAAATCTCCCAAATTACAGCTCAAGATTCGCGATTCAAATTGAAAGATGGTCAGATCAAAACCGCCGCTTGGTAAAGTTCTCCATTTCGTCCAGTTTCTACCAAAAAGAAATCAAATTATGGGAGAAAAGAAAACAAAGCGTCTGTACAGCCCAGGATGTACAGATCTTATTTGCCTCTCTTCAATGTCGTCGCCATCTTTTTCTCTCCCCTCTCTCGGTGTTTCAACATAAATGCGAATCAGGCATCCGTTTCATCCTCAGAACGGGAAGAACAAGACAAGGAAAAACCAAAGCTTGAATTCGAAGAAAAAACAAAAGAGACAAGAAAGAGATGGAGGAGGGAGGAGAGAGGAGGAGAGAGGGTAGCGCACCGTCAGAAGGTTGTTCATTGCGGCAAATTCCGAAGAAGATTAAGAAAACCCCGGCGATCTGAGTGAGGCCCCGAAGTGGGGACTGCTGTGGAGAGGGACGGCGGCGGCGGCGGCACCAAGCAAGCAAAGCACACCTGAGCTGCCTCCGGGCACCCGCAAGCGAGGAAGCTGAATGGACTTTTCTCCCCCCGCAAGCGACGCAGAGGAAGAAACCAACCCCCTTTGTGTGGGCACTAATGTAGCGCCTTCGTGGCCCCCCAACAATAACAGCAACACCACCACCTAGAACACGAAGAAGGAGAGAAGGAAGAGGTGGGCCTTCACGTCACGCGCCGAGCCCCTAATTTCGGCGCTATTACAAATTGCGAATCCCTCGGTCCTCGCCGCCGCCTCCACCACCTGCAGAAGCAGCAGCAGCGGCAGGGAAAGGAGGAGGAGAAGGAAAAAGAAGTAACCGAGAAGGCCAAGGAAAGTGACGAAACGGCAGCAGAAGAGACGGCAAGCCATGCCAATATGGTTTTGGGAAATTTATCAAAATAATTAAAAATTAATAAAACAAATATTTAAAAATAATCACAGTCTAACCCGCGACCCCGATTTTGTGACAGTAATGATAACGCCAACATTAATATCAACAATACTGATATTAATTTAACTTAGACACAAGCGTTAGATGAGGAGTTAATTTTTTCATCTCCAAATTAATGTCGATATTATTAATATTGATATAGTAACATTGATATTATTGTAGCTGGCCATATAATTGAGGTCGCAAGTTAAATCGATCATTTGTGATTATTTTTATAATTTTTTAAAATATAATTTTTTATTTAATATATTATTATTATTAATTATTTTACTAAATTTCTCAGTGTTTTTGAGTTTTGGTTCCCCGTTTCTTCTTTAAATTTGTTCTCTCTCTCTCCTCTACCATGACCCCAATAAATGACCCTCTGTTTAACTTCGTTTACTGATTGGCAAGAACTTGAAGGAATGACGCAAATCGCGTCTGTTTAGAGTCAAAGAAGCTCGGTGCGGACAAGTAGCGGGCACGGGAGAGTCAGCTGTCCCGACGTAAGAGAAAGAAAGAAGTGGAGGGGCGAGCGGACACCGGATGGGAGCTTGGCGTCGTCGCGGGAACGACGAGATCGTCCGGCCCGGGCTTTTCTGCGGGCTGCGGCGAACGCAGTACCGCGTGTTTAACGTGGCATTAGACTTGGACGGTGTGTGAGTCAGCAACACCAGCTGGAGACGTGGAGGCTTTCTGTTGGAGAGGTCTCATGCGCCCCCAAGGGCTTTCTCCCAGAGAAGACCAGGGTGGTCCTGGCAGACCGACGTCGTGGCCACGTAAGAAAGGTCTTTGTTGGTGGAGCCGGACAACGCGCAAAAGACATGCACCGCACCCGCGTGAACAAATTAAATAGTATTGTTACATTCACCAGATTTTTTAAAGTAAATTAATTAATAATTTTAAATTTTAACACGAAAAATCTTTATTATAACAAAATTTAAATTTTAACACGAGAAGTTTTTATTATAACAGAATTTAATATATATATTATAACAGATGATAATATTTACTGTAATGAGTTATAATTTTATCAGATATTAAAAAATAAATTAAATATTTAATATAGATTTTTAATTAATTTACTTTTTTTTTACAAAAAGACCCTAAATAACAAGCCTTTTCTGAAAAAAAAAATACACTTACAAAATAAATAACCCACTTTGATAGCGGATAAAGATGGGGTTAAAGGAGGGCAAAAGGACTGTTAAAGTCCTTTTACATTTTGAGAGAATCTAATTTCCTTAACTATGGTGGGTTGGGTGGAAATGAAATTAAAGGGGGTTAAAACAGTGGATAACTTACTCAAGTCAAAAAACTTAAATAATTTAACCGGATTCTTACTCAAGAACATATTTTTTGAGCTAAAATAAAATTAAAAAAAATTGTGTTAAACCGTCTCTGGATAAAATAACTAAGAGTTACTTAATTATTTTTCAAAGCTGGCGATGTAAATAGTTATGGCAAGAATATTTGGCATGGTTGGATTTACTTTGACTCAATTGTGTCAAATTTACACTGATATGATACGGTAGGGGATGTATTGTACTGAATCATTACACTCTAACTCTCTCCAATAAAATTTTAAAAAATAAAAATAAATAAATATAACATTGCTCATGTGTACCATATCAATCCACGTCGAAGATCGAATAATTTTTGGCACGATACAGGATTTTTTTTTTTGATGGATAAGTTGGCTGGTTAGGGATGAGGAGACGGCATAATTCTTAGATTTGAACTCATAGAGGGAGAAGTCTATCAAATAATCGAGAAGTTTTTAATGATTGCGACATTTATATCCGTAACGAATATTCCAACAAATTTCTTGATTGATCTCTTTTCCAACGGCTAGAAAATCCGACCTTGTTCTGATACTTGTAGCAGTGACTTTGCATTCAGATGAGGCGTACGTTGTGCATATATTTGGCCTTATCAGAACGGTGGATCAAAGGTTGTCTATATTCTTGAATAAGTCTCCAAGAGAACATATATAGTGACTCGCGCTCTACGATGAAACAGGACATATTTATTTCAAGAAGGCCCAATTCTTTTGTTGCCATCATTTTATTTCAACTAAATAAATATGATCTATATTAGAGAATGAGGTAGTCTCCAGCTAGACAAAATGATGAGACGGCATGACATGGCTACTGGTGGTCGTCTTGACCAACATTCGAAGTCTAGCATCCGATAGACAATGATTGGCAGCTAGCTTTGGGAGATCAGCATCTAAGGGACGATCAGCGACGACCAATATGTCGTCCAAAGAATATTCCTCCCTCGAAGCTTAGTATTAATTAGTCGTCGGTCACTACTTGTCAACCAAAATTTAGTGGAGTCACAAAGGGCATTATTCATATTTATCAGTACTAAACCATTATTTGTTAGCCAGAATCTACTATTTGCAGATCAAAGGGCTATATTTATTAATCAAAACTTTATCATTGGTTATCAGTCGCTCATTATTTGTCAATTAGAATTTATTATTTGTCAAAGGTTACTATCATGTTGTCGATCATTGGTTGCTACTCATCAATCATCGCTAGTACTGCTAACCACTACCTATTTACAGCTTGTTGCCACCCCTACATGTTGTCACTACCAAGGTTGGTTGCTCGTGGCATCGGGTTCTTGAACACGACAGCTCTATGCGTCACGTTCTGAACGCAACGGCCACCTGTGTTACATTCTCAGTTTCGAAGGTTAAGTTGTTGTGGTCGGTCAAACAGAAGAGGAAGTTCTGTTCGGCCGAGGGAGGAGTTGTTGAAGGGGGTTTTGGTGATTTTGACCTAAAGGCTTGAGATTCAGTGTGTTTTCGATGCGAAGAGGTTGTTTGGAGCATGGGAAACACTGATCAAGTCTCATTCTTCTCGCTCTTTGTGTGGGTTAGGGATATTCTCTCTTGTTTCTTTTCGTTCCTACGTGATTTGGGTGGTTTGATGCATGAAAATGTCTCTTTTTAGTAGTAAGCATGCTATGGCAGTGGGACAACGATTTATGGTGTGCTTGGATTTCTGTTCGGTCGCTTGTAGGACGCTCGTGGTTGGGGGACAGATATCAATTGACGTACTGGCCTCCATCTAGTCTCGTGTTCCGTAGCCTCACTCTAGGGTCTCTAGAAGCTCTAGAGGTGTGTCAGGCATGGGTCTGCAATTGGTTGTCTACAGGTGGTGTTGAATGGACTCCACATTTCTTATATTTGTAGAGGTGGAGCTGCAGTTGGACCTTCCGTCTGTGACTGCAAGACTGAGAGGTAGTCCTATGTTGTTTGCCCAAGTCAATTGCTGGTGTTGCGAACCAGGCTTCGTGACCTGAGTGTATTGTTGTTCCCCGTTAGCTCGTTCACTTACGTGTGACTTGACATTTATTTATTTATTTACAATACTTACAGCTCAATACTTGCAGTTTATTTACTTATAGTACTTAATTACCTATTTAGTTAAATTTGTTTATAGTTTACTTGTCAGTTGTTCACTTCTGCTACTCAGGTTGTTTTAGTTGCTTCGATTTTGATGGAGTTTTCTTGTTGAGCTAGTGACTTGTGAGACTCACCCCTTCCTTCCACATTTCAAATGAAGGAGAGCAGGGGAATTCCTATCCCTCTTCTAGTTTCGAGCCACATCGTAGCAGAGGCAGACCCAATCCACCAACAATGTAATATGTGTGAGATATGGCTATGTTACTTCATATAAATATGTGTGAGATTGTGTAAACATATGTAAGCTAATGTATGTTGAATCATTCCTTTTACATTCTCACAGACACGTGTAATGGAATCCCTTGCGAGGCCTTGGCCTATTCACGGAAGGCAGAGTCTATTCGAGCTCATTTTTAGGTTAATAGGTGCAAATGACGAGGACCGCTATAGACACAGTCTGACCAAATTTATTGGAAGCAGTTGTACTTCAAAAGGTAGATTTTGAGACTTGGAATGAGTGGGAAATAATATGTTGAAAGTATATAGAGAAGTGTTTGAAATATGTTGCATTAAAATACTCGTGATATGATTTAAATAGAATATATTACTAATCATTGTGAGAATCATAAGTAATCGATATAGAATATAAGCAGTGAACATTTAGTTCACCAATCGGTGTATTTTAAGTCATATTAACACTAATCGGAATGTAAATAACATCAATCAGAAGAGTAATGAACTTTTGCTCACCAATCGGAAGGATATTGAAACTTTGTTCAATAATCGGAATGTTTATAACACTAATTGGAATGATATTGAACCTTTGTTCACTAATCGAAACAACATAAGAGTAATCAGAATGATGTTAAGTAATCGGAAGAAGAGTGTTTGGTAATTGATATAACATCAAATATATCACTAGTTGGAATAATCGTTTCTTCTATAATCGAAACAACACAAGAGAGCTAGTTCCACTATAATCAGTATAGACTTTTGTACTCTAAACATTGTTTCTTCAATAATCGGTATGAAACTTTTCTTCTCTAATCGATAGAAAGTTTCTTCAGTAATTAGTATAACACTTGTTCTCTAATCGATATAGGATTTCTTCTCTAATCAATATAAAACTTGTTCTTTAATCGGTATGAGATTTCTTCTCTAATTGATAGAAACTTCATTTTGTTCTCTAATCGATAGAAACATTCTTCTATAATTGATGTGGCACTTTAGTCTCTAATCGATACACATTGAACTATAATCGATATGAGATTTTAGTACAAAACTTTTAAAGCGATAGAAATTATCTTATTCTTTATACATAAATATCTTGAAATTTTATTATTAAATATATTCATGATATTCATGAGAGAAAAAATATTATTAAATATATTTATGATATCCATGAGTTTTAGTTATCTTAACATATAGATAAATATAAGAGTGGTTCAACAATCTCCTCCTTTTTGGTAATGACAAAACTCATGAAAATTTTCTGAAATAAAATATTCGACACAAGCATTGAGCAGAAAATTAAGGAGTAAAACAATCTTCCCCTTTTTGTCAATAACCAAAAAGGAAATTTCTTACTATTTTGACATTCTCCCCCTTTTCAGTTGCAGAGACTTCTTACTATTTCTTATTGTGAGGGAGTGGTTCAACAATCCCCTATTGAGATGTTGTTCTCCCCCTTCAAATCAGAAGTCCTGACTGGTTGGCTCCCCCTGAGTGTGTGGCTCCCCTTGAATTGTTACTCTTCTTGTTGGATCACCACTTGTTGAGTGTCTTGATCTCACTTGTTATCACTTGTCTGATCTTCAAATAATTTACCTATATTGACCTTACAAAAGAAACTTGCAAGAGATTATTAGTAGCACCATAATTTAAAGCAAAAAATAAAAGAAATGCTTATTTGTGACGACTTTCTCTTCTAATAAAAGTGAAATGAAGAGTTGGTAGTCACCAATATATATTTATTGAGAACCTTATAATTGTAACCATTTGAATATTTTCTGGTGTTGTCCATCAAATGTAGCCATGTAGTTTCTTCTTCTTTTTTTGAGTTTGAGGTACCCTTCTTTTTATATATGTCTTTTGGTTTCTCTTCTTCTTGCAGGAATTTCTTAAGTTTTTTTAAGGGTACAGTTTCTTCATTATTGTTTACCATACTTGAGGCATTTGAGAGTCTTCATCATTGTTCCATGCTGATTCTTTGACCTTCGAATTTCCTTCCAATTTAACTCATGAGCCATCAGGGACCCAATGAGTTATTCAAAGACATGGAGGATAGGTTCTTTGCTTCCTCTATTGCCATGACTTCAGGTGTTCATTGCATTAGGAGAGATCTTAGAAACTTTCTAACCATGTCTCCCTAGATGTATGTCTTTCCTAAAATTGCAAGGGCATTAATAATTTCAGTAAAATCACTATACTATTCAGTGATAGTCTCACCTGGTTCCATTTGAAACTCCTCATATTTTGTGACTAGAATGTTGATCATAATCTCCTTCACTTTATTTTCTCCTTCATATGTGAGTTTCAGTTTGTCCCCCATCTCTTTTTCCGTATTGCACGTTGATAGTTTATTGATTCATTTCTTGACAGCATGCAACACATAATGTATTTTGCCCTATTGTTCAATGATAGTCGCTTCTTGTCATTTGCTGTCCAATTTTCCTTAGGATTTGATACCACAAGGTCTCCATTTTCAATAATGGTCCACAGTTGGTAGTCCAATCTTTCAAGAAAGATTTCCATTCTTGTCCTCCAGTAGTTGTAGTCTTCTCCATCTAACAATGGTGGCCTGTTGACAGATTGACCTTGTTGTAGATCTTTGCTTTTAGATCATAAGATCTTCTTTAACAGAGCTTGGCTCTAATACCACTTGATGGTCCATGGTAGCATAATAGGGGGAGGTGTTGAATGAGTACTGCAATAAAATTAATAATTAAAAACAAAAATTGGATGTGGAAACATTACTTAGAGATTAATGTAGTGAACTAAATAAATAGTAATCAAATAAGGACAATCACACAAAGAGGTACATATAGATTTATCTTGGTTTGGCACTTCCCTCAAATGGAAATCCTACGTTCAGATTCTATGCAAACTCTTGAGATTTTACTAACTGGGATACAGTCCTCCAATGGACATACAATACCCAGCTCCCTACTGGTCCTCCCTTATATATCTACACAAGGGAAAAGCTTAGTACAATCCCTCAATTGGACACAACACCCATCACCTTAGTTGATCATCCATTCAACATAAGAGGCACACTGAGTACAGTCTCTCAGCTGAACAAACCACCCAACATCCAGTTGTCTTCTCTTCTCGTAGGAAGAGGAACAAACATGTATAAAGAAAGAACAAGCTGTCGAGACCAAGTTCAGGAATAATGAACTTAATTTGCTTGATCTCAATTTTAACCTAAGAGCTAAAGGAAAAGAAAGAGGCTCAGACTCCCATGTCAAACTCTCTCAAATTTACAATATCATATAGAGAGAAGAAGGAATAAAGGCTTGAACATAGAAAACTTGATCCGATCTCTTGTTTCTTTGTCTATGTGTTCTACATCGCAACTTCAAGGCCTCCGTCTTCTTTATACGGTCCTTTGAAGAAGAACGTTGAAAAGATTTGTTAAAGCTCTTCTTTCCGTTACTCTTCTTCTTCTTCTTCCCATTGCCTCTCGAAGATATTGAAGAAGATCGTTTGAATGATAGCCTTAGACTCCATCTTCTTCCCATTGCTTCCTCTTGAGTTGTGTGTATTTCCAGAGTTCCTTTTAGCAGGTCTCATATAGGTCTTGCGTGAGAATAGTTGTTGTAACACCCCAAAATAATATTTATTAAAAATTGAGAAAATGGTGATGATTTTTTACTATTAAGCATAATCACTTTCATGAGATATAATTACTTTTAATTTAGGATTAATTTTATATTATCAATATAATCTAGTGTTGTCTTCAGAGGTGCTCACTTAGACAAGGCGTCACCAAAATTTGGTAACGGAATTGAAATCCGAAAATACCATAATTTCCATAAAAATGTGCTAATTCTAGAAACAAAAATATCCTGAATTGTTGATGTACGGATATCAAGATTAAGTCGACATAATAATTTTTGGAGTAATTTTTGCTGGATGAAAAACTAATTCCAAAATTAAACTAAAATTACCATAATTTGTAAAACCTTTCAATTAGCTTAGGTTTGAAATTTCAACTTGATTCGACATCGTTTGGATACAAAAATATAAGGACAAGGGGACAAGTGAATTATCTTCTAATTACGTAAACTATTTTTGGAATATTTTTTCTTACATAGTCTTGGCTACGTAAGACTTTTTACTCTTTGTGTAAATGGGCTACATGTACCACAGTACGTGTTAGAGGGGTAAAACCCCATGATAACGTGGCTGTGCTGTAAGAAAAAAAGTTTTACGGCGACAAGTGTATGGCTACGTACCATACATGCACAGAACCTGCACCCCTATTTATACCCTGCTCTGCACACTCTTGTGAACGTTTACCCAGCTATTCAACCTTCCACACTATTGCTGCTACTGTCGTTGTTGCTGTTGCTACTACTATAGCTATTGCTGCTACGACTCCTGCTGTTGCTGCTACTGTAGCTGCTGCTGCTACGACCCCTGCTGTTGTTGTTGCAGTTGCTACTGCTACAACTGCCGCTACTGCAGCCGGTTCCCTTGTTGAGAAGAAGAGTCGGATTCTCCTTCTTTTTATTATCTTCTTCTGTTAAAACCTTGAATTTAATCATTACCCTGGCCTTATCTTGATTTATGTCAGTAAGCTATCAAGAGTGTCTTCATCTTTCACTGCGATCATGTTTTTCTTTAGTGATGCTCATGTCTATAGTTGATGTCCATGTATACTTGATGTGAGCTTCTCTTTAGAAGCAAGAAAGATTCCCATAAAGGATTAATTTATACAAAGCCTTCTTCCATAAGTTTTCCATGCCACCTATACTTTAAAAATCTTCTCTCTTGTTCTATCCTTTTTCCTCATGAAAGATGTGTCAAGAAATATATTTAAGATCCACTAGATGTTGTTTGATCCTCAATGGAGTAGTAGAAATTTTTAGAAAAATCTCTTAGTCGGTTTTAAACCATTCCATACAGAAAGACCTATGGCTGTCGATAGACAGAACATATCTGTCGATAGGTACCTTGCTTCCAGAACCTAAAAACCCAGAATCACCAGTGGATGTCGATAGACAGAACATATCTGTTGACAACCATCTGCGACACCTACCAATAGCTGTCGACAGCTAAAGGCCAGATTCTAGAATGCAGTCTAGATGGACCAGTAGCTGTCGACAGCCAACCTGTGGCTGTCGACAACCACAATTTGTGATTTTAACAAGAACCATTCATTTCCCAATCAAAGTGACACACTCTTTTATTGTCCAAACAAGTTGTTTTCCTCATTTTCTTAGATTCTAAACTATTATATCACTAAGATAAATAATTTAATCATCATCTATATCCAATTATGAATTATTCTTGGACATTTCCAAGTATGATGTTTCTACATGACTACATCTTCCTGATATCATAACATTGACTCATAAAACCCTGTACATGTGAGATTTTGAGTACCTATGTACCATACTTGAATGTTTAACAAAAATGAAATTTGATGACAACTTTGGGTCTTTGGACTCATTTGAAATAAATGCTTGTGCAAATGAGGCTGATCAGTTCTGAAGGAGCACCCGAATTCACTGGTCGTACATAACGATAATGAATCTACTGGATGTTTGGCATTGCATCATACTTGCTTTATTGGTCATCATTTTATTTAGTCATGAGTTGAATATGTATTCACTACTTGAAACAGAATGTGGTTACTATACTGATTTCTTCTTTGTACAAGCTTTATTCAATACTCTTTTTTCCATGAATGTCATCTACTTATATGAGTTTATAATCATCCTTGATATTTAGTACTGCCCCAATTGAGTATGTCGCCTGAACTCTTTGATAGTTATATATTTTGATAAGAAGGGTGAATTCTACTGGGCACAATTGCTCATTAAATCTTACTTTTTCAGGTGAATAGGATGAGCCTAGCTCTTAAGGTGGGTGTGTAACGTCCCTGGATATTTATGCCCAATAAGGCTCCATATCCAAGTCCGTCTCCCGCGGTCGGACCGAAGTCTCGCAAGGGATAACATGCACAAGTGTCCAGTAAGAATATAAAAGACGACAACAATAGTATAAGACACAAGAAAGTACATGTGCTCATACCTGTATACAACAAAGTACAACTGTCCCAATACATTATTACATGTCCAAGATAAAAGTACAACTACCTGGGGCATACCCCAAGGGAGCACAAGCTCTCACAACATGACTAACTCTACTACTGGTGGTACAAGTCTGTTGCAACGCCTCCTCGAGCCACCAAATCGTCTAACACCTGAGAAGAGCTATAAGGGAGTGAGCCTCAACAAGTCACAGGCTCAGTAGGGACCTCCCAGAAACAATACACGAAAACAGAAGAGACCTCAACCCCAAAGGGTCTTACTGGCTACACCGAGAGCCAAACCACAACATGCACTCATTAAACATAAATAAGCTACAATTAAATATAAACATGACAACTAACCTGAACCTCAGAAAGTAGGAGAGAACAACAGGACTAGCACAGCACCACTAGTCCACCAACAACTGAAATGCCTAAACCACAAGCCTCACAGGCAAACCACTGCCTAGGCTACAAGTCTCACAGGCGAACCTCAAACACGAGGGTAACCGGACTACTAACTAGAAGCTAGTCCACTATACCCTAAAGCCACAATCCATCGGAAAGCTACCCTCAAGTGGATACAACACAGCAAGTGGAGGGTTCAACGACACAACCTCCACGGAGCACCGCTCCACCTCAACACCTAAAAAGGCTGGTACACAATGTACCACTAGAAATGGATACCCACGAAGGGTACAAGTACCTACTACCACGAGGTACCACCATGGAACCACAACCACAACTGTGCCATCACCATGGCACATCCCAACGAATGAAACCTCAACATACGAATCACACACACAAGCCACAATCAGTGGCAAAGCACAAGTCAGAAGGAACGATGCCACCACACGGGAACGGACTACTGGTTCATGATGCAGTATCCAACCCGGACAACACAGCACAAGAACTACCTCTCAGTTTCGCAGTCACAGACGAAAGGTCCAACTGCTGCTCCACAACTACAAGCCGAAGAACAGTGGAGACCAACCAACACCACACCTGCAGACTACACAGCTACAGACCCATGCCTGACACTTTTAGGGACTCCGGCCAGAGCTCCCTAAAGTGAGGCACTGGGAACCCAGGACTAGCTGGGGACCAGTACGTCTACTGGTGTTTGTACCCCCAACTACGAGTGAGCTACAAGCGACTGCACACCCACAAACACAAGTCGCTGCCCCCAGTCGTCTTTCCCTCAGCCAGACGTATAACTCAAACATAGGAGTGAGGGTGTCCAGGAAGACGACTCAGACCTCTATGGTACACACTGTACTGGGACACGCCCCAAGCACAACAAACACACGTATCTGGCTCACACAGAATCTGGGTACCCGACTGAAGAGGTATTCTGGAATAGGCGTCGAACCACCAGACTCAGCGAACGCACAAACCATGATACATACGTATACAACCTTTATTACAAACTACGATACAAGGGTCAGGTATAGCTTGTCACCGGTCACCATGTGACCTACAAGCTAGCCTACACAAATACATACCAAATTACAATAACATTGCCTGCCATTGGTCATCTCATGACCTCCATAGCCATTCACTAACTATTAATTCTACACGTGCTCTATTAACATAACCAACATAAGTACCCTTAATAGACATCAAAGGACCAAGGCTAGGTCCACACAGGACCCTCACTGCCCAAGCACCTCTAATAGACCACTGAAGCTAAAACGCGACGGACACAGGCGTCGCCTTTCAAATCGCGACGACCTATCCAGTCGCCATTCAAAACCTTAAAGCGATAGGGGCTAGTGTCGCGACCATATCGCGATGGCCCGATACGTCGCCTTTAGGATTGATCGGTCAAACACGACAGTCAATATCCAAATCAAGATAGAACGATATGTCACGATAAGGACCACACTAGCTTCAACACTAAATCGCGACGAACCATACCGTCACTTTCAAGAAGAACGCGACAGGTCAAATGGTCGCGTCCTAACTGCTGACATAGTACACCAGACAAAACAAAAACGCGATGATGTAGCACGTCGCGTTCATACCATGAACTCAACGATGCACCCCACAGTGAGTTCAACTCGCAGGCCGAACCGCCTTCTCCATGGGGAAAAACCACACCTATCCGATCCAAATATCAAACCAAAGCAATAAACATGATGATCATGATATGGCACACCACCCATACATGCTTCCACCCCTTTTAAACTAGTTAAAAGAAACTAAACACATGGTAGTCTCCCTACCATCTGAAGAAGCCCGAAGAACACGTAAACCACCACATCGCCGGCACACTCACACTCCTGACACCATCCTCGCATGGTACCTGCGCCGTACGAACCGCCAGAAAGCCGAAATGCTAGAGAAGCCCTCAGTAGCCTCCCCTCTTCACCTAGGCAGAGCTCCTCTGCTCTGTCTGGGTGAAACAGAGCATTTAAAACTCAGTTCAAAATTGCGACGTAGTTAGATGTCGCGTTTAACTCCTAAACGCGATGACCCTAACTTCGCATTTCGGAAACCAACGCACCATTGCCTGCAAAGGCGGTTCTGTGAATCGCGACGTAGGAGGCCGTCACATTTCAAAACGTGACGACATGCCCCGTTGCGTTCACAACCAGTGAACCAATGGGCTAAATGTGCTCAGAGCTAAGGCCCACATGCCCACACAACACATGGAAACCACAAACAAGCCCAATGACCACCTCTTGGTCAAGAGCACCACTCCAAAACCGTTAAACACGGATCCAAATGATCGGGTCATTACATTACTATTACCTAAAAAGGAATGTTGTCCCTGACATTCAGAACGCTGTATCTCCTTTGGACTCAACTGCTTCCACATTTTCCTGGCTGTGTTTGCAACATTTCTTTTTGGGCTGCTTCTCTTGCTTGAAACACATTATTATAAATTGCCATCCTCAGATGCTCCACCATGTAAACTAGCTTTAAATTCTCAAATTTTCTGGTGCCATTCCATTATCTACATGTCACTACTAACTATTATTCTATCTCATATGTATTCACATTCTTGATTGCCAGCTTCTTAAGAAATTCACATTACCATAACTGAATTTCCTGCCTCTTTATACTATTCTGCACATGTTGTCTTAACTCATATCTGGCCAAGAACCACTACCTCTTTACCTAATTATGCAAAAATCTTAACATTTCCTTTAATCATTTAAATCTCAGATAACCTGTGAATATCAACCTTCCATGCTTCCGCTGCGCTACTCTGATTACAGTGGATACTCGGCAAAATGTTCCACAATTTCTGCCCTCATCATTACTTTCAATTACTTTCCACTTTCACTATTACTTTGACTCCAACTAGATTCAATTCTAACTTTACTTGCTTCTCAAATCACTTTACTCAATCAATTAACACTAGAAGGAAATACCGAAATTTTTGAACTGCTTTCTCTAATACTTCAATTCTGGTTGTGCCACATGCTTAAATTCTGAATCCTGCCATACTGCTACTGACATATCTTGCTCTTCATATACCTTATTTGCTTTAAATAACATTCTCTGGTTGATCTAACCAATCTATTTCATAATCATTCAAAATATACGTATTCATTGCCATAACACTATACTCTCCTATCACATAATAAAATTGCTCAACTAACTCAGCATATATTCTACCTTTAACTTTTCCAAACTTTCTCTCAATCAAGTGCCACCTGACCCCAAACTTTTCATTGTTCAACTGATCACACTTCTCCTTTATGTACTTAATAGTTCTAATTTTCCACTCATTTCTCGCTCTTTTCTATTCTATTCTGCCATACTCTGATCTGCTTACTATTCCTTAACTGATCTGCCTTTTATTCTTACATCAAACTCTGAAATATCTTTACAGAAAAATATCTCTACTCCACCGAATCACTTTTTATGCACTAGTATGCAAACTCTTGATGAACACTTTCTGAGCCATCTAATTATATCCATTTCTAATCTGCTACATTCTTTCTCTCCCTGGTCACTATCCTGCCAACTACATTAAACATAATATCATCTCTGCAAAGTATTCTCTTACTTATCCTTCTATCTGACTAATCTTACTGTGCCATTCACACTGCAATTCTTCTTAATATACAATCATTTCTCACTAAAATACAGCCAAAGCCAAAAACTGAAGCCAATCTCTTTGAATACCATAACCTCCTGCCTGATTCCTTTATTTCACACTGTTGCTTTATTCTCAAACGCTGAGAACACTACTGCTACATCATACTTACTATTATCCTTTCACAATCTGTCTTGCTGTTCTACTCAACTTGATATTCCTTAACTATTCCTCAATTGATTCATCACTTTTCCATTATAACTCACATCGCTCTACCTTATTCCAAACATTCTTAACATTAACCTCAATCTTCCCAAACTATACACAACTGCTAAATCTCACTGATCTTATCTCTAGCACTGCAATCTTCAATAACTCATTCTGTGGAATCTTCACAATCTACTACTTGCCAATTAGATATCTCCCCTTTGAAATTCTTAGAAAATCTAACTATTCACTGATCTTTCTTTACTCTCTCTTTACCCAATTGGTCACCTTTGCACATACTTACATGGATCTCCATATCAAGTTCTTCATTACTATCATTACTCACAACAGCACTATCTCAAACTTTTACTACAACCGTCTCTAATCACAAAGCACACTTAATCTGACTGTCACAAATCACTGCTCCTCTATTTACCAATACCTCATCTGAAGCTAATCTGCCTCACTCAATTATTCCAAACCTTCCATATTGCTAATCACATTTTCATCCAAGCTACTTCTTAATACTTACTACACAAATCTTAAACACAGCAATACCTATGCCAAGGTTCTCAACCACAATCCTTAACACACACTATTCTTCATTATTAACATTGTTCCACTGCTTATCTATCACACCATTACCTTATTTATGTCTCTACGAACTCTGTACCTCACTAAAACATCTCAAACATATCCTTCTCAGAGCACTACTTTACTCTTTCTGATTATCATAACCAAATTTACTAACCCCTTTTAATTTCTCTAACTGAGAACCTTTAAACAACTGCACTTTAACTACAACTGGCATACTAGTATAACCACTCAAACTATACCGCTAACCATGCCATTTCTCTGCCACTACCAGAAACTACCAAGCTATCCAGCTATACATAGAATTCACATGCCAGAAACTCACGTGAAAATCACGCTAAAACTCACACAAAACCGCAGACTTGCTACCAGCAGTGGACATTAAACCATGTTTTGGGACATTGTAACCTCAATGTCTTTTCATATTCTAACTAGACCATGCTCTGATACCAGCTGTAACGGCCCTAGATATTTATGCCCAATAAGGCTCCATATCTAAGTCCGCCTCCTGCGATCGGACCGAAGTCTCGTAAGGGATAACGTGCACAAGTGTCCAGTAAGAATATAAAAGATGACAACAACAATATAAGACACAAGAAAGTACATGTGCTCATATCTGTATACAACAAAGTACAACTGTCCCAATACATTATTACATGTCCAAGATAAAAGTACAACTACCTAGGGCATACCCCGAGGGAGCACAAGCTCTCACAACACGACTAACTCTACTATGGTGATACAAGTCTATCGCAACGCCTCCTCGAACACACAAAATCGGCTAACACCTGAAAAGAGCTGTAAGGGAGTGAGCCTTAGGGACCTCCTAGAAACAACACACGAAAACGGAAGAGACATCAACCCCAAAGGTCTCACTGGCTACGCCGAGAGCCAAACCACAACATGCACTTGTTAAACATAAATAAGCTGCAATTAAATATAAATACGACAACTAACCTGAACTCGGAAAGTAGGAGAGAACACGGACTAGCACAACACCACTACTCCACCAACAACTGAAATGCTTAAACCACAAGCCTCACAAGCAAACCACTGCCTAGGCTACAAGTCTCACTGGCAAACCTCAAACACGAGGGTAACCGAACTGCTAACCATAAGGTAGTCCACTATACCCTAAAACCTCAATCCATCGGAAAGCTACCCTCAAGTGGGTACAACACAGCAAGTGGAGGGTTCAACGACAGAACCTTCATGGAGCACCGCTCCACCTCAACACCTGAAAGGGCTGGTACACAACATACCACTAGAAACAGATACCCACAAAGGGTACAGGTACCTACTACCATGAGGTACCACCACGGAACCACAACTATTCCATCACCATGGCACATCCCAACGAATGAAACCTCAACCAACGAATCACACACACAAGCCACAATCAGTGGCAAAGCACAAGTCAGAAGGAACGACGCCACCACACAGGAACGGACTACTGGTTCATGACGCCAGTATCCAACACGGACAACACAGCACAAGAACTACCTCTCAGTCTTGCAGTCATGGATGAAAGGTCCAACTGCCGCTCCATAACCATAAGCCAAAGAACAGTGGAGACCAACCAACACCACACCTGCAGACCACACAGCTGCAGACCCATGCCTGACACCTTTAGGGACTCCAACCCGAGCTCCCTAAAGTGAGGCACTGGGAACATAGGACTAGCTGGGGACCAGTACGTCTACTGGTGTCCATACCCCCAACCACTATAGACGCCGCTTTCGTCCGTTTCCCTTTACTTTGAGGTTCCATTCGGGAGACCCCGGAGAAGAGAGAAAAGAAAGAGAAGACAGGCCCACAAAGAGGGGAATATGATGAATAAAAAAATGGTAGAAAAGAAAAAAAGACTGTGATCGCCAGGCACGCGAGGGTGTCGAATGGAGGTGCACGACGAGGGGTGCGGGTGGAAGAGTGATCGCGAAAAATACCTATTGGAGCGTGGGGAGATTGCGCGGGGGATGTGGGTCCTTTCTTCCTCTACGAGCACGGCCGGCCGTGGTAGAGGGCGTTTTCCGTGTTGATTACCCTGAAAAATAATACAAATAAAAGAAGGGGATTAGCCACATGTGTAGTATATAGCCCTAAATAAATGAAATGGAAAGAATGAACGGCATGGGGAACGACTTACCATGTGGTGGCTTTTAAACCCCTAAAAATGTGGTGTGTGTAATGCATGCATGTGTGTGTGTATAAAAGAAAGGAGCCACGTGGGGCTCGGAGGAGTTGAAATGTAAATAAAAAGGGAGAAAGGGGACGGGGTGCTTCCCCAAATAGTGGATGGCACCGCGGCGTTGCCGGTTGGATGGACGGAGGAAGAAGAGGAGGAAGACACTCCCGCTTCGCTCCGACGTGCGTGGATGATGGAGGGGACGCCAGCTCCAGACTCTAGAGGATCGAATGGATGCTTGAAGTAGACGGTCCCTTGGGGCCAGGGTCGAGAGGAATCCAGCAGGGCTTCGCCACAGTGAGTGGACCCCTCTCTACAATTGACCCTCGGGGGTCATTTATAGAGGACAGATTCTTGAATCGCGTCGGCTACAGCGGACGCGACAATAAGACTGAATCGCGTCCGGGCGGCACGCCGCAATTCAGAAGGCCTGATTTCACGTTTAAGCAGGCGATTATAGCCTCTAACCACCTTCCAAATTGCGTCGGGGATGACCGCCGTGTTAAGGAAATGCGTCGGCCAACCCCGCCGCGACTTCAAAATGGGCGCGTGGGCCATAACTGTGGCGACTCCCGAGGTCTGGCATGTCAGGCCTAGAAGCTAATCGTAGCGGCTCAGGCGTACGCGATTCAAACATTTCACGTGATTCCAATGTACGGGCGCTCAAGTGCGATGACTTTGGGGGCTCGGGCCTAATCGTGGCGGCTAGGTCCGCCGCGTCTCTGATTTGTAACGCGTCTGGACAACAGAACGCGACAAAGCATTTATGAATTTTATTTATAAAAAATCCTGCCAAGATCGACATTAGAATCATGCTCACAACAGACAGGTTCATGGTATTGGGTATTTTCATAAATAACATAAGTAAATTCCTTGTCGCGTCGCACAAGGCTGTCGCGTTAAGGTCCCTTTGGCCTTGTCGCGCCCAAGGTGGCCATCGCGATAAGGAATCGTGTCCGCCATGCCGGACGCGTTTCAGCTACCTTCATAAACGCGACCCGTAGGCCCGTCGCGACTTCATGAACGCGCCCCGAAGACCCGTCGCGACTTGACAACAGTGCCCATGACCTCCGGCCAGTCTTGGAAATGAAGGGGAAGCACTGGGGAAGGATGGGTGAGATACAGAAATGTTGGAAAACCACTCTTTCAAGGCAATATGAGGGCCATTTGTGGCATTATGGTGCAACATGAAATTTGTCCGCGCTAGAGTCAAAATCGTGTGTCTTCAGCTGCCACGCCTTGGCATCTGCTTTGCAGGGGAGCGAAGTGGAGTGCAATGGAGTGTAATGAAATGTAATGGAATGAAAAGAAATGAAGTGTAGCGAAATGGAGTGAATCGGGAGTGGACTGAAAAGTAGACGCCAAGGTGAAAAATAGACACGCATGATCGATTGGGTGACTACCACCTGATGAGAGTCTTTCACCAATACCCAAGGAAGTCACCACTAGGAAAAAGACCTAACGAAACAAATGTTTGGATTGGAAAGAAGAAAGAAAGGAAAGGTGCTACGTGGGGCACAAAAGGAAAGAAAAGATCAACTTCCAGCGTCGGGGAAGTACCTAAGGACACAATCCGTTAGGTTTCACCATTGGGGGCGTCTGCCACTGCCGCAGGTGGATCTTGGGGAGAGAAGGAGAGATCAAATTCCAGTGAAGGGGAAGTACCTAAGGACACAATCCGTTAGGTTTCACCATCGGGGGCGTCTGCCACTGCCTCAAGTGGATCTCTGGGAGTAAATGCGAAAAATAAAAAAGATAAGTCCAAACAAAGGGTTCTAAGGAAATCAGCTCGGAGGCGACAACAAAGGGAGTTGGGTATTCGACCCGGAATGGAATATTCCAAATTGCATTAGAGTTTGGAGCGAGAATGGCTTACAAATTGCATTGGAAGAGTGGATTTCCACTGTAATTTCAATATGCATGTATGCCGGGCTAAAAGAAAAATAGGTTAAAAGGAGTAGGAAATAACCAAGGATATTTGTTACGACGCGTCGAGTCAGGACGGGGGGTATGCATAGGTCTGTCGTCCTCACGTGCCAAGCGTAACGGCCTATTCGTGCGGCTAAGGATCCTCTAGAATAATCATTGTTTTGTTAAAGGGGAATTCAAATCTCAGATTCTTCAGAGCACAAGGTCTCGGTATGCTCTAAGAGTATAAGATATAGATAACTTGATGGTGGGGGCAGCAGTTGCAGCTTGATGTAGCGCCAGATGAGGTAACTCGAATCCTGCGCTCAAAACTCATTAGCCAAAAAAATAACAATCATCCTGGAAAACGGCATTTATAGCATGGAGCATGCATAAAGTAGTCAACAACAGATGCTGCTCACTCAGTTTGTTTGTTTAAACCATGAGGATAGGTGATCCTTGGCCAAAGAGTTTTGAGTTCAGGATGGGAGGAACCCATGAAGGGGAAGAATTGCATTGATCTGACGCAGATAAGATGCAATGCGTTTCATGGTGCAATACCATCAGGATTTGTTTTTTGGATTTTGTGAAATATTCAAAAAAATTTGGATTTTGGAGATATTTGAATTTTTGTGGGTTTTGAAAATATTTGAATTTTTTGTGGATTTTTTTGGAAATTTTGAATTTTTATGTGATTTTGAAAAGTATTTAGATTTTTTTGGAATTTAGAAATATATGATTTTTTTGGAGTTTTGGAAATATATGATTTTTTTGAAAATTTGAAAATATTGCCAAGCCATGGCGGCATTAAATTTATGAAAATTGACTGGCGAGGGGTCCTTGTTTTCTCCCGTGTCATTAAAGAATGCCCAGAGTAGGGCGTGCGTTTTAACGTTGAGCCACGGGCAGATTGCGCTTGGTTGACGGTGCCACCATCAAAACTACGCTTGAAAAGGTGATTAAGTCTGGCAGGAAGAAGGGAAGAAAACTTGGAGATAGGCTTGGTATGGGTTTTAAGGAGTTGGGTTTGACTTCCTTCCTTAGCACAGTTGTCAGAAGATTCGGTCTCATTTAAGCACTGGGGCTTTGGGAATTAATTTGATGACCATTTTATTTTTTAGGGACATGCGTACGACCGGGTCCATTTGGATCTCCGCGAGGACTTTGCCACTCTTTGTCGTGCCCTATTATGATCGATTTGGTTTTTGATTTTTGCATGCATGCGTCCAGGTCCATTTGGATCTCTGTGGGGACTTTGCCGCTCTTGACATGCATTTGACTTTGATTTTTATTGGTTTTTTTATTTTCCCATTTGGAGATGTCCTCTTATGACGGAGTGCTTTGGGATGGTTGCCTTGCCCAACTACCTCTACTACCCATATTTTGGCCGAATAGGAGGAGAAACAGACATTTGTGCCTTTCAAGCATGGCTATGATGGTGTCTACCGGAAGCAATCGACTTTGGGTGCTGGGAAGTGTGTGAAGGTGCCCATGCTAAGGGCAAACCTTAATGACTCGAGAGGAAATTTTGGATTCCTCGCGAAATTCTCATAACGTAAATGCTGCGATGGCATGGCAATTTGAATATTCATTCATTCATTTTTTAATGGATTTTTGGCACTGATAAAATATACTAAGTTGCCAGCATAAGAGTTTTGGAGGGTAAAAGGAGGACGAATGCGCTGCGTTGGGACGAGACTCAGAGGTATAGAAGAATTTACAATTTATTTGGATTACTAAGATAAGTGGGGGCTAAAGCTCTGAAAACAGTGAGAGAAAGTTTGGATGACCTAATTGAAAATGGGGAGGAAAGAATTGCGGAAAGAATTTGGAGACTCTGGAGGGGCCGGAGTGACTTGAAAAAGAAGGAGGGCACGGTGCCCAGAAAGAGGAAAAGAATCCGGATGGCCCAGAGGGGAGAAAGGAAAAAGCGGGCCGCGAGAGGCCAAAATAAAAGGTGCGCCACGTGGGGCGCAAAAGGGAAAGGTGCCGCATGGGGCACAAGAAGGAGATGTGTCGTGTGGGGCACGGGAAAGAGTTGTGCCTCGTGGGGCACGGGAAGGAGATGTGCCTCGTGGGGCACTGCAAGGAGTTGTGCCTCGTGGGGCACGATGAGGGAATGTGTCGTGAGGGGCACGGAAAGGAGTTGTGCACGTGGGGCACGGGAAGGAGATGTGCCACGTGGGGCACTAGGTGGAGATGTACAAAAGGGGGTGCGATGCCCAGTGTAAGAAAATGAATCGTAAAAAAGATGAAAATAAAATGCCTCCTGTGGGGAGGGAATGTGGAGAATCCACGGGAAGGTGCTGAGCAGCACGAAAGATGATTGAAAAGAAAAGGAAAGAGATGGCGGAGATCCCCTGGTCTTTTGTCTTGCCCGGTGTTTAGGCTCTCGCTTGGGAATCGACGTATTGACCCTCAGTGCTTCCTCATAAATTTTGCCCAGCGGGCGGATGGTCTTGCTCTTCTCCTTGGGATTGAATAGCTCTCAAGGATCGAAGGATTGTTGACTTCCGTTGGAGTTTCATGTAACAATGGAAACTCCCCTAGAATACAATTTAATGAAAGGGTGGGGAGTTTCACTGGTAGGGTTGGAAGCAACAACATGGGGACCGTGCCCAAAGATTGTATAACGTTGGTTATGGAAAGGGGCACGACCTCTTGAGCAATAGATTGTGCCAGAGATTTGTCCTTGGAGTGCGTGAGCACAATCTGAATGGTTGACCCCTTCACTAGAGTGGGAAGGTTCACAATAATTGTGTGAGGGGTCATAAGAGCTTGGAGGGTGAGATTCCCTATGAGTATCTTGAAATGGGTGCAGTTGGCAGCAGGAATGATTGGCATATTTTTAGAAGGCCTCTTGGCGGCTATGATTGGAGGGGAGGACTTCCGCTCAGTTAATTTTCCCGGTATGGAGACAATGACCGGCATGTGAGGAACATAATCTTAAAATTTAAAAAGCATGCCCGATCCCAGGGGCTTCTGTGACGCTTACCAGCTCCTCAATGTTTGCACCCGCCGTTGGATGGGGGTGGATATGGTGGGTGTAATGGGAGGTTGTATGCCCAGTGGAGGTGCGATGGGTATGAAGGGGAAGATTGCTTGGGTTCGGTTGCCAAGTGTTGGCGGTGCAGAAGGTGTAATGATCGGTGTAATGGTGGGTGGAGGTTTAATTGTGGAAGGTTTAATGATAATGGAGGGCAATGTGGGAAGGGTAGGTAAATGGCGTACGAACATGACCTCGGAAGGTTCATCGTCTTAGCACCAAGTGGTTTCGCAGATGGGTTGGGCATTAGCAACTTCGGCCCGAGCAACAGGCTGCGGTGGAGGTTGTTGTGGTGGAGGTACGGGAATCGGCATGGGAGCCGGAGCAGGTGCAACGTAGGGCACAACAGCTTCTTCATGGATTGTGGGGGCGTCATATGGCCCAGTTGGAGGTTGTTGGGTCCAAAAAGGACGAATCAGTGGACGCTGGGTGGCGGCATGTTGTGGTAGATGGGGGTTTGCGAAGGAGTATATGATGTGGATGTTGTAGGGAGGTGAGGTGGATGGTGGATGGCGTCCACTGATCCGTCTCGGATTAATTTGATGAAAAAGGTCTACGATCGAGGAGTCCATCAGATGTGTCTGGATGTAACGTCCCCGCTCGTAGAGCTCTTCCATCATTTTGATTTGGTTCATGGCCAGGATGTGCCTGAACCTCGGAGTAGAGTTGGAAATGATTATTTTGACTTGCTCCGACTCCGAGAGCACATTTTGCAGGCGGGTGATCATTGACCTCCAACGGTCAGAAATTGTACAAATGCCTCATCGGCCCCCATCTTCTCGCCGAGAGCACATTTTGCAGGTGGGTGATCATTGACCTCCAACGGTCAGCAAATTGTACAAATGCCTCGTCGGCCCCCATCTTCTCGGATGCTAGATCCGTGACATATAGATAAGGGCTTACGCGGTCTTTGTAACTTTGAAGGAATTTTTTGTGCAATGGGCGGAAGTCTCTTGCCTCACTTGGTTCTAAGGAGTAGAACCATTCGAGTGCAGAGTCGTCAAGAGATTTTCTAAATAAAAATGCAAAGGTAATGGGATCACGTTGCCAACGTGAAGACGCATAGAGGAATTCCTTGACATGAAGGTTGTTACCCAGTTGACGAGCCCAGAGGGGGGGGGGGTGAATGGGTCTTTCAAAAATAATCTAGAAGATACCTGTAACTAAAAACATTCACACAAACATTCTTCGAAGGAGGTTAGTGACTGTAGTTTAAATATCAAACACAAAAAGGACAATCACACAAACAAGGTTTATCCTGGTTCGGACCTCCTCTCCTTAGGAGTCCTACGTCAAGTCCCTGGCAACAGCTCAGGATTTCACTAACTAGGTACAGTCCCCCAAGGACGCAACAGCACCCAGCTCAGCTGGTCTTCCTTCACACCCGAAGGGAATAACAACACCCTAGATACCCCACCAGGTCTTCCTTCACAACGAAGGGAAAAAACACCCTGGATACCACCAGGTCTTCCTTCACAACCGAGGGAAACAACAACAAAGAGAATCGAATAAGATCAACCCTAGATCAAGCTTTTAACAAGCAGGATCTGAAGCAGCAAGCACTGAGAGCAAGGATCTAACAAGGCACACTCTCAGAACTACACGGCTCTCTTAGAAAAATCTATTACAACACAGAGAGAGAAGAGCTAAATGATGAGGAATGAGATTCTTGGCTCTAGACTTCTTGCAGAAGAATTTGAATGCTTGAACACAGAGGCTTGTTCTCTTCTTCGTTGGTTCTATTTTCACTTGTGTCTTTTGAATTTATATCTTCTTTTTGAAATACGGCCGTTGAAGTAACCGTTGTCTCTTAGATAGATAGACGTTAGACTATTTTGACATTTCGAAGCTTCAACTATCTTTTATCCATTTGAGCACGCAAGGAGATAGGGTCTTATGGCGTCTATATGGTCCAACGTTGTATGATAGAATGTCTTCAGGACCCTGCACACATTAAATGCTAGAACAGTAGACAACTAAGTTGTCTTCTTGTTGTCAGTGTACGTTGATGTGAGTATTTACTAGAATAGCAATCCCAAATAGCTTGTTTTAAACGATGTATACAGAGTAAGCACAATAATGGATGATATCATCTGCATGCATGCAGAGATACGTTCAGATCTCATAAATGCAGAGCGTCAGAGAGATATCTACGTGGACTTTGACTAGTCAACGCCTTTAAGATGAATAAGATATCAAGTCTATATAAGATAGGAAATCGATGGTTATATGACTTATGAAATCGTTATGAATAAGTCAGATTGACCAAGTCGTTATGAGACATAGCAAATTGTTGTGTTCAATGAAGAAATCATTGTGAAACACTTATCAAATCGTTATACAAAGCAAATCGTTGTGTTTGCTGAAGAAATCGTTATGAACACTTATCAAATCGTTATACAAAGCAAATCGTTGTGTTCACTGAAGAAATCGTTATGGTAACTTACGAAATCGTTACGGCGACCAAGTCGTTGCGAGCTCTAAAGAAATCGATACGGTGAGTTATAGAATCGTTGCGACAAGCAAGTCGTTACGAGCTTCAAAAGAAATCGTTACGATGACTTATAGAATCGTTGCGTCAGGCAAGTCGTTACGAGGTCTAAAGAAATCGTTACGATGACTTATAGAATCGTTGCGACATGCAAGTCGTTACGAGCTCTAAAGAAATCGTTGCGATAACTTATAGAATCGTTATGACAGGCAAGTCGTTACGCTTTCTAAAGAAATCGTTGTGATGACTTATAGAATCGTTATGACAGGGAAGTTGTTACGCTTTCTAAAGAAATCGTTGTGATAACTTATAGAATCGTTATGATAGGCAAGTCGTTACGCTTTCTAAAGAAATCGTTGCGATGACTTATAGAATCGTTATAGCATCGACTTGATTGAAACAACATGACTTTTCAGTCTTATAAGGAAATCGTTATGATCTTCAACAGAAATCGATATGGACTTAGAGAAATATCATGTTGAAAAGATTAAGCTTCAGAGAAGTAATGTATACCTTTATTGGCTTGTTTGACCTTGGTATTTTTCCTGTACTTAAGACTTATGAATGTTCATTAGATATTATTGATAAAATCTAGTTTAGTTTTGTTAATCACCAAAATACATATGTAATTAATTAAAATTACATGGGGACAGACTGATCATCAAAGGTAAGGATTGCCATGCCATTGTACAGTTGGTACGACGGCATCTCCGAAGGATGAATATAAATTTGAGGGAGAGCCAGCATGGCGGCGACGGGGTCACCCATGGGATCTGAAAGCTTATTGATTTGGTTCTCCAAATTGTTCAATCTCTGGAGAAGAGCATTTTGAGTGGAGTGGGTTGCTGCTGGGCAAATAAGGGAGTACATGGGGGTAAATGGCCAGGGGGCCGGGGGATGAAGAATATACAGGGGTATATGGCGAAGTCGCCGGAATGTACAAAGGCGGGTGCCTGGGAGAAGGAGAAAGAGGAGGAGTCACACCCTCAACTAAAGATTGTATCAAATTGAGCTGTTGAGGGGTGAGCTGATCCAGGGCATACAGGACAGTCTGCACTTTAGGATCTTGGCGGGGGGAAGGCTCTCGCCGGGTTTTAATTAGAGTGAGGTATGAAGGGACATCATATTGGTTAGTGCGTGGTGTGCGCACATAACCATAAGAAGTAGAAGGCTGCCCCTCACGGTGGTGAAATGGACGGACATGGGATTGAAAGGATTGGCTATCTAAACTATCCTCATAGTCCATATAGAAATTAGCAGGATAGCATGGGTCCATTTTTAACAAGCAAGCAAGCAAATAAGGTTGAACAAAGATTAATCAATTAATGATGGCTCAAACAAGTTATGATGCTTATGCTTGTTTTATGAGTTTCACAATTAATTAAATGGATTGGAAATTGTTGTGTCACTCCAGGTGAGTTCCTAGTTGGGTAGAGTATGGAACTTCAGGTACAACTAGAATTACCTCTTACCACGCAATGGATATCTAACTCGGGTCAATGGAGGGGTACCGCCAGCTCGGTCCGCCGTGAGGGAATCCACAGGGTACGGAGTCTTACGGGGTTCCGGGAGATGATTCGCTAGTCCAAAGGGACGGAATGCCCAATGAGAGCTTGTCTTCACCGGAAGGGTGTGTGGAGCCGAGGATATGAGGAAGGAGGTCCCCCAACCGATGCAAAATGCCCTGTATGCAACAGTTATAGCAAAAAATGGCAAAAGGGGTGCGTTCTGTCAGCAGGTCGAATCGCGGCGGGTAATGATGTCATGACTTCAAAATCGCATCCAGTCACCTGGACGCGGACCTGAGAACCCTGGAAAGCTGTCAGGGCTGCACCTGGTCCCTGTGGACGGACTGCTTAACAAGAACGCGTTGGCCTTTGCCGCCGCGACAACAGAAACGCGTCGGCTTAAGCCAACGCGACAGAAAGCAGAACGCGACCGACTTGCATGTCACGTTAACGATCACTGAATAGCGTCTGCTGTATTGGACGCCATTCTAATGGCAACCCGAAAACAACAGAAAAAAAAACAAGAATGCAGGATAGATGTACATGAAAGAAAATTTAAGACATACAAAGACGCATCGGAATTAGCCGCTGCGACAAGATAGACGCGTCGGCTATTGTCGGCGTGACAACAAAACTGTGACGCGTCGACGTTAACCGACGTGACAACAAGAACACATCCGGTTAGGAGGACGTGTTAATAAAACTGAATCGCGTCCTCTGTTTTGGACGCGATTCCAAAGGCAAACCGAGAAACAAAAACAAAGCAGGAAAGAAGGCAAGATATGTGTATAAAAAGGAAAAAAATAAAATTAAACACACAGCATGCTTTGCAGGGTATAAAATAAAGGACAAAAGAAGAGTGCCACGTGGGGCACGGAGGAGGGGGTAATGAAAAGGAATATGTAGAAAGACGTCCCACGGTGATCGCCAATTTGTAGACGCTGCTTTCGTCCGTTTCCCTTTACTTCGAGGTTCCGTTCAGGAGACCCCAGAGAAGAGATAAAAGAAAGAGAAGACGGGCCCACAAAGAGGGGAATATGATGAATAAAAAAATGGTAGAAATGAAAAAAGACCGTGATCGCCAGGCACGTGAGGGTGCCGAATGGAGGTGCACGACGAGGGGTGTGGGTGGAAGAGTGATCGCAAAGAATACTGTTAGAGAGTGGGGAGATTGTGCGGGGGATGTGGGTCCTTTCTTCCTCTACGAGCATGGCCGGCCATGGTAGAGGGCGTTTTTCGTGTTGATTATCCTGAAAAATAATACAAATAAAAGAAGGGGATTAGCCACATGTGTAGTATACAACCCTAAATAAATGAAATGGAAAGAATGAACGGCATGGGAACGCCTTACCGTGTGGTGGCTTTTAAACCCCTAAAAATGTGGTGTGTGTAATGCATGCATGTGTGTGTGTATAAAAGAAAGGAGCCACGTGGGGCTCGGAGGAGTTGAAATGTAAATAAAAAGCGAGAAAGGGAGGGGTGCTTCCCCAAATAGTGGATGGCATGCGGCGTTTGCTGGTTGGACGAACGGAGGAAGAAGAGGAGGAAGACGCTCCCGCTTCGCTCCGACGTACGTGGATGACGGAGGGGATGCCGGCTCCGGACTCCAAAGGATCTAATTAACGGCTTGAAGTAGAAGATCCCCCTGGGCCGGGGTCGAAACGGGAATCTAGCAGGGCTTCGCCACAGTGAGTGGACCCCTCTCTACAAATGACCCTCGGGGGTCATTTATAGAGGACAGATTCTTGAATCGCGTCGGCTACAGCGGACGTGACAATAAGACTGAATCGTGTCCGGGCGGCACGCTGCGATTCAGAAGGCCTTGATTTGACGTTTAAGTGGGCGATTATAGCCTGTAACCACCTTCCGAATCACGTCGGGGATGACCGCCGCGTTAAGGAAACGCGTCGGCCAACCCCGTCGCGACTTTAAAATGGACACGTGGGCCATAACTATGGCGACTCCCGAGGTCTGGCATGTCAATCCTAGAAGCTAATCGCGGTGGCTCAAGCAGATGTGATTCAGACATTTCGTGTGATTCCAATGTACGGGCGCTCGAGTGCGACGACTTTGGGGGCTCGGGCCTAATCATGGCAGCTAGGTCTGCCGCGTCTCTGATTTGAAATGCATCTGGACGACAAAACGCGACAAAGCATTTATGAATTTTATTTATAAAAAATCCTGCCAAAATCGACATTAGAATTGCGGCGCTCACAGCGGACGCGTTCATGGTATTGGGCATTTTTCATAAATAAAATAAGTAAATTCCTTGTCGCGTCGCACAAGGCTGTCGCGTTAAGGTCCCTTTGGCCTTGTCGGGCCCAAGGTGCCCATCGCCATAAGGAATCGCGTCCGACGTGCCAGACGCATTTCAGCTACCTTCATAAACGCGTCCCGCAGGCCCGTCGCGACTTCATGAACGTGCCCCGAAGACCCGTTGCGACTGACAATAGTGCCCATGACCTCCGGCCAGCCTTGGAAATGAAGGGGAAGCACCGGGGAAGGATGGGTGAGATCCAGAAATGTTGGGAAAACACTCTTACAAGGCATATGAGGGCCATTTGTGGCATTATGGCACAACATGAAATTTTCCCCGCGGTGGAGTCAAAATCACGTGTCTACAACCATGAGCGCGCTACAAACGAATGCACACCCACAACACAAGTCGCTGCCCCCAGTCGTCTTTCCCTCAGTTGGACGTACAACTAAAACCAGGAGTGAGGGTGTCTAGGAAGATGACTCAGACCTCTGTTGTACACACCGTACTGGGACACGCCCTGAGCACAACAAACACATGTGTCTGGCTCACATAGAACCTGGGTACCCGACTGAAGAGGTATTGCGGAATAGGCGCCGGACCACCTGACTCAGCGAACGCACAAACCACGATACATACGTATACAACCTTTATTACAAACTACGATACAAGTGTCAGGTATAGCTTGTCACCGGTCATCATATGACCTACAAACTAGCCTACACAAATTACAATAACATTGCCAGTCATTGGTCATCTCACGACCTCCATAACCATTCACTAACTATTAATTCTACACGTGCTTTATTAACATAACCAACATAAGTAACCTTAAACAGACATCAAAGGACCAAGGCTAGGTCCACACAGGACCCTCACTGCCTAAGCACCTCCAATAGACCACTGAAGTTAAAATGCGACAGACACAGGCGTCGCCTTTCAAATCGCGACGACCTGTCTAGTCGCCATTCAAAACCTTAACGCGACAGGGGCCAGTGTCGCGACCATATCACGACGGCCCGATACGTCACCTTTAGGCTCAATCTGTAATGACCCTGGATATTTATACCCAATAGGGGTTCATATCCAGATCCGTCTCCCGCGAACGGACCGAAGTCTCGCAAGGGTCAAGGATAGTCGTACGCGTGTCAAGAAGAATATAAAAGACAAACACAACAGTAAGAGACACAAGAAAGTACATGTGCTCATAACTGCATATAACAATTTACAACTGTCCCATTACACTACTACATGCCCAAATTAAAAAGAGTACAACTACCTGGGGCATACCCCGAGGGAGCACAGCTCACACAAGTCTACTAACAATACTGCTTGTGGTACAAGTCTGACACGACACCTCCGCAAGCTACACCAACGGTAAACCGTGAAAGAACTGTAAGGGAGTGAGCCTCAATAAGTCACTGGCTCAGTAGGGGAGCACCCAAAACAACACACAAAGTAAAAAAAAACCTTCAAACCAAACGGGTCTTACTGGAAACACCAGAAGCCAAACCATATCATGCTCACAACAAAGCATAATTAACAATACTAAACATAATTAACTCAGATGCTGCAAGTCTCGGAAGACGAAGAGACACAACACATTAATCCACTCAATAACTGTAAGCCTAGGCCACAAACCTCACAGGCACACCACCTCAACAGCTGGTCACCTAAACTGTAAGCCACACAGGCAAAACATTGCCTAAGCTACAAGCTTCACTAGAAAGCTCTAAGCATATGGGTAACAAGATTGCTAACCAAGAGCTAATCTTTTATACCTTAAATCACGATGTATCGAATGTCACACTTAAGAAACAGGATGGCTACCACGATGCTAATCCATCGCACACTAAATCATATCAGAAACTTACCCAAGAAAGGGTAAAACACAACAAGTGGAAGGTCTCACTACATGACCGCCACTTCACCATCTGAAAAGGCTAGTACTCAGCATACTATGAGAAACTAGTACCCACAAAAGGTATAGGTACCAGCACTGAAACACAAACACAACTGTGCCACCACCTGGCACATCACAACCAGTCAACCACAAACTAGTGAGTCTCGCTCACCAACCACAACGACAACCGTGCCAAACCATGACACACATAACAGGTAAAACTACAACTAACACATGCTATAGCCAATAGAAAAGCACGATCCGGAAAGCACGACGCCCCACACGGGATAGACTACTGGTTCATGACGCTAGTATCCAACCCGGACAACACAACACAAGAACTACCTCTCAGTCTCGCAGTCACGAATGTAAGGTCCAACTACAGCTCCAAACACAAGTAAAGCCAAAGAACTGTGGAG
>CM024759.1:58594511-58630214 GCA_014218235.1 Colocasia esculenta | reverse complement strand
GTGGACTATAACATGATATTGGATGCACACATATCCTGGTGACAACACTAGTGCATCAATCTATCAAAGAATCCCATTCAACATTCTAGGACGAAAACACATTGAAATTCGTCATCATTTCTTGAGAGATGAAGTAGCCAATAGGTCATTGGAAATCAGTTTCATACCCACAGAGAAACAGTGGCTGATATCTTTACCAAACCTTAGCTGAAGATAGATTCACCACATTGCGAAGAGAGTTGGGGTTGTGCAAATTGCAATGAAACTTAACACAAATATTAAGCATATGTTCCTTGTGTCCACTAACTGTGAGGTATATCAAATGGTGATGTGTGGAAGAACAAGTCATGCTTGTTTGGAAATTCTCATTATGCGTGAGAAATATTCTCCGCCAAGTATCCATAGTCATGTGACATAAGAGGGACATGTACTCTACATTTGGAATTAGTTTCTTTATAATTTTGCCTATTCAAAACTCTCTTTCAAAAATTCTGAAAACACTTGTTGGTTTGTCTTTCTACATGCTTGGTGTTCTTAAGTGCTTGGTCTTTGTCTGCAAATATGTCTTCATGAACTTGAGTCCTTTTGTATCAAATGTCACACATTATGGGGGAGCAAGTTAGGGTTAGATGAATGCAAATGTGAAGGAAATTGTTCAACCTTGTCCATGTCAACTCCCTCACAACCATTAGACATTTCAGACCTTCATTCTACCCTTAAAACTGCTTTGAACATGTCCCTGTCGACAGGCTACAAGGGCCCTGTCGACAGCTCAGCCCAGACAGAACTCTGATTCTTCTGTCTGTGTCATCTGTCGACAGGCCCTCTACCTGCTGTCGACAGATGCACACAGTTTTTGCCTCCCCGAAATCTCCAACTTCTGTCTGTGTCTTCCTGTCGACAGGCCTTCTTCCCTGTCGACAGATACCCTGAATTTTGGATCTTCATGCTTATTTCTTCACCCATTCAGTGAGCATCTTCATGATTAACATATAAGGTGTCTATAAGGTGTTAATGCATGTTTGACCATACTATATACAAATGATATTTAAGCTATTCTTTATACCACTATGATTTCACATACTATTCATGTTGGATTTAGGTTCTATCATTTGAAAACATTTCATAACTCTAAAGGATATCCACCTCAATCCTCTACATCAATTCTTTGTGGGCAAACATAGTCTCAATTTACTTGATAAGCTTTTGGTCATGAAAGTGCATGTCTAATATTGATAGGTAATCATATCACCTACTTGATATTGGCTTTTACAACAATACTTGGAGAAAAGCTACCTATTTCTGAAAAATCTTTCACAAGGAAAACAAAAAAAAAAATATAAATAATGAAAATCAACTTGAAGTTGGATGAATATAGAGCAATGTTGGGTTATGCTAAGTAACCGGGGTGATGGGCATCACAAATGTCTGCCCTCGCGTCAAAAGGCTAACTCATCATCTCTGTACAACGGTATGATAGAAACTTCCACTAATTAAATAGGGGGTATGGGCACGTGTAAGTCTATCCTCACGTCAAAAGGTGTGACGTCTTCTAAGTACCATTTCCTCCCATTGTTTTTCTAAATTCAAAACAAAAAGGGAAATAGTGTGTAGCCTCCACTGAGTCATAATTTCCAAGGTCATTGGTCTTGTGATTGTCTTGACATATAGATATCATTTCATGCATCATTTGCCTATCAACAAAATGGGGGTTGTGTTGTCTTACATTGCATTTATACAAGAAGGGTGAGTGTGCATTGTTCTTTATTTACGTGAGTGTTTTCTTAATGCTTTAACCTTAATTCCTTGGGTATTATGTTAAAACCATGAGGAAAATGATATGTTTATTATATCCTTGCATATGTAAGTTAACATACATGATTCACCTCTTATACACCTTCATCAAACACCTGGAAGACATTGCTCAGAGCTTCAGTTCAAAAATCACCAAAAATCACAAAATTGGCCATTTTCTGAAAGCGCCTGTCGACAGGCACCAAGGGCCCTGTCGACAGCCGGCGGCAAACTTGTTTTGGAAGTCCAACGGGCTAAATCGAAAACGGGTTTTGGTGGGACCGACTCTTCAAATCCCTCAAGCCTTCTATAAAAGGATCCCACACCCTTTCCATCTTTTCCACTTCCAAAAACCCTTCTTCCCTCCCTCTCTAAAAACCTCCCTCTCCAGGGCGCAGGAAGAGATCCCGGTCTCCTTTGCGGATTCTCTCTGTCCCGTGTCTCTCTTCCTCCACCCTCTCCCTCCTACTCGAGGATCATCATCTCATGGCTCCCAAGGCGAAGAAGCTGGCCTCTCGTCGCCGTGCAAGATCTCCCGAACAAGGCCAGGGCTCCAGGAGCACATGAGCGTCGCACAAAGCACCGAGAGATCGCTTGCCGGAGCTCGTGATCCCGCCAAATCTCCAACTCCTCAACGTCCATGGCATCTTCACCAAAGTCGCGCAGCCCGCTACGTCGACTTCATCTCTTTGCAGGACATGTTTCCAGGCCTTCTTCCTCTTTTTGATGTCCAGGGTGGGCACCCTTTGTTACGATCACAAGCGGTACTCTCCCACCGCTGTGACGGACTTCTATACCAACTTCGCTTGTCCAAAGATGAGCTCATCACCAAAGTCAAAGACACTCCCTTTTGTAACTCCAAACCTTTTATCCACTGCCCTTCAAATTCCCAATACAGGAGTTGACATCAAAACCTTTCATCCAACTCCCGAGGAGTTCCACACTCTAGTTGTTCGGCAGCCCTACGACCCCACCAGTCGTATGCATTTGAATGCCAACTCTTTCCCTCCACTTCATCGCCTAATCCACCACATCTTCACCACACTAATTGTTCCAAAGGATGGAAGCCGTGAACTTGTGACCTCCCTTCACAAGTCTTGCTTCACCAATTCATCCACACTGATCTCATCAAGCTTCCACTCCTCATGATCTCTATCTTTCGCCAGTGTGTTCGAAGTTCAAAGAGATCAATGCCCTATGCATGCCAACTCACATCTCTATTTCTTTCTTGGCATCCACATCCCACAGGAGGAGATGACGGATCTTTCTTCCCGTAGCTCCTATGACCTCATCGCAGCTCAGAGGATGGGCTACAAGCTAGTTGATGGGATAGTGTCAAGAGATCTCAAGGGCAAGGGATCAGTTGTAGCTGAAGAAATTGGTGTTGGTGTTGAAGAGTCAATGAAGATCAAGATGAAGCTGAGAAGACGCTGAAGATGAAATGACTCCCACACTGAGTCGTTTGATGCTCGGGAGATGTCACTGTTGGTGCTACTGAGCCGTCCATCCGTCAATGCTAGCTCAGTTGCAACTTCAGATGACCACTGGTTTGAAAGCCTCAATGCAAGATTGGATACTGTGGAATCTAGCATTGCAGCTCTAGATTCACGCCTGGACCACGTTGCTCCTGAGCGTCATGCTGATCAACCGGCTCCTTCACACCCCGCTGATGAAGATGCTTAGAAAGCTTAGTTGTCTAGGATTGGGTCTAGTCCTGTAGTCTAAGTTTCATTTTATTTATGTCATGTTTAATGTACTTTTGTTTTTCTATGGTCATCATGCCATGACTTTCCCTTTATTTCTTATTTCCTTTCATTAGCACCCAATGTCATGTGTATGCACTCATGAAAATCAATGAATCTCTTTGCTCTGGCATTCTACTGTGTCTATGGTGTGCTTTTGGATGTTGTCAAAAGGGGGAGAAAAACTTAATTATGCATTAATGATTAATTTTGTCATCATCAAAAAGGGGGAGAATGTTGGGTTCTCACATTCTAATTAATCAATACAAACAGTTTTTTGATGATGAAATTGATGTACAATGCAAACAAGTGATAAACAATGTGAATTGAGTTTTAAATGAATGAGATCTTCAAACAATAACTTGTCATAACAACTGGTACAATGCTTGATTTTATGTCATAATATCTCACTAATTATGTTACTTTTGTAGGAGATATACCATGTAAGACATGTGCCAAAAAGAAGCTTGAAAGATCAAGTAAAAGTCAAAAGACAGGTACCTGTCGACAGCAAGCAAGGGCCTGTCGACAGATACAAACAGTCAGAGAGCAGCCAGTTCTGTCAAGGCATTGCCTGTCGACAGCAGAGTGACCCTGTCGACAGATGGAACAGTCCGAAGATCAAAAGCTCAGGAAGGCCTGCGCTGTTGACAGCAACAGAGCACCTGTCGACAGATGCACACACAGTCAGAGCCTTCAGCCTTCTGGTTCCTCACAAGCTGTCTTCGCCTGTCGACAGCAGATGCAATACTTGTCGACAGACGGACTGAAACATATTACGGGAAGTTTTGCAAGTTGCCAAACTTAGTGTTTCTATGGAGTACGACTCTCCATATGTTAACACTCATATATAAGCAACCTTTTGCAACAAATCTCGTACACAAGCAGCCTCCAAGCAAAAACCCTAAAGAGTTCTTACAAGAAGCCTTGTTCTGCTGCTCTGCTTCAACCTACCGCCCAGAACCAAGAACGGAAGACTCTTGCAGCGGAAGGTGAAGTCCGAACGTCTTGGATTCAAGCATCTACATCAACATCTGATCTCAAAGTCGAGGCTTGGATTCCAGGAGGACGTTCAGAGGAAGAGTTTGCTTATTGGATTTGTTCTTCAACTCTCAAACCCTTCCATGTTCTTTCTATTCCATACTGTGTGTGTGTGTGGTGTGTCAAGCGGTTGTTGTGCTTGATACATGTGTGTGTGTGGTAATCTGATCGTGGGTTCACATCAGATAAACACGTGTGTGAGTTGTAGTTCGTGAACTAGCTCATAAGCAGGTGATTCTGCGTGTGTGTGTGGCCCGTGATGTAGGATACACGAGTTGTGTACTCCGAACCACGTAAAATCTACGTGTCTCGTGGTTTGCATGAATTTGCGTTAGATGTTTGGTAGGCACGACACTTTTATACACGTTTGAGTACTTGCTTATTCATCTACCAATCACTCACACACATCCACACATAATCTGATTTTTGCCAACACTTTAATTGTCTGTGCTATTGCAAAAAGAGGGCGTTAAGCTTTTAAATTGTCCGTAATCTATTCAACCCCCCTTCTAGATTACCATTTAGGGAATTCCGCATCTCTTCATACTAGCATGGCATGATGTTATATGGATGCATGACTAAATAAATCAACCCATTGAAAAATAGTAATGATATGAATATGATCTAATGTGTACATTATGATTGATCTTGTCCATTGGTTATTTGTGATCTTGTTTATTGTCAATGATAAGATAAGAATATGATATGAATGTAGATGAATACATGTTGGTATGGACTTGCTAGTGGGAATTCATAATTTGCATGGAGTTTCAATAGTTTTATGTTTTCCGGCATTAATAATCATTTGTCAATTGCATAATATGATAGGAAAGATATTGTAACTCGTCACTTACATATTTGCACGAATAGCCACCCTCTTGGGAATTGAGAGATATGTTCTGCATGATCTGTCTTTTGAAACATCTCATGTCAGACATTAATGAATTATGAAATATAGATACGTCGTTATCCTGCCATGTTCTCTTGAGCTATTTGTCATACCGACTCTATGAATGATCATGTTTCTTTTACTGAAAGCTGTTATTGAAACTCTGTGGCCATAATATGAATCTGTTGGTAGGCACAATGTGGGACTCCGGTCCAAATTTGATCCAATGCCTGGCACAAAAAAAAGGGCCTGGTCCGGTCCTGGGGAGGAGCACCCCAACGTACTTATTAACCGGGAGTATGGACTTCTGGTGCTTGGCATAGCACAAACAATAAGCAAGATTAGTGAGAATGTGCCTTTGTTAGATATGATAAGTCTGATTGATCTGATATGATTTGATATGATACGTCTGATCATGTGAACGCATGATATCTGTCTGAATATGGCCAATCTCTTTGATACGATTCTATTCTTGAAAATTTGTCCACTGTATATATGCAACTAGACATTTGATCTGAAATGATATCCGTTCTACTCTGCTATTCGATCTGTTAGTATTGCATGCATTGTCATCATGTTCATATCTTGCCTTTTAAAATGTTAGTCATGTATACTAGTGCCCGCACAATATTGAGATGTAAATCCTACTGAGCTAGTTCGCTCACCCTATCATCCTGCCCTTTTTTAGGAAGTGATGAAGAACTAGTGGAGTCCGATGGGGCAGGGCAAGAGTGATGAGCAGCCGCCATATGAGTAGATGATAGTTTAGAAATAGACAATTGAGTAGTCTATGTAATAGTGACATTTTCTAGATGTTTTATTGAATAAGGAACTCTTTTCAGTTGATTCTCTCCATGTAAGGTTGTAATTAGTTGACTGAAATGGAATAAAGTATATTTTTGGATGACCATCTTATAGTCTCAAGTGTATTCTTTTGTTCAATCGTGACTCTGCGCTATTCAACTGTGATACGTCTGTTTGTATCGTTCACGTCCCCCAGTATTTATTCCGCTGCTAAATATCGAGGCGTGACAGTTGGTATCAGAGCCTTAAACTTTAGGGTCCAAGGGAATAAGAACATAGAATGGAAACTAGATCACACGAGTCAAAATCTGTCGTACCTAATGTGAGCTTGGGTAGAACCATGGGAATGGAAGTCACATGTGATATATTTAGATGACTGACCATATTATTATCTTGAAGTTACTTATTACCTTAATGGCAGCTGAACGTGCCCAGGCTAGGGACATGCAACGAACAATACAGAACTTGACTCAAGCTATCCTACAACCCACCCAGGGTGGAGGTAACGCGGAGCCGGTGATCTCCATCGGAATTTTCGGAATATGGATCCGCCTAGGTTTGAAGGGAGTACTGACCCAGATGTTGCTGAACACTGGGTTAAGGAAATTGAAAGGATATTCAGGGTCATGTAATGCACAGACCAGAACAAAGTACTACTGGCGACTTTCCAATTGGAAAAGGATGCCAGGGCATGGTGGGAGTCGGTAGAAGCAACATTGAATAGCCAGCAACTAACATGGGCTCAGTTCATTGAGCAATTCAACACCAAGTACTTTTCTGAGAGGGTCCAGGAACGGAAAGCAGCCGAATTTGCGGCTTTGAAGCAGAGGGACTCAATGTGGCTGAGTATGAGGCCCAATTCTCTCGTCTGTCCCGATATGTTGTTCACTTAATTGGGACAGAAAGGATGAAGGCGAAACGCTTTCTGAATGGCTTGAGGCCCCAGTTCATCACTCAACTGGCGCCAATGGACATACAAACCTATGCTGACATGGTAAAGAAGGTTCAGTTACTGGAAGATGCCATGGAGACTGCTGAAAGAATTATGGGAAGACCCGCAAAAAGGGAGCAAGTGTCTTCTACAGGAAGGTATCAGCCGACCATTGGAAGAAAAGGCCCAGTGGCGGGGTGAATGAACCAATGATAAAAAGTCAAAGGAGATAGGTAAACAGATAGTGGTGACGACAGGAGAAAGGTGCAAACACTGTGACAAAGCTAATCACCGGCCTGAACAATGCTGGAGAGCAAAGGGAGATGTCTGCGCTGTGGTAGTCGTGACCATAGGATCTCGGACTGCCCAATATTGAAAGAACAAACCCCTCAGGATAAGCGTCTGAATGGACAGAAGAGGCAAGGCCGATTGCAAGCTATTCAGGAACCGGAAGCTGCTGAAGAAGGAGGTATCATGGAAGGTACACTCACTATTCTTTCCCGACCCGCATATGTTCTCTTTGATACGGGAGCAACGCATTCCCTTATATCTCAAACATTTGTTGATACCCTACCTGTGAAACTCGTCCCAATGAAATCCGGAATAGTTGTGTCAACCCTGATTGGTCCTGGCACCAATCTTACAAACCATATACCCTCTAGTGAAGTGTTGGTTGAAACTCAAAACCTACCAGCAAATTTAATATGTATGGATATGGAGGGGTATGATGTGATACTGGGAGCAGACTGGTTGTCTGAACATGGGGCTAGTATCAACTGCAGGAGAAGTCGGGTAACCTTTAGCCATTACCCAAAACTAGTGTTCACAGGGGATAGAAACCGCAGGAGATTGTCACTTATTTCTGCACTACAAGCCAAAGGATGATGAGGAAAGGTTGTATGGCCTTTCTTGCTGCTGTTGTCATCACAAAAAGGAAGTCAAAGTTGAGGACATCCATGTTGTCAGCGAATACGCTGATGTTTTTCCCAAAGATTTGCCAGGAATTCCTCCTGAGCGAGAGGTCGATTTTACCATCGAGTTGGCCCTGGAGCAGCACCAGTATCTAGGGCACCATATAGAATGCCCCGCAGAACTGAAGGAATTAAAAGAGCAACTGATGGAACTGTTAGAGAAGGGTTTCATCCGACCGAGTACGTCGCCATGGGGTGCACCTGTCCTCTTCGTCAAGAAGAAAGATGGGTCGATGAGGCTATGTATAGATTACAGACAACTAAATCAGTTAACCATCAAGAACAAATACCCTCTGCCAAGGATTGATGAGTTGTTTGACCAATTATCTGGAGCTAGATACTTCTCTAAAATAGATCTCAGATCCGGTTATCATCAATTGAGGATCAAAGGAGAAGACATTCACAAGACAGCCTTCCGAAGCAGGTATGGGCATTATGAATTCATTGTTATGCCTTTTGGACTAACGAATGCCCCTGCAGTTTTTATGCAGTTGATGAATAGCATTTATCGCCCATATCTTGATAAATTTGTGGTGGTATTCATCGATGATATATGATCTATTCCAAGACAAGGAAGAGCATGAGGAGCATTTGAGGATCTCATTACAGATTTTAAGGGAGAACGAATTATATGCCAAGCTAAGTAAATGTGAATTCTGGCTTGAGGAGGTATCCTTTTTAGGACATGTGGTAACCAAGGATGGTATCGCTGTTGATCCATCAAAGGTTGAGGCTGTACTGAAATGGGAAAGACCGACAAGCGTCACAGAGATCAGGAGCTTTTTAGGATTAGCAGGATATTATCGAAGGTTTATAAAGGATTTCTCAAAGATTGCAGTGCCATTAACCAAGCTGACCCGGAAGGAAAATCCGTTTGTGTGGACCAATGAATATGAAGAAAGCTTTAACAACTTGAAGAAGTGTCTGACTACTGCTCCTGTCCTCGCCTTACCCACTGAAAAGGGAGGATTTGAAATTTATTCAGATGCTTCTGGAACAGGTCTGGGATGCGTCTTAATGCAACAAGGGAAAGTAATAGCATATGCCTCAAGACAGTTGAAGATCCACGAAGTGAACTACCGGTTCACGACCTGGAGTTAGCAGCTGTAGTATTCGCCTTGAAAATTTTGGAGGCATTATATCTATGGTGAGCAATTTAAGGTCTTTTCTGACCACAAGAGTTTGAAATACTTGTTCTCACAAAGGAGCTTAACATGAGACAAAGAAGGTGGTTAGAGTACCTTAAGGACTTTGACTTTTCCATTCAGTATCACCCTGGGAAAGCCAATGTAGTGGCAGACGCTCTAAGTAGACAACCAGGAGCTATGCTAGCTAGTATGAGCTGGGCGAATGGAAGTTACTGGAGCAATTTGCAAGCTTGAACTTAGACATGGGAAAGAAGGAAAAACAAGTAATGATCTCCAATCTCCAGATACAATCCGATCTACTGACCGAAATCAAGGAGAAACAGGGAGAGGATCCATTCTTAGTTGAGATCAGGGAGAAGCTAGAACAAAGACCTGACTTCACACTATCAGCTGAGGGAAGATTACTATTCCGAGGTAGAACATGTGTCCCTGATCATGGAGAGCTCAAGAAGAGGTTATTAAATGAAGCTCACCAGTCCAAGTACACGATTCATCCTGGAGCAACAAAGATGTACCAAGACTTGAAAAGGTCGTACTGGTGGCCAAACATGAAGAGGGATGTGGCCGATCATGTATCGTACTGTTTAACATGCATGAAAGTCAAGGCCGAGCATTTCCGTACAGCTGGTGGACTGCTACCACTAGAAATCCCGGAATGGAAGTGGGATAGTATCGGCATGGACTTATCATGGGATTGCCCAAGACTAGAGGGGGTATGGATGCAATTTGGGTAGTAGTTGATCGATTGACTAAGTCGGCTCATTCTTGCCGATTAAGAGTACCTGGTCTGTGGATGTATTGGCTGCACTATATGTTAAGGAAGTAGTCAGATTGCATGGGGTTCCAGCTAGCATAATATTGGATCGGGACCCTAGATTTACTTCACACTTCTGGAAGGGATTACAAGCAGTAATGGGTATAGTACTAAACTAAACTTTAGTACTGCCTTCCATCCTCAGACTGATGGGCAAACCGAAAGGACCAATCAAATTGTGGAAGATATGCTTCGTGCTCTGGTGCTAGATTTTAGAGGACGATGGGATGATCAGTTGTACCTGATGGAGTTTGCATATAACAACAGCTATCAGGCAAGTATCAAGATGGCTCCATTTGAAGCCTTATATGGCAGGAGTTGCAGATCACCCCTTTGTTGGGAAGAGGTTGGGGAGAACCAATGGATTGGACCCGACTTAATTGAGGCAACTGTCAGGAAAGTTCAGATTGTCAGGGAACGTCTGAAGATAGCACAATCCAGACAGAAGAGTTATGCAGACAAGAGAAGGAGAGAACTAGAATTCCAGGTTGGCGAACATGTTTTCTTGAAGGTCTCACCTTCAAGGGGAATACAAAGATTTGGGATCAAAGGAAAACTAAGTCCCAGATTCATAGGGCCATTTGAAATTCTGGAAAGGATTGGTCAGGTGGCGTATAGACTTGCACTACCTCCGCAACTGGCGAACGTGCATAATGTGTTCCACATATCCATGCTGAGGAAGTATTTATTCAATGCCGACCATGTAATCAACCATGAGGACTTGGAGATTCGGGAGGACCTGACTTATGAAGAGAAGCCGATCAAACTGTTGGATCGGAAGATTCAACGACTCAGGAATCGTACCATACCTATGGTGAAGGTCCAATGGAGTCGAGACGGAGTTACTAATGCTACCTGGGAAATAGAGGAAAGAATGAAGAAAAACCACCCAGAACTATTCTCAGGTACGAACTACGCCATTATGTGTAAATTTGGGGACCAAATTTTTTTTTAGTGGGGGAGGATGTAACACCCCCAAAATTTAGTGATTTAAAGATTTTAGAAATAAAGGGGAATAAATTAAATAAACATATTGGAGAGACTTCCAACACCATGTATTAATGACCCTAACAAGATTGGGCCAATGGAACACATTTGGCCCAAGGATATAAATACACTAGGACAGGAAATTACCCAGAAATTCGTGTATGTAATTATGCCATAATTAGAGAGGGCAAGTTAGGGTTAAAATTAAGGTAATTAGTCATGTAAGGTAAGCCAAAACCGAACCCAACCCAATGGTGGTTTCCTAAACCGTTGCTACCTCCTTTGGGTGGGAGAATCCCAGATTTTTGGGGAAAGAAGGAAGCAGAATTCGCAGCCTCCTTTCCTAGTCCCGTTAGGACTCATAACTACACCCTAAAACTATAAGAACTCGTCCCTAAACTCTTGGGGAAGGTTTAGCAACAAGTTGGGGTCGAGAGTAGCAAGTTTGGAGCGCTGGGGAAGTAGAGAACGGCTGGGGAAAATCGTGGTCTTCCTCAACCTCGCTCTGCATCAACCTAGAAATCTGTAGAGAGTTCTTAGCGTTCAAAGGTAGGTGTTCTCGGGCCAAGATTAAAGGAAACCGACACCATCATGTAGTTCTTCGAGTCTGGGTTCATTTGCACTTGGTTTGACTAGTTTTCATGGAGTATACGTTGTGTATTCGTAGTTTTCCCGAAGTCTCGCACAGTTAGGGCTTTTCCTGTTCTTCTTATTGTGCACACGATTTGACACTGAATTAGACTAAACTTCCTTCATAAAAGTTATTCTACTTGTAGTCACGATCATCGTTTATGTTGGACATTTTGTTCAAAAGTCTTTCATTAGAGAGTTATAATCATGGTAAGAGAGTCCTTGCATGATACTACGATTTCGGGATGCACTTAGCTTTATGTTCTACATATGTTCTTCGGGATTCTAAACCGAATTAGGTCAAACCCCCAACATCAAAGTTCTTCTACTAGTTGTCCTCTTCATCTTTCGTGTTGAACATTTTGTCTAAATATCATTCGTTAGAGAGTTACAAGAGTGGAAAATGAATCACTGCATGAGACATGTTTTCTAGTTACACCTGACTTATGTTTTTTTCTGGGAGGGCACTGTGTCGACACTACCTGAACTAGTGTCGACACACTGTCCCAAAACAGCCCAAAAGGTGTTCTGGGAAGGCCTCTAGTGTCGACACTAGTTGATCTAGTGTCGACACACTGTCCCAGATTGCCAGAGGTTTTCTGGGAGCTGTCTCTAGTGTCGACCTACCTGTCTAGTGTCGACACTACTTGACTTTTTGCCTTGTATTTGAAGCACTGTTTCGACACTACCTGATCTAGTGTCGACACTGCTTGACTTTTTGCCTTGTATTTGAAGCACTATGTCAACACTACCTGATTGTGTCGCACTACTTGATCATTTTGCCTGTATTTGAAGCATTGTGTCGACACTACGTGGGATGTAGTGTCGACTACCCTTACAAAAATTGCATATTTTGGGTCTGACCATTTCATGATGTCTACTAGCATGTGCATGATGTATATGGTATGCATGGACCTAAAATAAATCAACCCATTGAAAAATAGTAATGATATGAATATGATTCTAATGTGTAATTGTGATTGATTTATGTCCATTGGATTATCTTGTGATCTTGCTTATTGTCAATGATAAGATAAGAATATGATATGAATGTGGGGATGAAACATGTTGGTATGGACTTGCTAGTGGAGTTAATGTCATAATTTGCATATGAGTTTCAATATTTTATGTTTCCGGTGTTCAAATAATCATTTGTCAATTGCATACATGATAGGAAAGATCGTACTCGTCACTTACATATTGCACGAATAGGCACACCCTTCTTGGGAAATTGAGAGCACATGTTCTGCATATGATCTGTCTTTTGAAACATCCTCATGTCAAGACATTAATGAATTATGAAACATAAGATACGTCGTATCGCGTTATCCTCTTGTTCTCTTGAGCTATTTGTCATACCTTGACTCTATGAATGATCATGTTTCTTTTACTGTGAGCTTGTTATTGAAACTCTGTGGCCATAATATGAATATGTTTGTTCGGCACAACGTGGGACTCCGGTCCAAATTTGATCCAATGCCTGTGCAAAAAAAAGGGCCTGGTCTGGTCTGGGGGGAGCACCCCAACGTACTTATTAACCGCGGGAGTATGGACTTCTGGTGCTTGGCATAGCACAAACAAATAAGCAAGATTAGTGAGAATGTGCCTTTGTTTGATATGATAAGTCTGATTTGATCTGATATGATATGATTTGATATGATACGTCTGATCATGTGAACGCATGATATCTGTCTGAATATGGCCAATCTCTTTTATACAATTCTATTCTTGAAATATCTATCCATTGTATATATGCAACTCGAGATTTGATCTGAAATGATATACATTCTACTCTGCTATTCGATCTGTTAGTATTGCATGCATTGTCATCATGTTCATATCTTGCCTTTTAAAATGTTAATCATGTATACTAGTGCCCGCACAATATTGAGATGTAAATCCTACTGAGCTAGTTCGCTCACCCTATCATCCTGCCCTTTTTCAAGAAGTGATGAAGAACCAGTGGAGTCCGATGGGGCAGGGCAAGAGTGATGAGCACCCGCCATATGAGTAGATGACAGTTTAGAAATAGACAATTGAGTAGTCTATGTAATAGTGACCTTTTCTAGAAGTTTTATTGAATAAGGAACTCTTTTCAGTTGATTCTCTCCATGTAAGGTTGTAATTAGTTGACTGAAATGGAATAAAGTATATTTTTAGATGACCATATTATAGTCTCAAGTGTATTCTTTTGTTCAATCGTGACTCTGTGCTATTCAACTGTGATACGTCTGTTTGTATCGTTCACGTCCCCCGGTATTTATTCCGCTGCTAAATATCGGGACGTGACATCCCTGCCACTGACTGCTCCCCCTCAATGGGAGCATCTACCATTACAACATCCTCTTGAATTTGGACTTGCTCCTGCTTCCATAACTACATCTTCTGAGTGGACCTCTACCACAGATTTTGCTATATTTGTCTCATGTGTAACTGGCTCCCCCTGAGAGATGGAGTCCAGTGCATCCCTAAGTAGACTGCCTACTTGGGAAGATGGAAGAGGAACCTCTGAGAATTGCCCAAAGGGCTCAATATGCTCAGGAGGGATGTTCTCAATTCTTCTGCTGCTTGCTTCTTCTGCTATTGCTGGCACTGCTGCTGCTGGCACTTCTTTTGAAACCGATGGAACAATTTGTACAATTTCAGGATCCACTGCTGCTGCTGCTGCTGCCTCAGACACTGCTGCTGCTTCTGCTACTGGTTCTAAGTCATCTTGGGCTTCACCAAGATGGTTTCACCCTCAACTGCACCGGTCTTGGACCACACACCATTCACTACATAAAATCCACTTTTTCTTAAATTTCTGGACCTAATAGCTTGGCCCATCTTTTTAGACACATCACCAACTACATTTATGCCAAAATGATGAAAGATTTTGGTCAGGAGATGGGCATATGGTAGTGAGATGTTCAATTTGCTTTTTATATCCCACACTGAGATCTTACAAACTTCATTCTCTCAATGATGAGGTCTGCAGAATTAATTTCCTGATTCTGGATAGCCCAGTACATCAGATCTGAATCAGCCTTGGTGCATGAGGAGAAAGCTGCACTCCTAGGCACAATGATCTGACAAATTATGAAATGCAGTAATCTGTTAAAGGCACTAAGCTGGTTAATATCCAGCTTCCCATCCTTCAGCTTGAACTCCGGACCTATTATCCCCAAACCCTTGACCTTAGTGTCCACAGAGTGGACTCCACTTCGACCAGAGGTAGAGACTTCAAACAAAGATGCTAATAGATCCCTGGTGATTCTGATTTGGGTTCCCTTGACCATAGAAGTCAGGGTCCCATCCTCTTCTATCTTCAGATAGACATAGAAAGCCTTGACAAGATCTGGATAACTTACATCAGAAAGGGTTGCAATCTTCGTCCATTTCAGCCTCTGTAGAGCTTCAACCAAACTTCCCATTCTGTTCTTCCCCAAGTCTGCTAAATCCACTGCCTTGTGCCCGCAAAGCTTTGCCTTGACTGAACCGAACCTGGCTTGCTCTTCTGCGGTGGGGAATGCAGCTCCGTAACCCCCAACACTATCGGAAACAGTTGAAGAGGCCATGGAATCAAGCATGAAAGGTTCTGTTGGACCGAGCCCCTTACCGTTGCACCAAAAGCTCGAGCTGGTAGTGAAGGCGGTAGCCAAATCTTTAAGGCGGAAGCGCAAAGCACCACGTCAACGATGTGGTCGGCATGAGGGGCTTCGCACAGGGTTTTACCCCTGCGGCAGGTTGGGTTACCGACCCCGATGTCACTATGCTGCCCCATAACAGCATAGTGGCAACGATTCCCTAAGGGAGTCGATGGCAGTTAACCAACAGGTTCTGGAGGTTTGGAAGGGTGTTTGAGGGAGAAGCCCTCAAGAAATTTCTGGCGGGAGAGGTTGAATGCTTCAAATCTGAGAGAAGTGGATGCCGCGGACGAAGGGTTATCGCCTCAGACAAACAGAAGGATGAAAGCGATAAGAAGGGAGACGAATCGATCCCACACAGATTTCGAGATTTATGAAATGGAGGATAAATGCCCTTTTTGAAGAGGTGCGCCTTTATTGGCAGAAAACGACAAACCCCGGTTCGAAAGAAATAAAGAATTACACAAACGAATCGACGGAAGAATTTACGCAAGAAGGATAAATGAGAAGTAATTGAGATAATGTTTGCTCACTTCAAGGAGAATAATTAATTGGGCTCCGAAATTTAATATTTCAGTATTTAACAGATAAATCTATCACAATTTACACATGTCTAATTCCCTTCTGAGAGAAGTGAACCTCTCTTCGGGTAAGGCTTTTGTAAAGATATCTGTCAACTGATTATTTGTATCAATAAAAGATATTTTAATATTACCATTAGCTACATGATCACGAATAAAATGATATCTAACCTCAACGTGTTTGGTTCATGAGTGCTGTACTGGATTCTTGGTTAAGTTTATGGCACTTGTGTTGTCACATAATAGTGGAATTGACTTGATGTGTATTCCGTAGTCCTCAAGTTGTTGCTTTATGCATAGGAGTTGTGTACAGTAACTTCCAATAGCCACGTACTCAGCTTCAGCTGTTGAGAGTGCTAATGAATTCTGCTTGTTGGAGGACCAGGATATCAAGCATCCTGCAAGAAATTGACAACAACCACTGGTGCTTTTTCTATCTAGTTTGCATCCAGCATAGTAAGCATCAGAGTACCCTACTAAATTTACTTCACATGATTTTGGATACCAGATACCTAGATCATGAGTTCTAGATAAATATCTGAAAATTCTTTTAACACTAATTAAATGAGATTCTCTAGGGTCTGCTTGATATCTAGCACACATGCATACACTAAATAGTATATCAGGTCTGCTGGCAGTTAAGTAAAGTAGAGAACCTATCATACCTCTATAGATCTTTTGATCTACTTTCTTACCATCTTTGTCACTGTCCATTCTTGTTGAAGTGCTCATTGGTGTTGACAGTGGCTTGGAATTTTCGAATCCAAACTTCTTCAAGAGCTCCTTGGTGTATTTGGCTTGACAGATGAGAGTGCCATCTCCTCCTTGCTTGATTTGTAATCCAAGGAAGTAGTTCAGCTCCCCCATCATGCTCATCTCAAATTCTCCCTGCATAAGCTTCTCAAAGTACTTGCAAAGAGATTCATCAGTAGATCCAAAAATTATGTCATCTACATAAATTTGTACAAGTAGTATGTGCTTGACCTTTGACTTTATAAATAAAGTGCTATCTACTTGTCCTCTAGTGAAACTATGATCTAATAAAAAAGAACTAAGCATTTCATACCAGGCTCTAGGTGCTTGCTTTAAACCATATAATGCCTTATGAAGTTTAAAAACATGATTTGGAAATTCTGAATCATCAAAACCCGGGGGTTGTTCTACATAAACTTCTTCTTTAATGAAACCATTTAAAAATGCAGATTTGACATCCATTCGAAATAATTTCAAATCTAGAGCAGATGCATATGCAAGTAAAATTCTAATAGCCTCAAGTCTAGCTACAAGTGCATAGGTTTCATCGAAATCTATATCTTCCTCTTGGGAATATCCTTGAGCTACCAATCTGGCCTTGTTTCTTAAGATCACACCAGCTTCATCCAATTTATTTTTGAACACCCATTTGGTGCCAATAACTTGATGACCTGGTGGTCTAGGAACAAGTGACCATACATGGTTTCTCTTGAACTGATTCAGTTCATCTTGCATGGCTAGAATCCAAGACTCATCAGTAAGAGCTTCATTGACTGTCCTAGGCTCTATTTGAGAAACAAATGCTAGGTAATCACAAGGGATTACATTACCTCTTGTTCTTACCCCTACAGATGGATCACCAATAATATTTTCAGGTGGGTGATCTTTCTTGTATCTCCACTCCTTTGGAAGATTTTCATGTTCAATGTCTATTTGCTGCAAGTCTTCCAGAGGTGGATCTCCCTTGTCCTCAATTGATGTGTTCTTTAATTTCTTAGACAAGTCATCTGCATCATCAATATCGCTCTCTGCTTCCTTTCTCAAGGAAGGGTCAGTTTCATCAAAAATAATATGTACAGACTGTTCAATCAATACGGTGCGTTTATTAAACACTCTATAACCTTTAGGTTTAGTAGCATACCCCATGAAGATGCCTTCATCTGATTTGGCATCTAACTTACCAATGTCTCTTTTGCCGTTGTTGTGAATGAAACATGGACATCCAAAGGTTCTGAAGTGACTGATCTTTGGCTTCTTTCCCTTGAACAACTCATATGCAGTCTTCTTCAAGATGGGTCTGATCATTACTCTATTAATGATATAGCTTGCTGTGTTCACTGCTTCAGCCCAGAAATACCTTGGTAAATCATATTCTGACAGCATTGTTCTTGCCATATCCAATAAGGTTCTATTCTTCCTTTCAGCAACTCCATTTTGCTGTGGTGTCCTTGGTGCTGAGAAGTTATGCTCAATCCCTTGGTCATTACAGAATTTTGCAAATTTTTCATTTTGAAACTCTCCTCCATGATCTGACCGGATTTCAACAATGCAAAACTTCATGTCTTTCTGTACTCTTCTGCTGAAGCTTACAAAACTATCAAAGATATCATCTTTATGCTCCAAGAAGGAAACCCATGTGAATCTGGAATAATCATCCACAATAACAAATCCAAAATTCTTTCCTCCAAGACTAGTGGTCCTCATTGGCCCAAATAAATCCATGTGAAGGAGTTCTATGGGTTTAGAGGTCGTTACCATAGTCTTTGACTTGAAGGAACTCTTAGTGTGCTTCCCCTTTGCACACGGTCTGCAGATACCATCCAATTTATTGCTGACCTTTGGCAGACCTTCCACAAGACTTCTCTTTATGAGCTTATTCATGTCATCCAAACTACAGTGGCCCAATCTTTTGTCACAGCTCAGTTGACTGCTCTTTGCTGGCTGCTAAACAAACGTCTTGATCCTTGAGTTCTTCAAGATAGAGCACTTTTCTCTATTAGCTTTGAAGATTACTGCTCCATCCTTCAAGATACTGCACTTGGATTCTTGGAACTTGATCTGATGACCTTTGTCACAAAGCTGGCTAATGCTTATGAGGTTGTGCTTTAGCCCTTTGACATACAGTGCATCTTCAATAACTGTTTTCCCTTTATTGCTCACAGAACCACTGCCTATCACTGTTCCTTTTCCATTATCTCCAAAGGTGACTGCTCCTTCTTCAGCTTGGAGATGAGTGAACAGCTTCATGTTCCCTGACATATGCCTTGAGCACCCGCTGTCCAGGTACCACTTTGATGCTCGAAGGCTTCCCGTCTCTTCAGTGTTTGCCATAAAAGCCAAGTTGGCTTCTTCTTCTTCACTGTTTGAACTTGACTCACTGTCTGAGTCGCTGTTGTTGCTCCAAGCTGCTGCCATAGCCTTTTTCTTATGCCTCTTGAATTTCTTGGAGCTTTCTCTCTTTTTGAATTCAGGCTTCTTGAGCTTTGGATATTCAGCTTTGATATGTCCTGGCTTTTTGCACTCGTAGCATATGGGCTCGCCCTTTTTCTGATCATTTCCATCTGGTTTCTTGAAGTCCTTATTTTTCCTGAAGTGTCTTCTACCAAATTGGAACTTCTTCTTCTTGGCTAGAATGTGCTGCAGTCTTCTTGATAGCATGGCTTCTTCATCTTCGCAATCATTTGAGCTTTCATCTTCGGCTGATGACTCATCTGATCTGTCTTCTTCTGCTTTAAGAGCATTTGAATGTTTCTTTCTGCTTGAGGACTCTCCTAGTCTCTCCATATTTATCTCGTGGGCCATAAGGGACCCAATGAGCTTTTCCAAAGACATCCTCTTTAGATCATTAGCTTCATCAATGGCTGTTACCTTGGGAGTCTATGTAGATGGAAGAGATCTAAAGATTTTTCTGACCATATCTCCAATCTCATAGGTCTTCCCAAGTCCTGCTAATCTATTTGTAATGTCTGTGAATCTACTGAACATTTGAGTTATGGACTCTCCCGACTGCATCTGGAACCTCTCATATTGAGTTACCAGAATATCTATTCTGGTTTCGTTAACCTTGTACGTGCCTTCATAAGTGATTCTCATTTTTTCCCACATCTCCATTGTGGATTTGCAGGCTGATTCTCTATTGAATTCTTTCTTGCTGAGAGCACAGCACAGAATGCTTTTAGCATTACAGTTTAAAGAAATCTTCTTCCTGTCATCATCTGTCCACTGAGCCTTTTCGTTGGTGACTAGGAGATCGCCTTCTTCAACTATGGACCATATCTGATAGTCATGACCTTGTAGAAAATACTTCATTCTTGTTTTCCAGTAAGCATAGTCTTCTCCATCGAATAATGGTGGTCGGTTGACAGACTGACCTTCATTGTGACCTTGGGCTGCCATGGATCTTTACTCTTCAGATTGTTGGATCTTCTTCTTTGTCGAAGAGACTCTCTCTGATACCACTTGTTGCCTAGTTAGGTAGCCCAGAGGGGGGGTGAATGGGTCTTTAAATTTATCAATTAATATCTGTTCACTAAAAACGTTCACAAAGAAATACACTTTGAAGATTGTTAGTGTTAGTAATGAGAAACAACAAACACATGAAGACAACCACATAACACAAGATGTATCCTGGTTCGGACCTCCTTTCCACAGGAGTCCTACGTCCAGTCCCTGAGTAACAACTCAGGATTTCACTAACTAGGGTACAGTCCCCCTATGGACACTACAACACCCAGCTCAGCTGGTCTTCTCTTCTCAGCCTGAAGAGGAACAACACCCTAGATACCCCACCAGGTCTTCCTTCACACCAGAAGGGCTCACACACACCCTGGATACCACTAGGTCTTCCTTCACACACGAAGGGTACAAGCACATAAACAAGTAAGCAGGAGATTAAGCCCCTAGATCAAGCTTTGACAAGCCAAGATCTGAAGCTAGGGACTGAGAGCAATGAGATCTACAAACAAAAGCTCACTCTCAGAACCAAACAAGCTCTCTCGAAAATCTACAAACAATGCAGAGAGCAAAGAGCTAATCTAATGGAATTAGGCTTGGCTCTTTCTTGAGAACTCGCAGAAGACTTGATGATCAGAGAGAGGTTTTTCTATCACTGTCGTTCTCTATCTGTCTATCTATCTATGACTTCTGGAGCTCCTTTCTTCAATATATAGCTTCAATTTGAAATCTGAACGTTGAAGTATCTGTTGCCTCTAGCTTTTGGTGGACGTTAGACTGAGTGGCACTTGGAAGCTTCCAGTCAACAGTCCTTTACCATTTGTGCACGCAAAGAGATAGGATCTTCTAAAGTGTCCTTTGGCTTCTACAAGGTCCGACGTTGTATGACGAATGTTGTCAGAGACCTGCATGCATTAAATGTTAAAGTAGTAGACAGCTAGGCTGTCTCTTGTTGTCAGTCAACGTTAGTGTGAATATTCATCAAAAAGGTAATGTTATTTTGTTGTTCTAAAAGATGCGTACGGGATAGACACGATAATGGGTGATATCGTCTGCATGCATGCAGAGATACGTTTAGTCTTCATTAAATGCACTGCTGACAGAAGTGTGTGTGCGAAGACTTTGACTATTCAACCCTTTGAAAGGATAAGTCATATGTCAAGTTGATTAATATGAAATCGATGCATTTATGACTTATGAAATCGTTATGCAACCAAACAACAAATCGTTGTGAGATATGAAAGAATCGTTGTGATCAATAAGGAAATCATTTTGATTACTTAAGAAGTCGATGCGCAAAACAAATCGTTATAATATCTGAAGCAATCGTTGTGATAAGCAAATCGTTATGATAACTAAAGGAATCGTTATGATAGCAAATTGTTATGATCACTGAAGGAATCGTTATGAAAGTAAGTTGTTACGATGACTAAAGGAATCGTTACGAAAGTAAGTCGTTACGATGACTAAAGGAATCGTTACGAGAGCAAGTCGTTACGATTACTAAAGGAATCGTTACGAGAGCAAGTCGTTACGATGACTAAAGGAATCATTACGAAAGCAAGTCGTTACGATGACTAAAGGAATCGTTACGAGAGCAAATCGTTACGATGACTAAAGGAATCGTTACGAGAGCAAGTCGTTACGATGACTAAAGGAATCGTTACGAAGTAAGTCATTACGATGACTAAAGAAATCGTTACGAAAGCAAGTCGTTACGATGACTAAAGGAATCGTTACGAAAGCAAGTCGTTGCGATGACTAAAGGAATCGTTACGAGAGTAAGTCGTTACGATGACTAAAGGAATCGTTACGAAAGCAAGTCGTTATAGGAACGATTTCTTTTGAAATCAGAAGAAGTTTCAATCTATGAAGAAATCGTTAAGGCACTTATGAAACGGTTATGAAGAAATCGTTACAGTTCTACTGTAATCGTTATGATCTATAAAAGAAACTGACGTGTACTTAGACAAATATGATGTTGTAGATACAATGTAGAGATACTTACCTTTTTTGGCTTATTTTCCTTTGTATTAATTCATGTGCTTAAGACTTGTAGAAAATAAGTTAGTAACATTTAATTAAGGGTTTGATAATTATCACAATAATATGGTTTTGTTAATCACCAAAATAGAAATATAATTACTTTTAATTACATGAGGATAGACTGTTCATCATAACTTTTATACGAAAAGTTGGGATATTGTCAAGGAGGATATAATGCAAGCCATTCAAAGTTTCTACTGGACAGAATATATTCCTCCAGAGGTTAACTCCACGTTTGTTACCCACATCCCCAAAGTATCAAACCCCATAAAGTGCAAGGACTGGAGACCAATTAGTCTTTGTAAGAGAATAAATATCACACAAAGAAGATTCCTTAAAGATCTTCCCATCACCACTTTTATCTTTATCTTCACTCATTAATATTCCAGTTGCAACTAGTTCTCCACCCATATCTAATAATTGAACTCTTTTACCTTGTATATGTAGAATATTAGAATTAAAGAACAATAACTGAACAAAATATTAAAGATGGTTATACTTGCATTTTGAATAGCATATGATGATTACACTTGAGGTGGGCGAAAGTGCATGCACAATGAACATAAATACTACCATCATCACCTATCATGATGTCCTTTAAAGTACTGAAGGTACTCGTTAGCATTCAGAGAAAGAACTTGCAATGATTCTAAATCAATGGATCATCTAAATAAGTGGTCTAAAACAAGGTGAAGAGGTAGATTATATGAAAAATAAATTACACTAGAATGATGTTGATGAATATGATGATTGAACAAGCACCCTCAGGATGAGAATAGTTCATAAATCTCAAGGTTGATTTCATCCTCTTATGTATCATGGGAAAGTCTCAATAGCATATCATCCTAGATCCATCAGGCATCAACTGAATAAATAACTTGAACAATGTCACAATGACAACATGCTCCCACTCTCTTGACTAAAAAATAGAGCATGACATAGAGAACACGAATACCAACATAAATGATGCTAGGGTTGCCAATACATTTTTCAACTAGTAGAAACACATCCATGCAAAAGAAAAAAAGCAACGCCAGTTGTGCATGTAAAGATTCTTCAAGTAGATGGAATTGAACTAACATGAAGATGTCCATTTCTTATGGAAATTTCATGAATTTGTCATGCAAAGACCTCAGCAAAGTAAGAAACAGATAGAAAAGATACTTTCCCTTCTTTAATTAATTTAACTGAACTCAACCTAGCCATATGTATAGCAGAAAGGGAGTCACAAAGTTTGTGAAGAAAATACAAGAGTCAGCAGATGCAAACACAAACAACTGGTAGCATACATATGTAGCATATGCTTTGGATCTTTACTCCTTGAGAAAAAGAACATGGGTAACATTGTACAACACACATCTGCAGGTAATGGCCTTTCTTCTAATATGCCTTGGTGAAGAAGGATGGATACTTATGTCTGCCAGGGGCAAACACAGCTCATGCTCTCATCACCAATTGTTGTTTGACAGACAAAGAGAACACAGAAGAAGGAGAAAACCACCTAACCTACACCATTACACAAACACAAGAACATACAACTTGAACCATACACACAATCAACATGGTTGATCTTTATTAACCCTTGAGAAAAGGAACATCATGATATAAAATTGTGCACCTCACACCTACAAGTAACAACCTCTTTTATCTTTTTTTTCTTCTTCCTTTTTTTAAGCTCCCAACTTATCTACCCATGACTTCTGACATAGAAGACATACCTTGGTGAAGAAGAAGCATGAATATGAACACATCTAGATCATGATCTCACCCCACCTGAGGCATCACCTGCGCTAAACCCACACAGAGGAGAAAACAACACCCAACACCCAATTCTACACAGAGAATTCTCTGCTAGAAAGAATAAAGAATTAATGGATATATGGGAAGTACTCCCATCGAGGGCCCCAACCAAAACATGGAGACCCACCTCACCTTCTTCCCATGTGAAGGGAAGAAATCACATATAATCTCTGATCAAAACTTTGGAGGGATTTCGATTCCATGGTCATCGGATCAATCCGATGCAGAGCTGTCCAGGCTATTCAACTTGCAATACCGCAGTTCCAGCGAGACCTGCCACTCCATCTGGATGTGCCGCCAGAAGTTGGCGATGAAGGCATCTGCCCGGCTGTCGGCGTCGACGGCGTCCGATGACAACGCACTGTTGGCGCTCCTTGCCATGCTGGGGCTCTCAGAGACCTCCGTCCACAACATGCTTATTGCCTGAGACAGGGTCTCGGGCGCCGGGCTTACGGCCCTCGATGGGCCCAGGGACGAGGTGGCGGCATCCTCGTAGGCGGCCTCAATGCTGGCGTTGGAGACGATGTCGAGCAGGCCGGGCTGGTCCCAGAAGCTGAGGCGGAGGTGGAGAAGCCGATGTAGAGCCACTACGAAAGGTTGGTGGACAGCAAGAACTTGACCTTCTCTATAGCCTGCTTCAGTTGTCTCAGCACCAAGGTGCTCCTCACGCCCATCTCTCTGTACCTGATCAACTGACATACCCAAGAATAAGAAACAGAGATCTGATATACTGGTTGGATAAGGTATGAGGGAAAGATTACAGTTCTTGGTGGCCATCTCACCGCCGTTCTCTTCTGCTTCAGGCGGGACTCCACCCAAAGAGATCGAAAAACACCAAGCAGAAGAGAAATTGTAGACGGATGGCCAGTCCAGCGGTCCTCGACGCCTCCTCTTCGGTGCTGGGCTTCATTGCCATCTGCCTCCTCCACAATCCCCTACCTTCTTCTCCTCTCTCTCCCCCTCTCTCTCTCCCGTGGATCGATCTGGGGAGGGATTTGGGGTTTTCAGATGGAGAAGGACGGAGGAGGGGTTTCTAGAGAGTGACGTGGGGAGGCTTCATAGGTTTTGAGATGGAGGAAAGAAGGGTTCGATTTTTAAGGGGGAAATTTTTACATATCTTTAGGGCTTTATTTCATTTACTTACGGTTTTTATTTATCTTCTTATTTTAACAAAAGAAATTTGTGTAAAAGATTTTTAATTAGGTGAAAACTAGTTCATCTCTCCCATCTTAATTGATCATTACACATATACTCATATTTATACTTCCCTAATAATATGTTTAAATTTTACGGTGCTCGTAAGAATTTTATTCCTGGTACTATTCACCTAAAATACTTGGCAACTCAACTTCATGCTCATACTCCAATCATGACTTCTTTTTGGATCAATTGATGCCGGAGAAGTGGAAAGCGAATGGTGCATTTCCCGCACCATGCAAGCGTACGTTATTTAAAATTGAGTAGCTACATGAGCTCCGGGCCTTGCGACTGAGTGTTTGTTCGTCCTTTCTCTAAGTCCCGACTGATGAGAGTATAGGTGTGTTAATATGACTTTTAGATGGACACAAACTAAAATTGAGGTGGTATTAGGTGTACTAGCCCAGAGACCTAACCTAATCGACCTCGCCCAGTTTTAAGTTCCGACGACCTGGCCGGTCACTTGGGGATTGGGTTTGGACCCGGCCTTTCACCAGGCCCATTTATTGACACTCCTATATAAGAGCCATAATTTTTTCATACACCTTAGCTTTTATCATATCACACATAAATATATTTATGTTTATTGTATTTATTGATTTTCAGCATACTGTAGTAAAATGGTTTAAAGTAGAAACCCATAGCTTAGTGATGCGGTTGCAACGCTACAGCCAGCAATACCCATCATCTTCAAACTCAGAATATTGACAGGTGCGAGTAGGGCTGTCAAAAAAACCCAATTACCCAAAACCCAAACCGGATCGGTGAATAAAAATGGGTAAAGTGTACTGTCTTTACCCGTTAATAAATATGTGGATGGGTCCCGATCCAACTATTTTATGATATTTATTTAATGAGTCTAATCGGGTCTGTCTATTGGGTTTCTAAAGACCCATCGAGATTTCCCAGTGTGCCGCCGAGGGGGGCGGCGTGGCGTGTAGGTACAGGCGGGGGAAAGGGGTGGCAGGGGGGCGACGACGATGTCACCGTGGAACCGGGGCCGATGGAGTGCCGGTTCAGGGTGGAGGCGAGGCGGCGGCGGCGGCGCTCGTAGGTCTGGCTCCAGGTGTACCGGATGGAGCCATGGATCACGGAGGCCCTCTGCGGGTAGACGCACGCCGCCCTCTCCAGGAACCACAGCCACTACAAGAAAAGCGCTATTTCCGACGGACTGAATCCGTCAGAAATCCGTCGGTATTCCGTCGGAAAAGGAGCCTTCCGACCGCTTTCCGTCCAAAGCTCGTCGGAAATACTTGGTCAGAACTTTCCGACGGATCACAATTCCGTCGGAATTCGGTCGAAACCTCCGACCGATATAATCCGTCGGTAAAGCCGTCAGTATTTTTCGACAGAATTGCCGACGGTATTTAACCGTCGGTAATTTATCATTTCCGACGGATACTTATCCGTCGGTCAATCAGTCAGTATTTTCCGACGGAATTTCCGACGGTCTTTAGCCGTCGGTAATTTATCAGTTCCGACGGATACAAATCCGTCGCCCAATACGTCAGTACTTTCCGAAGGTATTACCGACGGTATTTTTCCGTCGGTAATTTACAAGTTCCGACGGATAATTATCCGTCGGAAAATCCGTCGGAACTACACATTTTTTTTTAAAAAAAAAGACAAATAAAAAAGATTTGTCAACATTGCTACAATGTCAAACCTGCTACAATATTTATAAATTTAACAAATACTAACAATCAACATAAAATCATAAAATACAATAAATATAAAATCATATAGAATAATGAATACAAAAATCAACATAGATCTGCTGGATCGTCTGCTGTCCCTGTCTCGTCATCGTCTGGAGCTGGATCCTATATTAAAACAAATTAAAATGAGAAACATTAATAATAATAAAAGACATACAGTATTTTCAAAATTTAAATTTAAAACATGTGATTATTTCTCAAGCTTAATACAATACTATTTTTAGATCCATCATTTTCTTGCCCGTTTTTACCCGTCCTTTAAATGCCCACCCAATCCGGAGATCCAAATTGGATTCCGTCAGTTCCCACTCGTCACTTTAACCCACCCATCGTGTGGGAGAAAACGGCACGTCGATTGGATCCCTATTTGGGATTTTGGACCCCCGGGTTGCGTGTTTTAACCATTTATATATGGTTGACCGTGTTTTTAGATCCGTCCTTTGAATGCCCAACCCAATCCGAAGATCCAAATTGGATTCCGTCAGTTTCTACACGTCACTTTAACCCCCCTGGTCGTGTCGGAGAAAACGGCACGTCGATTGGATCCCTATTTGGGATTTTGGACCCCCGGTTTGCGTGTTTTAACCATTTATATATGGTTGACCGTGTTTTTAGATACGTCCTTTGAATGTCCAACCCAATCCGGGGATCCAAATTGGATTCTGTCAGTTTCTACACGTCACTTTAACCCACACGGTCGTGTCGGAGAAAATGGCACGTCGATCGGATCCCTATTTGAATTTTGGACCCCCGGGTTGTGTGTTTTAACCTTTTATATATACTTGCCCGTTTTTACATCCGTCCTTTGATTGACCAATCCATCCGGAGATCAAATTGGATTCCGTCAGTTTGTACACGTCACTTTAACCCACCCGGTCGTGTCGGAGAAAACGGCACGTCGATCGGATCCCTATTTGGGATTTTGGACCCCCGGGTTGTGTGTTTTAACATTTTATATATACTTGCCCGTTTTTACATCCGTCCTTTGAATGCCCAACCCAATCCGGAGATCCAAATTGGATTCCGTCAGTTTGTACACGTCACTTTAACCCACCCGGTCGGTCGGAGAAAACGGCATGTCGATTGGATCCCTATTTGGGATTTTGGACCCCCGGGTTGCGTGTTTTAACCATTTATATATGGTTGACCGTGTTTTTAGATCCGTCCTTTGAATGTCCAACCCAATCCGGGGATCCAAATTGGATTCCGTCAGTTTCTACACGTCACTTTAACCCACCCGGTCGTGTCGGAGAAAACGGCACGTCGATCGGATCTCTATTTGGGATTTTGGACCCCCAGGTTGTGTGTTTTAACCTTATATATATACTTGCCCGTTTTTACATCCGTCCTTTGAATGCCCAACCCAATCCGATATCCAAATTGGATTCCGTCTTTTGTACACGTCACTTTAACTCACCCCGGTCGTGTCGGAGAAAACGGCACGTCGATTGGATCCCTATTTGGGATTTTGGACCCCCGGGTTACGTGTTTTAACCATTTATATATGGTTGACCGTGTTTTTAGATCCGTCCTTTGATGCCCAACCCAATCCGGGAATCCAAATTGGATTCCGTCAGTTTGTACACGTCACTTTAACCCACTCGGTCGTGTCGGAGAAAACGGCACGTCGATTGGATCCCTATTTGGGATTTTGGACCCCCGGTTTGCGTGTTTTAACCATTTATATATGGTTGACCGTGTTTTTAGATCCGTCCTTTGAATGTCCAACCCAATCCGGGGATCCAATTGGATTCCGTCAGTTTCTACACGTCACTTTAACCAACCCGGTCGTGTCGGAGAAAACGGCACGTCGATTGGATCCCTATTTGGGATTTTGGACCCCCGGTTGTGTGTTTTAACCATTTATATATGGTTGACCGTGTTTTTAGATCCGTCCTTTGAATGTCCAACCCAATCCGAGGATCCAAATTGGATTCCGTCAGTTTCTACACGTCACTTTAACCCACCCGGTCGTGTCGGAGAAAACGGCACGTCGATCGATCCCTATTTGGGATTTTGGACCCCCGGGTTGTGTGTTTTAACCTTATATATATACTTGCCCGTTTTTACATCCGTCCTTTGAATGCCCAACCCAATCCGGAGATCCAAATTGGATTCCGTCAGTTTGTACACGTCACTTTAACCCACCCGGTCGTGTCGGAGAAAACGGCACGTCGATCGGATCCCTATTTGGGATTTTGGACCCCCGGGTTGTGTTTTTAACCTTTTATATATACTTGCCGTTTTTACATCCGTCCCTTGAATGCCCAACCCAATCCGGAGATCTAAATTGGATTCTGTCAGTTTGTACACGTCACTTTAACCCACCCGGTCGTGTCGGAGAAACCGACACGTCGATTGGATCCCTATTTGGGATTTTGGACCCCCGGGTTGTGTTTTTAACCATTTATATATGGTTGACCGTGTTTTTAGATCCGTCCTTTGAATGTCCAACCCAATCCGGGGATCCAAGTTGGATTCCATCAGTTTCTACACGTCACTTTAACCCACCCGGTCGTGTCGGAGAAAACGACACGTCGATCGCGATCCCTATTTGGGATTTTGGACCCTCGGGTGTGTGTTTTAACCTTTTATATATACTTGCCCGTTTTTACATCCGTCCTTTGAATGCCCAACCCAATCCGGAGATCCAAATGGATTCCGTCAGTTTGTACACGTCACTTTAACCCACCCGGTCGTGTCGGAGAAAACGACACGTCGATTGGATCCCTATTTGGGATTTTGGACCCCCGGGTTACGTGTTTTAACCATTTATATATGGTTGACCGTGTTTTTAGATCCGTCCTTTGAATGTCCAACCCAATCCGGGGATCCAAATTGGATTCCGTCAGTTTGTACACGTCACTTTAACCCACCCGGTCGTGTCGGAGAAAACGGCACGTCGATTGGATCCCTATTTGGGATTTTGGACCCCCGGGTTGCGTGTTTTAACCATTTATATATGGTTGACCGTGTTTTTAGATCCGTCCTTTGAATGCCCAACCCAATCCGAGGATCCAAATTGGATTCCGTCAGTTTGTACACGTCACTTTAACCCACCCGGTCGTGTCGGAGAAAACGGCACGTCGATTGGATCCCTATTTGGGATTTTGGACCCCCGGGTTGCGTGTTTTAACCATTTATATATGGTTGACCGTGTTTTTAGATCCGTCCTTTGAATGTCCAACTCAATCCGGGGATCCAAATTGGATTCCGTCAGTTTCTACACGTCACTTTAACCCACCCGGTCGTGTCGGAGAAAACGGCACTCCGATCCGATCCCTATTTGGGATTTTGGACCCCCGGGTTGTGTGTTTTGACGCTTTATATATACTTGGGTGTTTTTTAGATCCGTCAATTGAACGTCCGACCCAATCCTAAGTATATGAAATTAATACTAATACTGACCTGAGCTGCTGGCTGTGTGGGGCGTACTCCCTGCATTATTGAGAGGAACTGCTGAAGCATATCGCTGAACTGCGTCTGTAGCTGTACCCGCTGCGTCTCTATCTCTACCCGCTGCGCCTGTAGCTCTACCCGCTGCGTCTGTAGCTCTTCCCGCTGCGTCTGTAGCTCTGTACGTAGCTCCTCCCGAATGATGCCTCTAATGTCCTCTACACCACTGACGGGCGGCGCAGAAGATGAACTCGCGTGTGCCGGAGGAGCGATCGAACTGGCATATGAGGACAACACTCGATGAGTATCCAGGCTGTCCCCAAAGCCGTACACTCGACCCTTCCTCGCACTCCCGCTGCCTCGACCCAAGCGTCCGCATCCAAATCTGGCTGGGGAGTGCCCTCTGTGTAGCGCTCCGCCATCGTCCTGTCGTACGTCTCCTGTAAAATAATTTAAAATTCATTATTGAAAACAAATTACTTTAATATCATAATTGAATTCATAATTTAAAGCTTGACTTACAGCAATCGTGCGGGCACTGTCGGTAACATAGTCATCCGTCCCCTTCCGCTTATGAGTCCGGTCAAATAACTCGCGGAAAGTAGGGGCACGCTCCAGGTCGTGATGCTTAAAATTCAACAAAATTAGTTAGTTTCACAATAATAATCCATATGTATATATGAATCGAACAATAAAATACTTACCAATTTTTGACTGTGGGTCGCATAAGATACGGATCCACTAGTATGCACATTCTTCTCCGGTTGAGTTGCTCTGTTGCGTATTGCCGCCTGTGACCGCTGCTGCCATGGTCCAGCAGCCCAACGCGCGCAAGGGACTCCCAATAGTCCCTCCGCAGCAAACAGGGCCGTAATCCACCCAAGCCATAGGATCCCGGTTGCCTGTGGTCTTCATTGCCTTGTCCCGGACCTCCCACATCGACTTTCTTAAATTAGTCTGGGCCGTAATCTCCCAGACGGCTCGAGCCCGAGGGAGATCCTCGGGTCTCGTGAACGCGAACCTCCGCTGTAAAGAAATAAAATTAATCAACGTTCTGCAATACCCAAATTAATAATAATTGAATAAATGACTTCAACTCTTCTAAAAAATAAAAATACCGTAAACATGTCAAATAATAAATCCCGGACTGGCACCGGGAAGTCTCTCCATGCATCCACTGGTCCAGGAATATGTGCGTGGACCAGCGTCGTAATATAGCGGAAGCAGGACTGGGATCTATCTTCCCCCTGCAATTCCACATTAATTTTCTACATGAAATGTATATCCTAAATAACAAATACAGTAACACTGAGATGATGAACTTTACCCTGAGATCCAGCATGGTTGTCATCCTGGTAGCTGAGGCCCCTCCTCAGCTGCTGGATGCTGGCTCTCCACCTCTGTTGAAAACAATTTAGTACACTGAGATTATGAATTTCAAATAAACAACAATAAAATTTACCTGTCGCTGGGAAGACGGCGTGGACGGGGGGCAGTCCCTGTAAAATTTCATACAGATTAGAATTATGATTTTCAAATAAACAAGAATATAGAAATTTACCTGTCGCTGGGACGACAGGTGTGGACGGAGAGGCAGTCCCTGCAAAATTTCATACACATTAGAATTATGAATTTCAAATAAACAACATGTAGAAAATTACCTGTCGCTGGGACGACGGGCGTGGACGGGGAGGCAGTCCCTGCAAAATTTCATACAGATTAGAAATTATGAATTTCAAATAAACAACAATATAGAAATTTACCTGTCGCTGGGAAGACGGGCGTGGCAGGGAGGGCAGTCCCTGTAAAATTTCATACAGATTAGAAATTATGATTTTCAAATAAACAAGAATATAGAAATTTACCTGTCGCTGGGACGACAGACGTGGACGGAGAGGCAGTCCCTGCAAAATTTCATACACATTAGAAATTATGAATTTCAAATAAAAACAATAGTAAAAATTACCTGTCGCTGGGACGAGGGCGTGGACGGGGAGGCAGTCCCTGCAAAATTTTATACAGATTAGAAATATGAATTTCAAATAAACAACAATATAGAATTTACCTGTCGCTGGGAAGACGGCGTGGACGGGGAGGCAGTCCTGTAAAATGTATGTACGTTAGTTCTCGTGAAATCAATATAAACAATAATACCCATATGGTTTTTTGTGTACATATGCATATACCTGTCGCGGACGGGGAGGCAGACGTGGACGGGGAGGCAGTCCCTCTGCCAACGACGTGGCAACCGTCCGACTGCGTCCTCCACGTACCATATCTCTATTGATACAAATAAAGATATAGCAAGTCATCAACACTCAATTTGAAGTAGCAATTTATTATGAACATGTAATGAACAACAACACCAATTTCTTACAAAATATGCAGTATATTATCTATATTCATCATCAGATGCTGAAGACATGTTTAATTCAGCATCATCTTCTCATCATCCTGGAATTCATCCTCATCATCTTGGGAGTCTTCCTCCACATCAGACTCCACCTCCCGCTCAGCGACATTTGGTCAACTTCTTCTTGTTCGTTATCCTTATGTAAGCAAATTGTTTCATTTATATCATGAACATTGTACTGCGTAGAAGCTGCCACTCTCGTGCGTCACTCCGATCTGATTGGAAAAAGTTGTCATTAACACCTTCGAGCTCATCATCAGTCGGAGAACTCAAACTCAGGGAATAGTCTTGATTTCACTCTACATGCAGCCCACCAATCTCTTAATTGAGGGATGTATAATTTGAATAATAAACTTGTTGGGCTTGTGCCGCCAGGATGATGGCTCATATGTACTCAATTTGGACTTATGCTTCACATCGATAAATCCATATGTTGTGTCATGACAATAGATGTCGGGTCAAACCAATGACACTTGAACAGAAATACATTGTTGTCTTGTCCCAAAAATTGCAGTTCAATGACTTCTTCGAGAATGCCATAATAGTCAATTTCATTTTCATTGTAGGCACTTCCCTTCACACATACGCCGCTGTTCATCGTAGACTTATTCCGTCCATAATCTCTCGTGTGAAATCTGTATCCATTCACAATGTAGCCTGGATAGACACGTACAATCTTCGAGGGGCCAAAACTAATCTGTTGTACTCTTGAATCGGGAATGAAGCCTTGTTCAACCTATTATGAGATAATAGACAACATTGAATAAATGACTTCAACTCAGTCTGCATAAAAACATAACACTTATGTTTCAAAAATTAGACCATACTCGAGATCTTAACCAAGTAGGAAAGACTTCTCCGTTCCTTTTCAACCTGCACGTCAGTTAGACGTGGATTCCGTCGCAATATGACCGAGTCAAACTCTCTGCAATGTAAATGTCACACAACCGTTAGGTTGTGCAGCAATGCACGCAAATGATGACGAATAAGCGTGGAGAGCTTACTGAATGTAAGGGTCTAGTTCTTCGCATTCATGAACACGTAGATCTCCACAGCTACCAACTCTCTGTCTTGGAGTGCGCGAGTAGAAAGATCCGAACGCCCGTCCGCACACTTGAATACAGAGAGTCAGTCTGACACCTCGGAATCTCCACCATCATCATTACGTGGAGGTTGAGTGCGTCAGGTTCGTATTTCCGTGTCAAAGTACATCGAACAGAAGTTCGATATCTCCTCAATGAGGTACGTCTGAGTAATGGAGCCCTCACTTGTGCTTTGTTACAGACTTTCATCTTAAGATCGTGCATGCACCTACGACAATAATTCAAATGCATACATAAGTAATATAAAAGATCGTCGTAATGGCAATAAATTGAGATGTAGAAATATACCTCTCAAACGGATACATCCATCGAAATTGTACTGTCCTCCGACCCTTGCCTCATATGGTAAATGGATGATCAGGTGCTCCATTGAATCAAAGAATGCTGGAGGAAATATCTTCTCTAATTTGCAGACTGTCTGAATTATATTTTGCTCTATATTTTGCAAGTCATGAATTTTGAGTTCTGATGCAGATAAAATCCTGAAGAATTGACTCAGCTCAGTCATTGCTCCCCATATTTGTTTCGGCAACAACTCACGAAAAGCAAGAGGCATCAGTCTTTGCATGAAAACATGGCAGTCATGACTCTTCATTCCGTATATTTTTCCCTCGTTGACATTTACACAACGCGCAATATTCGAGACATCCATCCGGAATCTCAATTGCTTTAACCATTGCAACCTTCCTTAATCTGTCTGGCCCCAAGCACATATGCAGCTTTAGGTTGCACCACTTTTCCTTGAACATGCTGTAGCTCTAGTTCTGGACGTTTGCAAAGTACTTTCAATCGCCCGTGCCTTGACGTTATCCTTCGTTTTACCTTTGACGTCCATAACTGTGTTGAACACATTATCAAAAACATTCTTCTCTATATGCATGACATCTAGGTTATGACGTATCAAAAGTGTTGACCAATAAGGCAATTCCCAAAAAATGCTTTGCTTCACCCAATTGTGATCCTTCCCAAAGCCAGGGATTGTCGGGTACTACCAGCCAGTTGTGTTACAGTCGGTAAGTTCTGGACCCCCGCCTCGCCATGTTTCCACCAGACATCCGTTCCATATCTACCTCCTCCATCACAGTTGTATTTTTAATAAAGAATCCTTTTGCTTTCGGAAAGGATGGTCACTAGGTAGAAACCGCCGATGACTCGAACCAACAAGATTTTCCCCCAGATTTCAACACAAATGATTTAGAATCCTCCATGCAATAAGGACATGCCACCTCCCATGTGTGCTCCAGCCAGATAACATGCCGTAGGCTGGAAAGTCACTTATTGTCCACATTAATGCAGCCTTCAGATTGAAATTCTTTTTTCTGGATGCATCATAAGACTGCACACCATCTGACCATAACAATTTCAGCTCATCAATCAACGGTCTGAGATATATGTCTATATTCTTTCCTGGACTTTTTGGACCCCGAAATCAGCAATGAAAGGAACAGATTCTCACGCTTCATGCACATGCCTGGCGGAAGGTTATACGTTGTTAAGAATACTGGCCAACATGAGTAAGATGCCACCGAGCCTCCGAAAGGATTGAAACCATCTGTGCATAAACCAAGCCGTACGTTGCGTGGATCCCTTGAAAGTAAGATGAGTACGGCTAAAATGAGCCCAAGCTTCACCATCGTCGGATGACTTTTCACCTTCGTCGCGACAGACTCTTTCCGCATGCCAGTCTATGTCCAGCTGTCCGCGAGGACATGAACAATCGCTGCAATCTGGGTGTGATAGAAAGTACCACAATGACTTATACGGAACATCCTTCTGCTTTGACTTGTCCCCTCTCTTGGGCTTGAACCTATCATGCTTACAAATACAGCATGATGTCTTATCGCATCCTCTTTGTAGTACAACATA
>CM024759.1:58514448-58594411 GCA_014218235.1 Colocasia esculenta | reverse complement strand
AAACATCTATACCCTGGGGAACAATAGGTGCCTGGCAGTACTCTGCTGCGACTCCTCCATCTCAAGCCTACCCGACCGCTGCAAATGCTGACGACCTCCCCCATCCTCTTCCTTTGCCTTTAAATGCTTGCTTTAACTTTTGCCCCATTCCGAAACCAGATGAAGAATGTCCTGCTGGTGCCTTGCCCTTGCTTGCACCTACTGTTTGCTGCGGTAGCGGAAACTACCTGAACCTGATTCACCGCCTGACGAGTCCGGATAGACCTCTCCAAAGTAGTGTAGCTGCCCTCTGCGCTGCTTCTTCCACTGTCTACATATAAGAGGTACTATCGCATCCTGCAATTCCACTCTCAAACCTCTAATAAAGTACTCAACCATCATATTATTATCTGAAACCACATATGGCGCATAACGGCTAAGTGCCATAAATCTCATCTGGTACTCTAAGACTGAAGAGTTACCTTGCTGAAGAGTTCAGAATTGCTCTCTTTTTACTTGCTGCACTTGGATCGGAAAGAATGTATCGTTAAATACATCAAGAAACTCCGGCCAAGTGATAGCTTCTTCCGTCCTGCCTGCAAAGTGGTTTGCATCTTCAATCGCCACCATTCCAAGGCAAAAACTCTGAACTGGTAAGTAGCTAATACCACTCTATCCGTACCGGACACCTCTAGTCGTAAAAACTCTCTCAATTTCATGAACCCAGTGCTCGGCTGTATCTGGATTCGGCCCTCCTGAATAGGTAGGTGGCTGCAATCTCAGAAACTTTTCAACCTGCAACACTGGTTCTTCCGCTAACAATACTGGTGGTGGCACATGAGCTACAAAAGGCACCTCCACTCTCGGCGGACTGGAGCAACAGGTACAGCCTCTCCATCCCCAGGTGGCACTGCAATTAATGGTACAGGCGCCTGCTGATCCATTCTTGCCCGAATATCCGTGAGGCTCTCCCAAATTCTTTCTATCATATGCTGGGTGCTTTCCTCCGGATCATCTCCTCCACCACCCCAATCTCTCCTATCAGCCATTTCGGAAATTTTCTACATAACCAAAACACCAGAACAAAAATCAAAACCACAAATGATCAAAAACCAGGGTCTCTACCAGCAGTGTAAAATGACCGAAATAAGGCTATGTATCCTCTTAATTCCCTTATTTAACACGGACCTTGCTCTGATACCAACTGTGACGGATCGCCTCGGTCAAGCCCGTTAAACCGATAACGTACTTGATCCGAGTCCACCTCCCGCGAACGGGCCGAAGCCTCGCAAGGGATACCAAACCACAATCCGTGTAAACATAAAGGAACACACCACATTTCATATATATATTTCACAAGTTTACATAGCCAAATTTTCCACAAAACTAAAAAGAAGTACAAGAGCCTGGGGCATACCCCGAGGTACAACTGAAGAAAGTAAACAACTAATAAAACTACACTGCTGAGCTACTCTGCGGAGGTGCTGACCCTACACCGCTACGACGCGGCCCGGAACGGACGTCGGACGAGAGACGTCCTCCTCGCTCTCACCTGTGGGGGTAGGGGTTAGCCTCTCTAGTCACTGGCTCAGTAGGGAACTCCCCCAAACCGAGCGAAACAAACACCACGAGTACGAATAGTAAACAACACCAACAATTAATATAAAACTAAGAGTAAGTAAAGCTGTAAAAGTACTCACCGTCTGCCGACTACGAGAAACAACAGTAATATTAAACGGCAAACCAGTACAGGTGTACAAGCTAAAGTAGAGACAGCCAACACGAGCCACGTGAACTGGTTTGCGACACCAGAAACTGACTCGGACAACTAACACAGGTCTACCTCTCAGTCTGCGAGCCACGGACGAAAGGTCCAACTGCCGCTCTACGTGAAAAAGGTCAAGCAACTGTGGAGACCAACTAAACACCACCACCTGCAGACCACACGGTCACAGGCCCATGCCTGGCACCTCCAGAGACCCTGGCCTGGGCTCGCTAGAGTGAGGCACTGGAAAAGGACTAGCTGGGGTCCAGTACGTCTACTGGTGTCCGTACCCCCAACTACGAGCGCGCTACAAGTGACTAAAAACAAACACAAGTGTCACTATCCCACTGTCGTCTTTCCCTCAGCCGGACATACAACTCTAACACAAGAGTGAGGGTGTCCAGGTCAGACGACACAGACCTCGACGGTACAGCACAAGTACCGGGACAAAGCCCCGAGCTAACAGCCTGGCTCACAAAGAACCTGGGGCACCCAACTGGAGAGGTACCACGGTAGGCGTCGTACTACTGGCCACGTACACAGAACCACGTGCACGTCACACACAAACCCGTGAAACCTCACGTAAACCACAAGTAACCACTGGTCCATTACACGTGAACCCAACTGACTCGCGTACACAACGCAGTCACCGAAGTAAACACTAATAGCATACCTTGTATGCTAAACACGTAAACCAAGTGCACTCAGTGCACCTCATGCGTCAACACACATGCATTATCGATAATATTGTACTTAGTCATTTCTGCTCAAATATAAGTAGGCGGCCACATCGATTGCCGCTTACTAGAGTCAACGGCAAGGTTCCTGGCCGCTAACCTCCTGGCTGAGGATCTTGGCGGCAAGCGATGTTGACGCCAAGTTCTCCGGCCATAAACCCTGCAGAAACCCTAATCCGGCTCTGCGGGTTTTCTAACTGTTCTAACTACTGAAAAACATGCAAATGCAATTCCTTTAGCATGATAGAAACAATACAACCCACTAAAACATGCTCTGAACATTAAATAACTCAAACCACCCTTTATCCCGCATGGTGCAACTCTATTCAAACGTGGATTATCATGCTGGTTCAAGTGGTTATGATATGTTTTAATGTTTCTATGAAGCTACCAGGGTTCGTCCCCTACCTCAGAACGCGTTAGAATCTCCCACGATCTCCTGGTTCACGTCGAGCCTCCGCGAGCTCCACGCGAATTGCACCACGCCGCGACGTTTCCTCCGTAATTCAGCGATGCCGCGCATTCTACGATTGTCCAACTCCCTCGGTACCTGTTGGAAGCTTCAAAGACTCGGGGAGCAAGCTGGGGCAAGAGGGAATGAGTGAGAGCTGAAAAACAGCCCTCGGGTGAGCCTATAACCTGTTGAACTGACAGGTTGGCGTCAACCCCCTTGTCGCCAACATCAACCGCCAGCCTAAACGTCCATAACTACTGCCGCTAAGCTCATGATGTAACGTCCACCAATTTGGACGCCTACAGTAAACGGCCATCCCTGGCCGCCAACTCAGACAGAACAACAGTAGGTCCTATTCCATTTCAGGACCCACCCTGCTCTACACCTGCTCAAGCCACGCATGCACATTACACATACACACCAACTGACTCACATTGGCCTCACAATGGCCACCACGACCACAACACACACGATCCGCATGGATCCGAAAAGCACGCGACGTTACAAATCTCCTGCTCCCCCAGCTGCCAAGAACTCCTCCACACTACCCGAATAAGATGTAAACTCATCCCCAAGGATTTGGTGGAGAGTATTTAAGCTACCATGGTGTTTAGGAGTCCTATTGTGACTAGGAAAGAAGAGTTGCGGTTTTGGCTTGTTAGTTTCCTAATTTGAGGAGTTCTTCCTCCATTAGAGTGTGTGAGGCTTTAGGAACCCCCACCCTAATTAAGCATGAATTTGGGTTGCCAAGAATGCATGTTTCTATCCCAATTCAACTCAAATTGCCTCTTTCTAATTTCAGCCTATTTAGAGTTACGAATTTCCATGCATTTTCTAGCTTTGTTTGATTTTTGGGCCAATGTTGTCCATTGGCCCAATTATGATAATGGGTCATCAATATATAATGTTGGAAGTCTCCCCAACATTTTTATTTAATTTATGGTTGCATCGTATTTTCGTGTTAACGATTTTCCGACTTGTTTCTTAATTTGGATAATCGGTCACAATAACTCTTAAACATATCCCAAATGATTTTTATTGACCCAAATTTCTTGATGGGTCATTAGAGGATATTATTTGAAGTCCATATATGATTTTTATTTAATTTGCTGACTCATCCAAGTACGTGTGATAATGATTTTTCGACTTATTCATGAATTACGATAATAAGTCACGAAACACTTTAAACTTGGCTAATCTGATTTTTCATGGCACAAATTTGTTTGTGAAACATTTAGTAATAATGTTTAGGATTTATTTATATTTTTACAGAATTTTCCGATGTGTTTTAGTAGATACGTTAATGATATGTATGTTTTAAATACTCCGATATTATGGAAATTATTTATTTCCATTTATTTGAGTTTTTATATAATTAAAATTTTCTGGGTGCTACAATTAAGGAGTCTATAGAGGCTATTTCCGATATTTTGAAGGTGCAATCTCCTCCTGCAGCACCTGACAGTAGCTCAGGGCCATCAGGGCCAAGTAATGTTGAAGAAGCGGCAGTTCCAGGGCAAGCTGAGGTTGTGCAGTCTGGGCTATCAGAGCCAACAGAGGATATGTCTGGGTCACCCGGGCTAGTGGAATCAGTGGCTGAGCCTGTCAGAGCAGAAGAACAAGCTGTAGCCTCTGAGCCCCCCCTGTTCTTCTCCTCTTCCAACTCCAGCCCCTCCTTCTCCACCATCATCCTCCACAGCACCTCCAGCCCCTATCACTTTCAAACAACCCATTCCAAGAACTATTTCCTCTCCTACACCATTTCCTTCCCAGTCCTCCTCATCTCCTGCCTTCTCCACTCACATTCCTCCACCTCCTCCTTCTTTTGAGGTTCCTCCAGCCTCCTCATCAGCTGGAGCCTCCTCTTTTGGTCCTTCTTCATTTGGACCATCTGATGTTCCTTCTTCTACAACTCATTCCTTCCTTCATCCTCCTACTCCTCCCTATTTTATCACTATTATTTCAGAGAGTGCTCAAATTGATGCCCCCTTCCTTAGGGACATCAAAGATGAATTTGAAGTAGCCATCCTCCGTTCAGTTTTAAAAGTTAGTACTCATGTTCATAGGACAGGCTTTTCTAGCCCTGTCCCTAAGAAAAGAAAACTAACTTCCACTCATTCCATTCTTCTTGAACCTTGCTATCCACCCCTTTGGTTTTCTCTTACAGTAGATAATAAAAACAAACCACTGTATAGAGAATCCTTCAGAAAACTACCTTTGCCACTCTCTTTGGTCTTCCACATCTCAACTTAACAGACCACCTAAATATCATTCTCCCTCTCACTTCTCTATCAAAATCTGAAAATACCAAAATCTTTTCCGTGGCTGAAGCCAAAACAGAAGAGCAATGGGCTCGGGGCCACAAGACCTTGTATAATAAGTTTCTGAATGCCAGGTCAACCAGGTTTCCTCCCCGGGATCACCCCTTGGCACTCTCAAAATGGTTCCAAATTCTTCACAAGGACACTTGGGCTCCATTTGTTCAAAAGGAGATCAAGATGCTCAGGTACTTTAAAATGTTCAATAATTATCGATATCTCAATAATCTACCCGAAGTTTAGCTTGGCCAATTCCGGCAAGCTATTCATAATCTTGGTTCTCATGATGCTCATACCAAAGCCATCAGGGTTGATTTTGCCACCTTAAAGTTGCCTGATGTAGTCTTTCTCCCTCCTCTTCATTATCTGGTCATGGACTCCAATGTTGGCTCCATCATCTTTGAGCGTTTTGCTCGAGTCATGGGCAGAATTCATGTGCAGAAAGGTAATCTGGTTGCATTCAATAGATTCTTGTTCAGAGAGTACCATCAGGGCCACATAAATGCAGATGTTCTTGCCCCTCTCTTGTCAGAATGTGAGAGGTTATCTCCAGCAGATTGGGCCAGATTCTACCCTCTTTCTGCTTTACAGCTTGATGATCTGAACGCCTCTCAAGTCAGAATCAATAAGCCTCATGTCTCAGCTGATGAATTTCTGGACATGAACTCCATTCACCTTGTTCGAGATCCATTTGCAACATGGGTTGAGAGATACAAGGTTTATGTAGACATGAGACTAGAACTGAAGTAGAAGTAGATTTATTATCGAGTCTCCATTGATCAATTCCTCTCCTGCGCCAGCTTTGGGAAAACAAGTCATTACAAAGTTTCCTTTGATAGAGACCGCTATGCTCAGTTCTTAGAAGAGCAGCAGGACCTTCATCTCCAGGGGATGGTTCCTGCCATGGGGCCTTCCTATTTTGTAGCTTGTGGGGTCTTTAGGCAATTCTTTGAAGAGCAGGAACTTAAGGCTTGGGAAATCATTTCTCACCATGCCTCTCTTCTGTCTCCTGCCTTCTACCTTCTGTACCCCCTCAAGAGTAATACAAACCCCATCTTTGCCTCACATTTATCTTTTCACTTGCTTTCTTTGTCTCATCTATATATCTTTTTGCATAAATGACAAAAAGGGGGAGAAAAATAAACATTTGAAATATATTCTTCAGATTTCATTAGCTCATTTTACTTAGACCTATTTCAGAACCATTGTGTTTATGTTATGTTTTGTCATCATCAAAAAATGGGAGATTGATGATCAGTTCATCCCCATGTAATTAAATAAATTACATATCTATTTTGGTGACTAACAAAACTCAAATAAAGTATGATCTAACAAGTTTTTATGAAACTTAAGCACATGAAACAAATCAGGCGGGAATCAGCAAATAAGTAAGTATTTCTTAGCATTTGAAAGTATAGAGCATGTAATTTTTCTAAGTACACATCGACTTCCTATGTGTTATAACGATTTCATTAGAGTCATAACGTTTTCCACATTTCTATCGATTTCATCTTCACAAGGATTTAATAAGTATCATACCAATTTTGGCTTCATAACGATTTCGATCTCACACGATTCGCTAAGCCTTGATAATGATTTTGATCTCACACCAATTCGCTAAGTGTTCATAATGATTTCGATCTCACACGATTCTCTAAGTGAGCATAACGATTTGCTCTCACAATGATTCGCCAAGTGAGCACAATGATTTTCTCTCACAATGATTTGGTTCTTGTAACGATTTGAGAACAATGACTTGGTCTCACATCTATTTGTCTTCATAACGATTCAATAAGTTCCACATCGATTTGATCTTCATAACGATTCGATAAGTTATAACAACGACTTGGTCAGTATAATGACTCGATAAGTTACACAACGATTTGCTTGCTGTAACGATTCGATAAGTCACAACAACGACTTGGTCTATGTAACGATTCGATAAAGTAAAACAACGATTTGATCACTACATCGACTCGATACGTGAAACAACGATTTGGTTAAACAACTCATTCATAACGACTTACTCATAACAATTGCTTATACTCTCATAAAGATTTGTCTCTACAATGATTTGGTTATGATTTTTAACAATTTGTGTTCACATCAATTTGTTTATACATGTGCAACGATTTACATAAACATCGACTCATTCACATAACGATTTCATAAGTCATACTCACAACGATTTCATGAGTTATAACGACTTGATATTTAAACATTTTTCAAATATTTTGAAAGTCAAAGTCTTCCCTTGCTTTTCTCTCCGATATCCATGCATTTATTATGACTGAACATTTCACTGCACAATGCATGCACATACATCTTCTATTCCTATGCTTATATTAGAAACATCTTTTTAGAAAACAAATTGATTATTCTATTTTGATGTATATTTGTTCTAACGTTGGCTGACAACAAGAGACAACATAGCTATCTATCATTTAGCATTTACTGTGTGCAAGTCTCTGACAATACAACTGTTTACAACGTTGGATAAAATAGAAGATGAAGGATATCGAGAAAGATTTTCTCTTTACATGTGTGGAACGTAAAGAACTGTTGACTAGAAGCTCTACAATACCATGCAGTCTAACGTATACCAGAGCATAGAGACACAGACATATCAACTGCTACTTCCTTAGGAGAAGATATAAATACAAGACTCAAGACTCGGAAGACAACTTTTGAAAAAGAACTTTTGAAATGATCAACTTGATAGAGAAGCGTTCAGCCAAATAGTTTTAGAAGAAGACCTCTGTCCATTCCAATCCTTGTAGCTCTTGCTCTCTGTGTCTTTTAGAGAGCCTTTTTGAGTTCTGAGAGACTTCGCCTTTGTAGATCTTTCTCTCTCAGTCTCATCCTCAGATCTGATACTTGTTGTAAATCAGGTCTAGGGGCATTTCGCCTTATTCACACTCCTATGTAGTTCCTCTTCTGGGGTGAAGAGAGGACCTGTTGAAACAGATGGTTTTATTCCCTTCATGATGAAGGAAGACCTGGGTTCCAAGGTATTGTATTCATGTTCAGGTGAAGAAGAGAAGGTCAGCTGCGGCTAGATGTGTAAGTGTCCTTGAGGGGGACTGTACTCTTGGGTAGTTGAATCCTTAGTTGTTGCTCAGGGATTGGACGTAGGACTCCTGTGAAGAGGAGGTCCGAATCAGGATAAAATCCTTGTGTAGTGCGGTTGCTTGTTTGTGATTGTTGTTTTATTTACTACTAACACTAACAGTCAAACGTGGTGTTTTATGTGAACATTTTTGTTGACAGGTTTAGATAATCATATTTTAAGAATCCCATTCACCCCCCTCTGGGCTTGCTAGTTGGAAAACTTGAGAGGTTGGATGCACAAGGTCAAATTCTTTGCTCTGTGCAATCAGATATTTCATCTATTTTTATAAGCCAGAGCATTGGAGCTACGAAGATGGGAATGGTCAAGAATGCTCTAAGATGGATGAAAAATGAGCTGGGAAGCATAAAAGAATTAGTTTCAATCCTTTCAAAATTAGTGAGGGCACAAATAACTACTCCTGCCCCTCCTGCTCCCACTCCTGCAGTACCAGAAAGCAGTTTAGGGCCATCAGGGCCAAGGAATGAGGAAGCAGTAGTCTGGCCAGCAGGGCCATCTATTGAGAATTCAAGGCTATCAGGGCCAAAGGTTGTTAAGGATTCAAGTCAGGTAGCACAAGAAGAATTAGGGCCACCAGGGCCAGTTGTGGATGAGCAGTCAGGGCCATCCGGGCCAGTGGAATCTCAGAAAGAGCCAGGCAGAGTTGAAGCACCTGTAGAAGAGGTTGTGCCCCCAGATCCCCCTTCTTTTCCTCTTCAAACTCCAGCTCCTCCTTCTCCACCTTCGTCCTCCACTGCTCCTCCATCTCCTGCCACCTTTAAACAACCTCTTCCTAAAAACATTTCCTCACCTACACCATTTCCTTCACAATCCTCCTCTTCTCCTGCCTCCTCCACATTTATTCCTCCTCCTCCTTCTGAGGCACCTCCAGCATCATCCTCCTCAGCTGGAGCCTCCTCTTCTGGTCCTTCATCAGCTGGACCATCCACACCACCTCCATCTACCTCTCATTCTTTCCTTCATCCTCCTACTCCTCCCTCTTTTGTTACAATCATTCCTGAGGGTGCTCAACTTGAAGGTCATGTAATTCAGGACATCAAAGATGAGTTTGAAGTAGCCATACTTCGCTCAGTCCTGACTGTTGTCACTCACATTCATAGAACAGGCTCTTCCAGCCATGTTCCTAAGAAGCAAAAAATATCTTCCAACCTTGCCACCTCATCTGAGCCTCATTTTCCACCTCTTTGGTTTTCTCTCACTGTTGAAAATCGCAAAAGATCTATCTATTGTGAATTCCTCCAGAAATGTACATTTGCCACCCTTTTTGGCCTTCCTCACCTTAATCTAACCGACCACCTAAATGTTCTCCCTCTCTCTTCTCTTTCAAAAGCCGAACAGTCAAAAATCTTTTCTATGACTGAGGCTAAATCTGAAGATTAGTGGGCTTGAGGTCGTCAGTCTTTATACAGGCAATTCTTATCTGCCAGGTCTGCTCGATTCCCACCAGGGATCACCCACTCACTCTCTCTGAGTAGTTTGTGATTCATCACAAAAACACCTGGGGTCCTTTCATCCAGAAGGAGATCAAGCTCATCAGGTACTTCCAGATGTTTAATGATTACTGATATCTCCACAATCTGCCTGAAGTTTAGCTTGGCCAATTCCGGCAAGCTATTTCACTTCTTGGTTCGAATGCTGCTCACACCACCTCCATCCAAGTGGACTTTGCCACATTGGAGATTCCAGATGTTGTGTTCCTGCCTCCACTTCATTCCTTAGTCATGGAATCTGCAGTAGACCCTATCATTTTTGAAAGATTTGCTAGGGTAATGGGGCGCATTTCAGTGCAGAAAGAAAAGTCCCTTGTATTCCACAGATTTGTCTACCGGGAATATCACCAGGGCCACATCAAGTCTGATGTTCTTGCCCCTCTTTTGTCTGAATGTGAGCGACTATCTCCATCAGACTGGGAAAGACTATACCCTCTCACTGCTCAACAGCTTGTTGATCTCAATGCTTCTCAGGCCAGATCAAATCAACCTCCTCTGTCTGCTACCGAATTTCTAGATCTTAACTCCATTCATCTTGTTCGAGATCTATTTGAAACATGGGTTGAGAGGTACAATGTGTATGTGGCTATGAAAAAGGAACTAAAGGCAAATCAGATTTTCTATCCAATTTCAGTTGATCAGTTCCTCCAGTATGCTAGTTTTGGCACCTCTACCTTCTACAAATCTTCTCTTGGCAGAAATGGATATGGCACTTTCATAGAAGCTCAGGGGCAACTACACATCCACAGGATGGCTCCTGTTGTGGGAACCTCCTACTCTATGGTCTATGGAGCTTTTCAACAATATTTTGAAGAGCAGGAACGCAAGGCATGGCCGATCATTACTCGCTATGCCTCCCTTCTGTCCCCTGCTTTCTACATTCCTGTACCTCCTCAGTGAAATAATATAATGTCTTTTCTGTCTTCCATTTATCTTTCTTCTCTTCTTTGTCTAGTTTGATTCTTTTTGCTTAATGACAAAAAGGGGGAGAAAATAAAACATTCTGAAATACACTTCTTAAATTTCTCTAGCAAATTTACTTAGATTCATTTCAGAGCCTTATATCTTTTTGTTATGTTTTGTCATCACCAAAAAAGGGGAGATTGATGATCAGTCCATCCCCATATAATTTTATTTAATTACATACAATTTTGGTGATAAAAAAACTCTAACAATTATTTTCTAATAAGTTTTTATGAAGATTATCCACAGGAAATAAATCGTGTCAAATCTGTAAGTAACACTTACACTGTATCATTTAAAGTTCAGAGCATGTATTTTCTCTAAGTCCACATCAATTTCCTTATAAGCATAACGATTTCATAAGCATCGCACATCGATTTCCTTATAAGCATAACGATTTCATAAGTGTCGCATATGATTTCCCTTATAAGTATAATGATTTCATAAGTATCGGTTTCTTTATAAGCATGAACGATTCTATTGCTACGACGATTTGATAAGTGAAACAACGATTTCGGTTTCACAACGATTTATTAAGTGAAAACCGATTTCGGTTTCACAATGATTTGTTAATTGAAACAATGATTTCGGTCTCACAACGATTCGTTAAGTGAAACAACGATTTGTTATGTGAAACAACGATTTCGGTCACACCACGATTAGTTAAGTGAAACAACGATTTCGGTCTCACAACGATTCGTTAAGTAAAACAACGATTTTGGTTTCACATTGATTTCTTCAGAAAAACAACGATTCGGTTATCGGTTTCTTAAGAGAAACAACGATTTGATTGTTGTAACGATTCAATAAGTGAAGGCAACGATTTGATAACTAGAACGATTTGCCCTTACACTAGAACGATTTGCTTATGTCTGTACAACGATTTGCTTGCACATCGATTTGTTTATGTTTAAACAATGATTTGCTCAAACAACGATTTTTTTTATATTTGAACAATGATTTACTCAAACAACTATTTGTTTAAACAATGACTTGATTATGTTTGAACAACGATTTGCTCAAACAATGATTTGCTTATGTTTGAACAACGATTTTCTCAAACAACGATTTGTTTATGTTTGAACAACGATTTGCTTGTACAACAATTTGTTTAAACAACGACTTGATTATGTTTGAACAATGATTTTCTCAAATAACGATTTGTTTATGTTTGAACAACGATTTGCTCAAACAACGATTTGTTTATGTTTGAGCAACAATTTGCTTGTACAACGATTTCTTACTCTCGAACAACGATTTGTTTAATCAACGATTTTATTATGTTTGAACAACGACTTACATAAACACCAATTCATAAGTTGTACAACTATTTCTTTGACATAACGACTTCATGGATTACATCAATTTCACACATGATATTCAAATACATTTTCAAATATTGTGAAAGTCAAAGTCTTCCCGCGTGCATCACTAATATCCTTGCATTTAATGAGATTGTACACTCCTCTGCACGATGCATATCTAAGTGCCTTCTATTCCTATGTTTCTATAGCAAACACTTTTTAGGATAGTAGAATGGCATTACTATTTTAGTGTACGTTCCTACTGCATGGTTTCTAACGTTGACTGACAAGCATGGAGACAGTCTAGCTGTCTATGCTTCGACATTTATTGTGTGCAGGTCATATCTTACAACGTTGAACAACCAGAAGCTAAGGAATATCTGGATGAATCTTCTCTTTGGGTGCATGGCTCCAGAGCATTAAATGGCTGCAAGCTTACCTGTCACGCACGATGGACCATGCTATCTAACGTGCTTCAAGCTTATAGACAATGGCCATTTCAACGGCTATAATTTCAAGAGAAGATATATAGAAGTCTGATGACTCCATGAAGGACAACTTTTGCGCAATAGAGCTTTCAGAGAACCAACCTTCAACTTGCGAGCATCAGAAACAAGAGCCTCTTGCTTCATTCTCATTCCTTAGCTCGTAGCTCTCATCCCTCATTGTAATGTAGCGCGTTTTTTAGATCTTCACAGATTGTTGATTAATGGTACTTCGGATCTGCGTTTATTGGTTTTGGTATGATGCTCATGGCCAATGTAAGGTCATTGGGCCTTGGTTGTGGTTTCCGCGCGTTGTGTGGGGCTTAGTGGGCCGGAAGGTTGGGCCCGTAGTGCCCTTTGGTTCACTGGATGTGAACGCGATGGAGGTGTAGGTCGCGTTCTGAACGTGACGACAGTGGGGGTTGTGTTCTGGTTTCCGCCCTTGGGGTCGACGTCTGCATGTGCGTCGTGTGTCACGCATGGAGTGGGGTTTGCTGACGTCGGGGTTGGGAAGGCGACGCCCTAGTCCGTCGCGACAAGGTCGCGACAAGGAGGTACGTCGCAATCCCAACCGATGTGCGGTTTTTAAGCAGGCTGGCCGAACAGAGCTTTCACAAGCTCTGCTCGACCAGGGAAGGAACTGCTGCAGCTCTGTTGGGTGATTTGGCATTTCGGCAGAGTTTTCGACACGCTTTCGATGCGAGGACATGGCGAGGAGTGGGGGAAACGTCGCGCCATGCATGGATTGCGCGTTCTTCATGAAGGTAGGGAGTTCTACCATGATTTGTTACGTGGATTGCATGTTGGTTTGTTCATCGCTTTAAAAATAGTAGATACCATGTCTAGGAGGTGAAATGAGCATGAAAACTGGGTTGAAATATCATGTGGGGTGGTTTGCATCGAAAATCTGGAGATGGTTCCCGGATTAGGGTTTTCACCTGAGAAGGCGACGGACCTTACTGTCACAACCAGGTCGCGACAGGCCGACCCATCGTGACAAGGTTTCCTCTCGCGACATGTCGGGGTGGCGTGATCTCATGGCGCCCTTGACCCTATCGAGTTAGTGTTTTAGATCGCGGTCCATCGGGGTGTTGCGATCTGATTGCGACTGAACACCATGTCGTGACCATAGCCGAGTGTGCTTGTGGTGTTTGTTTTAATAGTACGATTATCCGATATCGTTTAATTACTATGCATGGCAATGCTAATGATGCATTGGCACTTATAGAGCTCTGTGAGCATGGTTAGTGTGTCGTTTGTGTGTGGTTTACGTGAAAAGGGTGGTGCTCACGAAGTGGCATGTTTTTACATGGTGTTCACACGATTTGAGTGTCGTGCATGAATATGCATGGTTAGTGGTTCGACGTGATGATTATTGTAATGTAAATTCTATAGTTAGTATGAGGTGACGGGGCAATGAAGGTCGGATATGAACCTAGCCCTAGTCTATGGATGTCTTTTAAAGAGTATTATAATGATATATGCGTTAAATAGTGTGTGTTGCCATAGAGGTCACAGAGTGACCGATGATAGGCAAGGTTGTGTTGTACTGTCGTGATATAAGAATGTATCAGTGTGGGATGGTTTAGAGGTCACATGGTAATCGATGATAATCCAGTTATGTTTAGTATATTTTCATATGTGTTATACCGAGGCATTAAGTGATTGATGTGGTTTATATGCTAACCGAGTGTGGTGGTCCGGCGCCTATTCCGGATTGCCTCTTCAGTTGGGTGCCCCAGGTTTTGTGTGAGCCAGGCACCTATGTGTGCTCGGGGCTTGTCCTGGTGCAGTGGTACCGTCGAGGTCTTGTCCTCTTCCTGAACACCCTCACTCTTGTGTTTGAGTAAGTACGTCTGGTTGGCCGTACTAGAAGCACCTCGGTTCAAAGTGCAGAATCTGATGAGGAATTTGAATACTTTGAGGACTGATCCTCTCTTTCTTTAGGACTGCTATGCCATGTACTCTTGACCCCTCTGCGTAGGGAGTCCTTACCTTGTACCGCCAGGCTGATCCTTCGTTTCCTTGGGGTTGATATGCCTTGTACTCTTGATCCCTCTGCATAGGGAGTCTCTAGCTGATGCCCAAGTGGTTTATGTACTCCTTTCTTTTTATGCTTTTTAATATATAAAAACTATCCACCTGATCACGACATAGAAGGATCACTCCTTTTTCGTATCAATTGAAAAAAAAAAAAGTACGTCTGGCTGAGGGAAAGACGGCAGTGGGACAGTGACTTGTGAGAGTTTGTGTTTAGTCACTTGTAGCGCACTCGTGGTTGGGGGTTACGGACACCAGTAGACGTACTGGGCCCTAGCTGGTCCTGTTATCAGTGCCTCACTTTAGGGAGCTTGGGCCAGAGTCTCTAAAGGTGCCAGACATGGGCCTGTAGGGTGTGTGACCTGTAGGTTGTGGTGGTTTGGTTGGTCTCCACAGTTCTTTGGCTTTACTTGTGTTGTGGAGCGGAAGTTGTACCTTACGTCCGTGACTGTGAGACTGAGAGGTAGTTCTTGTGTTGTCCGGGTTGGATATTGGCGTCATGAACCAGTAGTTTGTCCCATGTGGTGGCATCGTGCTTTCCGACTCGTGCTTTGCTATTGGCTATAGTGTGTGTTAGTTGTGGTTTTACCCATCGAGGTGTGCCATGGTGTTGGCACAGTTGTCCTTGTGGTTGATGAGTGGAGACTCACTGGCTGTGGTTTGACTGGTTGTGGTGTGCCCAGGTGGTGGCATAGTTGTGTTTGTGTTTCAGTGGTGGTACCTCGTGGTGGTAGGTACCTGTACCTCTTGTGGGTACTGGTTTCTCGTAGTACGCTGAGTACTAGTCTTTTCAGGTGGTGAAGTGGAGGTCGTGTGGTGAGACCTTCCACTTGTTGTATTTTACCCTTCCTTGGGGTAAATTTCCGAATATGGTTTAGTGCGCGATGGATTGGCATCGTGGTAGCCAGTCTTGTTACTTAGGTATGACATTCGATACATCGTGGTTTAAGGGTATAAAGGATTAGCTCTTGGTTAGCAGTCCTGTTACCCATGTATTGGAGGCTTGCCAGTGAAGCTAGTAGCTTAGGCAATGCTTTGCCTGTGTGGCTTACAGCTTAGGCGACCAACTATTTGAGGTGGTGTGCCTGTGAGGCTTGTGGTCTAGGATTTATAGTTATGGAGTAGACTAGAAGTGTGGTACTAGTCCTGCTGTCTCTTCTTCTTTCCAAGAATTGTGTCAATTGATATAAATATGCTTTACTGTGAGCATGAAATGGTTTAGCTACCGGTGTTGCCAGTGAGACCTGTTGGGGTTGAGGTCCTTCCATGTTGTGTGGAGTTTTTGGGTGGTCCCCTACTGAGCCAGTGAGTTGTTGAGGCTCATTCCCTTACAGTTCTTTTCAGGGTTTACCGTTGGTATGGCTTGTGGAGGTGTCATGACAGACTTGTACCACCAGCAGTAGTGTTAGTACAGTTGTGTGAGCTTGTGCTCCCTCGGGGTATGCCCAGGTAGTTGTACTCTTTTTAATTTGGACATGTAATAATGTAATGGGACAGTTGTAAATTGTTAATAGTAGATATGAGCACATGTTCTTTCTTGTGTCTCTTACTGTTGTGGTTTGTCTTTTATATTCTTCCTAGACACGTGTGTGAAATATCCCTTGCGAGACTTCGGTCCGTTCGCGGGAGACGGATCTGGATATGGACCCTTATTAGGTATAGATATCTAGGGCCGTTACAGTTGGTATCAGAGCAATTGTCCAGTTAGAATATGAAAAGACATTAAGATTACAATGTCCCAATACATGGTTTAATGTCCACTGCTGGTAGTAAATCTGTGGTTTATTGTGCTTTTTAGTACGATTTCTGCGTGAGTCTTGGTATATGAATTGTGTGTATAGTTGATTATATTAGTTGTTGTGGGTAATGGCAGAGAAATGGTATAGTTGGTGATGCAGTGTGAGTAGTTATGGGGGTGTTAGTTGTGGTTAAAGTATACTTAATTAAAGGTTCTCTATTATAGAAATTGGAAAAATTAGTGAATTTAGTTATGAAATTCATTAAAAAGTGTCTTAATGAGGATCAGAGTTGGAAGACATAGGTATAAGATAGTGATGTGACGAAACGATAAAAGGAATTGTATTGTGATAAGGAATAGGGCTCTGTGATTAGGATTGTTAAATGGGTGAATTGTGTTTGAGATTTATGTTAATAAAGTGTTAAAAAGCTGCTTGGATAATAATATGATTAATGGCATGTTAGATTTGAAATAATCAAGTGAGGTAGTCTAGCTAGAGATGAGATGTTGGTAAGTAGAGGGGCAGTGATTAAGATGATCATTAAGTGTAATTTGTGATTAAGAATAATTACAGCAATGAGTTTAAGGGTAGTATTGATATTAATAATGAGAAGAATAGAAAATTTGATACAGAAACCCATATAAGTGGGTGTAGAGATGACCAGTTGGTTTAAGAGAGAAAGATGTTTGTTTAATAAAAGGTAGTGGATAAAGATTTTGAAGAAAGATTTGTATAAGGTTGCAGTATTAAAGATAAGAGTAGTGGTGCCAGCATTTGTGTATAGATTGTGGAAGCAAAGAAGGGAAATTGGTGTCAGAGGTAGATTGAAGTTAAATCTAAATTATTAAAGTAAGTTGAAGCTATGTAAGTTAGAATAGACAAGGTTAAGTCCATTGAGAAGTAATGGGGAATAGCAAAGTGGATTATGAATGGATATTTGTCAATAAGCCGTAATAGTGAAGTTGTTTATATTTGGCAGTTAGTTTATAGTTATGATGGAGAGTAAGAAGAATTGTAGCATAAATGGCACCTGAAGATTAGTCAGCTAGTAAACTAGTTAAGAGAAATATTTTGTAGAAATGGTGTTATGCTATTGATAGTAAAGGTAAGGTTTAATATTAATGATCAGAGTAGCGCAGCGGAAGCATGGAAGATTTAATATTCATAGGTTATTTGAAGTTTAAGTAATTAAAGGAGAATTTAAAGATTTGTACGCAATTAAGCCAAGTGATGGTTAATGGTGATAAGTAAATGGTGGAATAACATCAGGAAATTTGAAATTTTAAGAATGTAAAGTGAAAGGATTTAAGCAAGAAAACGGCCCAGAAAGAAATGTTGCAAACACAACCAGGAAAAGGTGGAAATAGGTTGAGTCCAAGGAGATAAAGCGCTAATAGCAGGGTAGAATCGCCTATAATTGAAAGGTAAAGAATGGCAGAATAGATTTAGAAAATAAAGTAGTGGTGGAATAAATTAAAAAGAAAGGAAAAGCAGAGCAGGTATGAAGATGAATAGATGATTTGAAAGAAAGATGCAGAGAAAGCCCTGCATATGGTTTTGTTTCTTTTTAGGTGATAGTGTGGTTTATTGTCGCTCGTTTTGAATGTCGAGGACGACATTCATTTTTAGGTGATCGTAATGTAACATGGTGCGTTTTTCGGATCTTCGTGAATTGGTTATTAATGGTAGTTTGGATCTGCGTTTATTGGTTTTGGTATGGTGCTTATGGCCAATGTAAGGTCATTGGGCCTTGGTTGTGGTTTCCGCGCGTTGTGTGGGGCTTAGTGGGCCGGCAGGTTGGGCCCGTAGTGCCCGTTGGTTCACTGGATGTGAACGCAATAGAGGTGTAGGTCGCGTTCTGAACGCGACGGCAGTGGGGGTCACATTTTGGTTGCCGACACTGGGGTTGACGTCTGCATGCACGCCGCGTGTCGCGCATGGAGTGGGGTTTGCTGACGTCGGGGTTGGGAAGGCGACGCCCTAGTCTGTTGCGACAAGGTCGTGATGGGGAGGTACGTCGCGATCCCAACCGCTATGCAGTTTTTAAGCAGGCTGGCCGAACAGAGCTTTTACAAGCTCTGCTCGACCAGGGAAGGAGCTGATGCGGCTCTGTTGGGCGATTTGGCGTTTCGGCGGAGTTTTCGACTCGCTCTCAACGCGAGGATGTCGCGAGGAGTGGGGGAAACGCTGCACCATGCATGGATTGCGCGTTCTTCGTGAAGGTAGGAGTTCTACCATGATTTGTTACGTGGATTGCATGTTGGTTTGTTTATCGCTTTAAAAACAATAGATACCATGTCTAGGAGGTGAAATGAGCATGAAAACTGGGTTGAAATATCATGTGGGGTGGTTTGCATCAAAAATCCGGAGATGGTTCCTGGATTAGAGTTTTCGCCTGAGAAGGCGACAGACCTTACTTTCGTGACCAGGTCGCGACAGGCCGACCCGTCGCGACAAGGTTTCCTATCGTGACATGTCGGGGTGGCGCGATCTCATGGCGCCCTTGGACCCTGTCGCGTTAGTGTTTTGGATCGCGGTTCATCGGGGTGTCACGATCTGATTGCGACTGAACCCCATGTCGCGGCCACAGTCGAGTGTGCTTATGGTGTTTGTTTTAACGGTACGATTATCCGATTATCGTTTAATTATTGTGCATGGCAATGCTAATGATGCATTGGCACTTGTAGCGCTCTGTGAGCATGGTTAGCATGTCGTTTGTGTGTGGTTTACGTGATAAGGGTGGTGCTCACGAAGTGAGCATGTTTTTACGTGGTGTTCACACGGTTTGAGTGCCGTGCATGAATATGCATGGTTAGTGGTTCGACGTGATGATTATTGTAATGTAACTTCTATAGTTAGTATGAGGTGACGGGGCAATGAAGGTCGGATATGAACCTAGCCCTAGTCTATGGATGTCTTTTAAAGAGTATTATAATAATATATGTGTTAAATAGTGTGTGTTGCCATATAGGTCACAGAGTGACCGATGACAGGCAAGGTTGTGTTGCACTATCGTGATACAAGAATGTATCACTGTGGGATGGTTTAGAGGTCACATGGTAATCGATGATAGGTCAGTTATGTTTAGTATACTTTAATATGCGTTATACTGAGGCATTAAGTGATTGATGTGGTTTATATGCTAGCCAGGTGTGGTGGTCCGGCGCCTATTCTTGAATGCCTCTTCAGTTGGGTGCCCCAGGTTTTGTGTGATCCAGGCACATGTGTGTGCTCGGGGCTTGTCCCGATGCAGTGGTACCGTCGAGGTTTTGTCGTCTTCCTAGACACCCTCACTCTTGTGTTTGAGTAGTACGTCTGGCTGAGGGAAAGACGGCAGTGGGACAGTGACTCGTGATAGTTTGTGTTTAGTCACATGTAGCACGCTCGTGGTTGGGGGTTACGGATGCCAGTAGACGTACTGGGCCCCAGCTAGTCCTGTTGTTACCAGTGCCTCACTTTAGGGAGCTTGGGCCAGAGTCTCTAAAGGTGCCAGGCATGGGCCTACAGGGTGTGTGACCTATAGATTGTGGTGGTTTGGTTGGTCTCCACAGTTCTTTGGCTTTACTTGTGTTGTGGAGCGGCAGTTGTACCTTACGTTCATGACTGCGAGACTGAGAGGTAGTTCTTGTGTTGTGTTGTCCGGGTTGGATAATGGCGTCATGAACCAGTAGTTTGTCCCGTGTGGTGGCGTCGTGCTTTCTGACTCGTGCTTTGCTATTGGCTATAGCGTGTGTTAGTTGTGGTTTTACCCGTCGAGGTGTGCCATGGTGTTGGCACAGTTGTCGTTGTGGTTGGTGAGCGGAGACTCACTGGTTGTTGTTTGACTGGTTGTGGTGTGCCCAGGTGGTGGCACAGTTGTGTTTGTGTTTCAGTGGTGGTACCTCGTGGTGGTAGGTACCTGTACCTCTTGTGGGTACTGGTTTCTCATAGCACGCTGAGTACTAGTCTTTTCAGGTGGTGATGTGGAGGTCGTGTGGTGAGACCTTCCACTTGTTGTGTTTTACCCTTCCTTGGGTAAATTTCCGAATATGGTTTAGTGCGTGATGGAAATGCATCGTGGTAGCCAGTCTTATTACTTAGGTATGACATTAGATACATCATGGTTTAAGGGTATAAAGGATTAGCTCTTGGTTAGCAATTCTGTTACCCATGTATTGGAGGCTTGCCAGTGAAGCTAGTAGCTTAGGCAATGCTTTGCCTGTGTGGCTTACAGCTTAGGCGACCAACTATTTGAGGTGGTGTGCCTGTCATGCTTGTGGTCTAGGCTTTACAGTTATGGAGCAAACTAGAAGTGTGGTACTAGTTCTGTTGTCTCTTCTTCTTTCCAAGAATTGTGTCAATTGATATAAATATGCTTTACTGTGAGCATGAAATGGTTTAGCTACCGGTGTTGCCAGTGAGACCTGTTGGGGTTGAGGTCCTTCCATGTTGTGTGTAGTTTTTGGGAGGTCCTCTATTGAGCTAGTGACTTGTTGAGGTAGACTCCCTTATAGTTCTTTTTAGGGTTTACCGTTGGTGTGACTTGCGGAGGTGTCATGACAGACTTGTACCACCAGCAGTAGTGTTAGTACAGTTGTGTGAGCTTGTGCTCCCTCGGGGTATGCCCCAGGTAGTTGTACTCTTTTTAATTTGGACATGTAATAATGTAATTGGATAGTTGTAAATTGTTAAAAGCAGATATGAGCACATGTTCTTTTTTGTGTCTCTTACTGTTGTGGTTTGTCTTTTATATTCTTCCTGGACACGTGTGTGAGATATCCCTTGCAAGACTTTGGTCCGTTCGCGGGAGACGGATCTGGATATGGACCCTTATTGGGTATAGATATCCAGGGCCGTTACACTCATTGTCTAGATTTTTTGAGAGCTTGTAGTTCTGGAGATTTGTTTTATTGTTGATCTTTCTCTCTCAGACTTTGCCTCAGATCAAGCATTTCTTTGTGAGCTTGGTCTAGGGGCCTTTCGCTTCCTTTCACATTTGTTGTGAAGTTTCTCTTCGGGTTGTAAAGAGAAGACTTGTTGAAAACAGGTGGTGTGTATTCCCTTCGGTAAGAATGAAAGACCTGTGTATCAGGGTGGTTGTATACCTCTTCGGGGTTAGAAGAGAAGTCCAGCTGCGGCTGGATGTGTAAGGGTTCTTAAGGGGGACAGTACCTTTGGTTAGTGAAATCCCAAGTTGTTGCTTGGGGACTGGACGTAGGACTCCTTGGGATAGGAGGTCCAAACCAGGATAAAATTTTCTGTGTTGTGTGCTTGTGAGCTTATTTGTTTGTTGTCTTCTTTATCACTAACAACTAACAATCGAATTGAGTGTTTGCTAAAGCATTTTTGTTGATAGGTTTCTATTTAAACGAAATTTTAAATCTCATTCACCCCCCCTCTGGGCTTGCTAGCTGGGCAACAAAATTTGCATGTCTACTTTTTCCGTACTCACAACTTTTATGATGTCTATGTGTCATAATATTCTTTTTTTAGATCAATTTCCACTAACCAACTTTTGGAAGATTTTCATTTATTTAAAATTATTTTGAGAATAGAACTTTGTTTATTATAATTTTTGGGATCCTAAAAATGACTATGTTTCTACCATAACTTTTGTTATGAGAATTTTTGTCTCCTCCTCATATTATGTAAAGTTCATATGAGATTTTGGGCTATTCATGACAAAGAAATGCTTAGTTCCCTCCTTAAGCATTTCTCTTCATTACATTCTTGTGTGTTAATTTTGCACTCTAAAGGTCCCTTGATGTTTGTCCAGTGACACAAAGGCAATTACGAGTAGTTTTTGTTGCCCAGTTGACAAGCCCAGAGGGGGGGGTGAGTGGTCTTTAAAAATTTATCTAGGTGACACATGTACGTAAAAATATACACAAAAACAATCTTCGATGTTGGTTAGTAACGGTTAGTATGAACAACAAACCCACAAAGAATCAATCACACAACGCAAGGAATTATCCTGATTCGGACCTCCTTTCCTTAGGAGTCCTACGTCTAGTCCCTGAGCAACAACTCATGATTTTACTAACTAGGGTACAGTCCCCCTATGGACACTACAACACCCAGCTCAGCTGGTCTTCCTTCACCCCAGAAGGGAACAACAACACCCTGGATACCCCACTAGGTCCTCCTTCACATCCGAAGGGAAACAGCACCCTGGATCCCACCAGGTCTTCATTCACACACGAAGGGAAACACCACAAAGAGAATAGAATGAATATTCAAGCCCCTAGATCAAGCTTTTACAAGCCAAGATCTGAAGCACCAAGCACTGAGAGCAAGAGATCTAAACAAGGCACACTCTCAGAACTATACTGGCTCTCTTAGAAATTCTATTACAGCACAGAGAGCGAAGAGCTAAGGATGATGAGGAATGAGATTCTTGGCTCTAGACTTCTTGCAGAAGAATTTGAATGCTCGTGTATGTGATGCTTGTTCTCCACACCTATGCTTTTATTCTTCTCTTCTGTCTTGTATTTATATCTCCAATTTGAAATATTGTCGTTGGAGTATCCGTTGTCTCTTGTCCAAGTAAACGTAAGACTGCTTGACATTTTGGAAGTTTCAACAATCTTTTATCCAGTTGAGCATGCAAAGAGATAAGGTATTCTGGCGTCTATATGGTCCAACGTTGTATGACAGAATGTCTTTAGGACCCTGCACATATTAAATGCTAGAATAGTAGACAGCTAGACTATCTCTTGGTGTCAGTAAACGTTGATATGAATATTCACCAAAATAGCAATTCCAAGTAGCTTGTTCTAAAAGATGTTGACAGAATATGCGCGATAATGAAAAGATATCATCTGTATACATGCAGAGATATGTTCTGTCTTCATTAAATACACAGCAATCAGACAGATAACAGAAGACTTTGACTATTCAACGCTTTAAGATAAATGTCAAGTCGATATAAACCATAAAGTCGTTGTCTATATGACTTATGAAATCATTATGATCAAGTCAGTTTGACCAAGTCGTTATGAGTCATAGAAAATCGTTACATTTACTGAAGGATTCAATATGAACACTTAATAAATCGTTATAGAAAGCAAGTCGTTGTGTTTACTGAAGAAATCGTTGTGAAACACTTAACAAATCGTTATAGAAAGCAAGTTGTTGTGTTCACTGAAGAAATCGTTGTGAAACACTTAACAAATCGTTATAGAAAGCAAGTCATTGTGTTCACTGAAGAAATCGTTGTGAAACACTTAACAAATCGTTATAGAAAGCAAGTCGTTGTGTTCACTGAAGAAATCATTGTGAAACACTTAACAAATCGTTATGAGCTTTAAAGAAATCGATGCGCGAAGCAAATCGTTATGAGCTCTAAAGAAATCGATGCGCGAAGCAAATCGTTATGAGCTCTAAAGAAATCGATGCGCGAAGCAAATCGTTATGAGCTCTAAACAAATCGTTGCAAAAAGCAAGTCGTTGCGAATTCTAAAGAAATCGTTATGATAACTAAGAAATCGTTACGGCGAGCAAGTCGTTGCGAATTCTAAAGAAATCGTTATGATAACTTAAGAAATCATTGTGACGGGCAAGTCGTTATGAGTTCTGAAGAAATCGTTGCGATGACTTATATAGAATCGTTGCGATGACTTATAGAATCGTTGCGATGACTTATAGAATCGTTGTGAATTCAAATCGTTATAGCACTAAAGGAAGTCGTTGTGACTTTCAACAGAAGTCGATGTGGACTTAGAGAAATATGACCTTGACAAGATAAAAGCTTCAGAGAGGTAATGCTTACCAACATTGGTTTGTGTGACCTTGGTATAATTCCTGTACTTAAGACTTATGAAATATATGTTAGAAATTATTGAAGGAATTTGTTAATCACCAAAAATAATAAAAATAACTAGGTAATTAAAATTACATGGGGACAGACTGATCATCAATCTCCCCCTTTTTGGTGATGACAAAATTTAATAATAAGCATGGATAAAAATATCTGAACATTTGCAGAATGTATTTCAGACATGCTAAGTATTTGCTCCCCCTTTTTGTCAGTAAGAAAAAAGATAATCTGAGACAAAGAATGAAGAGAAAAGATATAGGAGAACACAAACAAAGATATTTCATTAAGACTATGGAGGTACAGATAAATAGTAAGCAGGAGACAAGAGAGAGGCAAAGTGAGAAATGGTTTCCCATGCCTGTTCTTCCTGCTCTTCAAAATACAATTTAAAGACGCCAAAGGATAAAGAGTAGGCTGGTCCCATGGAGGGAGCCATCCTTTGGAGATGAAGCTTGAGCTTCTTGTAGAGGAGATCAGCATAAGAATCTTTATCCATGGTCAGCTTGAGGAAGTGAACAGTTCCAAAGCTGGCACAGGTAAGGAACTGATCTATGGACACAAGATAGAAATTTTGTTTCTCTTTTAGAGCTTGGCGTAGAGCTACATACACCTTGTACCTTTCCTCCCAAACTTTGAGGGGATCAGTCACAAGGTTAATGGAGTTCATGTCCAAGAATGTGGCAGGAGAAACAGCAGGTTTTCCTTCTCTGGCTTGAGCTTCATTCAAATCAGATAATTGCTGAGGAGATAAGGGATAATGTCTAGTCCATTCTGAGGGTGTCAACCTCTCACATTCTGACAGGATAGGGGCTAGAACTTCAGCACTGACATGGCCCTGGTGATATTCTCTGAAGATAAATCTATGAAATGCAACCAGGAAGCTTTTCTGTACCTTGATTCTTCCCATCACTCTGGAAAAATGCTCAAAGATAATAGACCCAACAGAGGATTCCATTACAAGGAAATGGATCTGAGGGAGGCAAATCTGATCAGGCACCTGAAGGGTAGCAAAATCAATCTGAACTGCTTCAGTGTGGGCAATGCCTGGATTCAGAGCTTTGATAGCCTCCTTGAATTGATTCACTGAACTTCAGGAAGTCGATGGACATATCGATAGTTGTTGAACAGAAGAAAGTATCTGACCATCTTGATTTCATTTTGGATGAAGGACCCCCAACAATCCTTGTGGTGGATCCGGAACCATTCTGAGAGGGTCAGGGAATGGTCCCTTGGTGGGAATCTGGCAGACTTGGCAAGAAGATATTTCTTGAACAGCTCTTTATGCCCTTTGCCCCACTGCTCTTCTGTTTTAGAGTGAGCAACAGAGAAGATTTTGGATTTCTCTGTTTTGGTGAGAGGATAGAAGGGTAAAACAACATTGAGGTGGTCAGAAAGGTTAAGAAATGGAAAGTTTACAATGGTAGCAAAAACAACCTTCTGAAGGTACTCTCTATATAGTGGTTTACTTCTGTTATCCACTGTGAGAGAGAACCACAGAGGAGGATATCTGGGTTCTGAAACAATAGCTAAAGAGGAAGAATTTTTTCTCTTTTTAGGGGCAGAACTAGAAGAGTCTGCCTTACGGATGTGATCCCCTACTTTCAGGACTGTCCTGAGAATGGCTTCCTTATACTCATCATTTACTTTTTCAATAAAGGGAGAGTCAAGTTGAGCTCTCTCAGGGATTATAGTGATGAAAGAGGGTGGAGGAGAAGGATGAAGGAGGGAGTCAGAAGTAGAATGAATGTCAACATCTGGTCCAAGGGAGGGACCAGAGAAAGATGAGGCTCCAGCAGAGGATGCTGGAGGGACCTCAAAGATAGGTGGAGGTGGAAGAATATGAGTAGAGGAGGCAGGAGAGGAGGTGGATTGAGAGGGAAAGGGTGTTGGTGAGAAGATGGGTCTAGGTTGAGGTTTCTTGAATGTCTGTGGAGCAGGAGGTGCTGTGGAGGATGAAGGTGGGGATGGAGGAACTGGTGTTTGGGAAGAAGTGGGAGTTGGGGGCTCAGGAACCAAAACTTCTTCTTCAGCCAAACTCTGCACAGGTTCAGACTCCAATAGCCCTGATGGCCCTGACACCTTCTCAGCTGGCCCTAGAGGCCCTTCAACCTGCTCAGCTGGCCCAGATGGCCCTTGCTCATTGACCTCTGCCTCTACTGCTGCTGCTGGTGCTGGCCTGATGGCCCAGACATTGGAACTGATGGCCCTGATGGCCCTGATTCTGAAACTTGAGCTGCAGGAGGTGGAGGAGGAGGAGGAACTTGAGCTCCAACCACCTTCAGAATCTCAGAGAGCATTGTCTTCATGCTGCCCATCTCTTTGTTGAACCATTTCATGGCATTTCTGATACTTGAAATCTCCTTGGAAGATGAAGCTTGGCTCATGAAAATGAAATATACATCTGATTGAAGAGAGCATAAGATTGTACCTTGAGCCTCCAATCTCTCAATGACAGGCTTCAAATTTATGACTATTCTTTGTTTCACCTGCCTCTCAAAAGGAGTATCTGCTAAGAGTGGAACTCCGGAAACCACTTTTTTTCCTTTCTGCCTTGCCTCTGAAGCTGGAGGCTGCTGATCATCATCTGATTCTGAGGAGCTGACTGTCTCCCAATCTCTAGGATCATTACTTGGGGGATTGTCATGTTCCTCCCCCTGAGTGCCATCATCTTGTGAACTGGCAAAGACTCCCTCAGCAGGCACACTGCCCATAGGCATATCAGTGTGTGCTGCTTCTTTTGTGACCTCTTGTCTTTCACAAGGCTGCTCCCCATGAATAGGAGCATCTTCCATCAAGACATCTTCTGGAGCAACTGTTTGCTCCTCCTGAATGACTTCTGCTGCAATTGATTCCTCAATGTGGCCTGATGCCACAACCTCTTCCTCTGGATTTCCACCAGCCTTGGAGTGATTGGGGTGGAATGAATAGAATCCAGCACCTCTCTAAGGATAGAGGCAACAATGGAGGTGGGCAAAAGATCTGCTGCACCTACCACTGCTTCTTCTACTGGTGCTTCTGGAAGTTGAGATTCAACTGCTACTACAGGTGACCCTGCTAGCTCTGTTGTCCCTGCTACTTAAGATGCCAGTTCAGATGGTCCTACTGCCTCTTGAACTGCTGATACAACAACTGCTGGCTCAACTTCTGCTGCTGATGCTACTGCTGCTGGTTCTGCTGATGCTTCTGGCACTTCTTCCTAAAAATCTGAAATATCCCCTATAATGGCCTCTCCCTCTACCACAGAGGTCTTAGACCAAACTCCACCAACAACTGAGAACCCACTCTTCCTCGGATTTCTGGACCTAATTGCTTGGCCCATCTTCTCAACTACTGCCCCAGATAGATCAACACCAAAGTGTTTGAAGAACTTGGTAAGCAAATGGGCATAGGGCAGAGATACATTGAGCTTACTCTTGGTGTCCCAAATATGATCACGAGCAAACTTCATCCTCTCTATCATTACTTCGACCATGTTGATCTCCTTGTTCTGTATGGCCCAGAACATCATATCCGAATCTGCCTTGGTACAAGTTGAAAATGTTGCACTTCTAGGAACTAGAATTTGACAAACAATAAAGTGTAGAAGACGGTTGAATGCATTCAATTGATTGCTATCTATTTTCCCATCTCTCAACCGGAATTTAGGACCAATGATTCCGAGACCCTTGACCTGGGTATCCACAGTGTGGATTCCACTGTGACCAGTCGTGCTTACATCAAACAGAGTCTTCAGAAGATTGTGATCAATCTTGATCGAGGTTCCCTTGACTGAAGATGTCAGGGACCCATCTGCCTCTGATTTCAAGCAAATGAAGAATGCCTTCACAAGATCTGGATAGCTCACTTCAGAGAAGGTCGAAATGATTGTCCACTGCATTCTTCTCACTGCGGCCACTATGTTGTGCATGCCGTTCTTCTCAAGATCAGCTACATCCACTACTTTATTTCCAAAAAGCTTGGTCTTCATGAACGTGAACCTTTCCTACTGCTCAGGAGAGAGGTACTCAGTGCCGTAGCCCCCAAGACTACCGGAAACAACTGGTGTAGCCATGGATTTGAGTGGAGGAGGGTTTCAGAATGGAGGAGATGGTGGCAGAAGTGAAAGCCCTCAAGAAATTCTTCGCGGGAAGAGGTGAAGGGCTTCAAATTTGCAGAGAGTCGATGTCGAAGTCGTTAGGGCATCGGCTCAGGCAACCAGACGAAAGAGGGAAAAAGGTAGAAGATAGGAGATGAATCGTTCCCACATCGATTTTTGTAATTAAATAAATACTTTGTGGAAAGTGAGGCGCCAAAAGGCGGCAGAAAGCGACAAAAGAGTTTGACTATTCAAACCAACTTTGATAAAAAGAGCGTCAGGAAAGATAATTTAAATTTCTTTTGCTTAAATCCATGGAGAGAAAAATTACTTAATTCTGAAAATTTATATGCCAGTTTTAAACAGAAATCTTTTCACAAATTACACATGCCCAATTCCCTTCTAAGAGATGTGAATCTCTCTTCAGGTAAGGCTTTTGTGAAAATGTCTGCTAACTGACAGTTTGTATCAATAAAGGATATTTCAAAATTACCATTTGCAACATGATCACGAATGAAATGATATCTAACCTCAATATGCTTGGTCCTTGAATGTTAGACTGGATTTTTGGTGAGATTGATAGCACTGGTGTTGTCACACAATAGTGGAATCGATTTGATATTTAATCTAAAATCTTTAAGTTGTTACTTTATCCATAGGAGTTGTGTACAGCAACTTCCAGCAGCCACATACTGAGCTTCAGCTGTAGACAGTGCCACTGAATTTTGTTTCTTTGATGACCAGGATATCAAATACCCTGCAAGAAATTGACAACAACCACTGGTGCTTTTTCTATCTACTTTGCATCCAGCATAGTCAGCATTAGAGTATCCTACTAAATTAAATTTCACAAGATTTTGGATACCATAGACCTAAATCATGAGTTCTAGCTAAATATCTAAATATTCTTTTCACAGAGATTAAATGTGATTCTCTAGGATCTGCTTGATACCTAGCACACATGCATACACTAAATAGAATATCGGGTCTACTAGCTATTAAATAAAGCAGTAAACCTATCATACCTCTGTAGACCTTTTGATCTACTTTCTTACCATCTTTTTCACTGTCCATCCTTGTTGATGTACTCATTGGTGTTGACAGTGGCTTGGCATTATCGAATCCAATTTCTTCAAGAGTTCTTTTGTGTACTTTGCTTGGCAGATGTGAGTTCCTTCTTTTCCTTGCTTGATTTGTAGTCCAAGGAAATAATTGAGCTCTCCCATCATGCTCATCTCAAATTCTCCCTGCATCAACTTTTCAAGATACTTGCAAAGGGATTCATCAGTAGATCCAAAGATAATATCATCTACATAAATCTGTACAAGTAGTATGCTTTTAACTTTTGATTTTACAAATAGAGTGTTATGTACTTGACCTCTACTGAAACCATGGTTTAGAAGAAAAGAACTAAGCCTTTCATACCAGGCCCTAGGTGCTTGCTTTAATCCATATAAAGCTTTATGAAGTTTGAAAACATGATTAGGAAATTCTGTGTCATCGAAACCGGGGGTTGTTCCACATAAACTTCCTCTTTTATAAAACCATTTAAGAATGCGGATTTGACATCCATTTGAAATAGTTTTAAGTCTAATGCTGATGCATATGCAAGTAATATTCTAATAGCCTCAAGTCTAGCTACAGGTGCATAGGTTTCATCGAAATATATGCCTTCCTCTTGGGAATAGCCTTGAGCTACCAGTCTGGCCTTGTTTCTTAAGATCACACCAGCCTCATCCAATTTGTTTCTGAACACCCATTTGGTGCCAATAACTGGATGGTCTGATGGTTTAGGAACAAGTGACCATACTTGGTTTCTCTTGAACTGATTTAGTTCATCTTGCATGGCCAAGATCTAAGATTCATCACCAAGAGCTTCATTGACAGTTCTCGGCTCTATTTGAGAAACAAATGCTAAATAATCACAGGGTATCATGTTACCTCTTGTTCTTACCCCAACAGATGGATCACCAATAATATTCTCAGGTGGGTGATCTTTCTTGTATCTCCACTCCTTTGGAAGATTTTCATGTGTAATTTCCTTTTGTTGCATGTCTTCCAGAGGTGGATCATCCTTGTCCTCAATTGATGTATTCTTTAGTTTCTTGGACAGTTCATCTGCATCATCATTATCACTGTCTTCTTCCTTTCTCAAGGAAGGGTTAGTTTCATCAAAAATAATATGTACAGACTGTTCAATTAATAAGTGTGTTTATTAAATACTCTATAGCCTTTGGGTTTAGAGGTGTACCCCAGGAAGATGCCTTCATCTGATTTGGCATCCAACTTACCAATGTCCCTTTTCCATGTTGTGGATGAAGCAAGGACATCCAAATGTCCTGAAGTGGTTGATCTTTGGCTTCTTTCCTTTGAACAGTTCATATGCAGTCTTCTTTAGGATTGGCCTGATCATTACTCTGTTGATAATGTAGCTTGCTGTGTTGACTGCTTCAGCCAAAAATACCTTGGCAGATCATATTCCGATAGCATTGTTCTTGCCATATCCAATAGAGTTCTATTCTTTCTCTCAGCAATTCCATTTTGCTGTGGTGTCCTTGGTGCTGAGAAATTATGCTCAATCCCCTGATCATCACAGAACTTAGCAAATTTTTCATTCTGAAATTCACCACCATGATCTAATCGGATAGAGACAATGCTGAACTTCTGATCCTTCTGGACTTTTTTGCTGAAACTGACAAAGTTTTCAAATGTGTCATCTTTATGCTCTAGGAATGATACCCATGTGAATCTTGAGTAATCATCGACTATGACAAATCCAAAGTTCTTTCCTCCAAGACTGGTAGTCCTCATTGGCCCAAATAGATCCATATGAAGGATCTCTAAGGGTTTTGAGGTGGTTACCACCGTTTTTTACTTGAAGGAGCTTTTGATGTGCTTTCCCTTAGCACAAGATCTACAGACACCTTCCATTTTTGCACTGACCTTTGGCAGACCTTCCACAAGATTTTTCTTTAGCAATTTTCTCATACCATCTATGCTGCAATGTCCTAGTCTTCTGTGCCATAATTCAGTAGACTTATCCTTATTTGCCGCCAGACAGACATTTTGATCTTTGAGTTCCTCAAGATAGAGCACATATAAGTTCTTTTCTCTATTTGCTTCAAAGATAACTGCTCCATCCTTCAATATGCTGCATTTTGATTCTTGAAACTGGATCTGATGGCCTCTGTCACACAGCTGGCTGATGCTAATGACATTATGCTTCAACCCTTTGACAAGCAACACATCTTCAATAATTGTTTTTCCTTTATTGTTCACAGAGCCACTGCCTATCATTGTTCCCTTTCCATTATCACCATATGTGACGGTTCCTTCTTCAGCTTGAAGATGAGTGAATAGCTTCTGGTTTCCTGACATGTGCCTTGAGCACCCACTGTCCAAATACCATTTGGATCTTCGGGTGTTAACCTGAAATAAAACCATCAAGTTTTAGGTACCCAAATTCTTTTGGGTCCTGACGGGTTAGTATCATCAACTTTTCCTTTTATTACACATTTCTTATGACTTGTTGGACACATGGTTTTTATGTGACCTAACTTATTGCAATGACTACAGCAAGATGTTTTAGTTACTTTTTCAATATATTTGAAATTTTCTTTATATGCTATATCTTGTTCTGGTACAAATTTTGGAGTCGGGTATATTTTCGGATAGACTATAGTTTCTTCATTATCTGGAGGTGTATATCCTAATCCATGTTTGTTCTTACCTGATCTTCTAGCACCTTTTAATATTAAGGAATTTTTGTCATTTGTGAATTTTTCTAATGTCTTAGATAACTGTATATTTTCTTCTGTTAGAGTCTTAATTTCAGTTTTTAATTTGTCTGAGCTTGCTTGTTTTTCAAGTTTATTAATTTGTTTATTCTTATCTTTTAGATCTTCGCATAATAATTCATTTCTTCTTCTGAGTTCAGTTATTTATTTTTCTAGTTCTTCATTTTCTATTTTTAGATCTCAGTTAGTATTTTCTAAACAGACAATATTTTTCTTATTTGCTTTTAACAGTTTAGTTACTTCTCTATATTTATCATATAGTTCATTGAATGCTTCCTCTAAATTGTCTGAATCAGAATCATTGCATGAATCAAAGGAAGAGTAAGAGGTTACCTTATCTTCGGTATTTGCCATGAAAGCCAAATTGACTTCTTCATCATCACTGCATGAACTCGACTCACTGTCTGAGTCGCTACTGTTCTCCCACGCAGCTGCCATTGCTTTCTTTTTGTATTTCCTGAATTTCTTGAAGTTTCCTCTCTTCTTGAATTCAGGCTTCTTGAGTTTTGGACATTCAGCTTTGATATGTCCTGGCTTTTTACACTCATAGCAAAAGGGCTCTCCCTTCTTCTGATCCTTCCCATCTGGTTTCTTGAAGTCTTATTTCTCTTGAAATGTCTTCTTCCAGATTGGAACTTCTTCTTTTTGGCTAGAATGTGTTTCAATTTCCTTGATAGCATAGCTTCTTCATCTTCATCACTGTCCTTATAGCTTTCATTGTTGTCGAGTGATTCTTCTGATGAATTCTCATCGGCCTTGAGCGCATTTGACTACTTCTTTCTGCTGGAGGATTCTCCTAATCTCTCAATGTTTAACTCATGAGCCATAAGGGACCCAATGAGCTTTTCTAAAGACATTCTCTTTAGATCATTAGCTTCCTCAATGGCTGTTACCTTTGGGGTCCACAAGGATGGTAAAGATCTAAGAATCTTTCTGACCATATCTCCCATTTCATAGGTCTTCCTAGTCCAGCTAACCCATTTGTAATATCTATAAATCTACTGAACATTTGGGTAATGGACTCACCTGATTGCATTTGAAATCTCTCGTACTGTGCTACAAGAATGTCTATTCTTGTTTCCTTCACCTTGTCTGTGCCTTCATAGGTGATTCTGAGCTTTTCCCATATTTCCATTGCGGATTTGCAGGCTAAAACTCTGTTGAACTCCTTTTGACTAAGGGCACAGCACAGAATACTCTTTGCTTTACAGTTCTGCGAGATCTTCTTCCTATCATCGTCTGTCCACTGAGCTTTCTCATTTGTGACCAGAAGATCGCCTTCTTCTACTATGGACCATATCTGATAATCATGGCCTTGCAGAAAGTACTCCATTCTTGTTTTCCAGTATGTGTAATCCTCTCCATCGAACAATGGTGGTCGGTTGACAGACTAACCTTCGTTGTGACCTTGGGCTGCCATAGATCTTTACTCTTCAGATCGTTGGATCCTTTCTTTGTCGAAGAGACTCGCTCTGATACCACTTGTTGCCCAGTTGACAAGCCCATAGGGGGGGTGAATGGGTCTTTAAAAATTTATCTAGGTGACACTGTACGTAAAAATATACACAAAACTATCTTCGATGTTGGTTCGTAACGGTTAGTATGAAAAATAAACCCACAAAGAATCAATCACACAACGCAAGGAATTATCCTGGTTCGGACCTCCTTTCCTTAGGAGTCCTACGTCCAGTCCCTGAGCAACAACTCAGGATTTTACTAACTAGGGTACAGTCCCCCTATGGACACTACAACACCCAGCTCAGCTGGTCTTCCTTCACCCCAGAAGGGAACAACAACACCCTGGATACCCCATCAGGTCCTCCTTCACATCCGAAGGGAAATAGCACCCTGGATCCCACCAAGTCTTCATTCACACACGAAGGGAAACACCACAAAGAGAATAGAATGAATATTCAAGCCCCTAGATCAAGCTTTTACAAGCCAAGATCTGAAGCACCAAGCACTGAGAGCAAGAGATCTAAACAAGGCACACTCTCAGAACTACACTGGCTCTCTTAGAAATTCTATTACAGCACAGAGAGTGAAGAGCTAAGGATGATGAGGAATGAGATTCTTGGCTCTAGACTTCTTGCAAAAGAATTTGAATGCTTGTGTATGTGATGCTTGTTCTCCACACCTATGCTTTTATTCTTCTCTTTGTCTTGTATTTATATCTCTAATTTGAAATATTGTCATTGGAGTATCTGTTGTCTCTTGTCCAAGTAAACGTTAGACTGCTTGACATTTTGGAAGCTTCAACAATCTTTTATCCAGTTGAGCACGCAAAGAGATAAGGTATTCTGGCGTCTATATGGTCCAACGTTGTATGACAGAAGGTGGCTCTATGCCAAAGCAACCACTAAATCCTTTGTCTTGTAAGGTGGCTCTATGCCATTGCTTCCTTGGTTATGTGGGAGCTACGCTGCTCCTTCGAAGATCATGTCCTCTGAATGGGACAACCTTTGTGGTTGGAGCTTTCTCCTCCTGTAACTCCACCCACAGCCTTTTGGCATGTTCTTTTATCCGGAGAACATGGAGCTATGAGGGAGAATGTCTCAGGAGGACTCTCGAGTGCTAGTAGTGTCAGATTAGCTCTGATGGGAACTTGTGCTTAACTCAGGTGGCACTAGCTACATCTTGAGCTCATTTTAGGCTAGGGGACTCAACAGGGTCATAGTGCATTAATATCTCCAACCTTGTGCTTTGTTGACCTTGGGCCCGATAGTTAAGGATGTTCTCGCTTCATATGTTTCCACTATGGCTGAGCTAGGCTTCCGTGTCCACAACTATCCTGGTTGTCTGGTTCGCTGACTATCCTATTAGAGGACAGACTATCCTATTGGAGGACATGGAACAACTGAACTGTCGTGGTTGAGGCTTTGGACGGTGGTGTGGTGTTGGTCACACTTGGGGCACTCGCTGAGTTAACAGACCTAAATAGGGCAGTAATGCGATAGAGGTGCCACATCACAACTCATCTCCTGTAGTTCTTGTAGCAACCCAAGATATTTAATTTAGATAAAATAAATTGAATTAATTAAAAACACAAGTGAATAAACGAGCTAAAAGAAAATTAAATAAGTAAAATCTCTTAATGTTGGCCCTCGATATGGTAGCAAGACTAACCTAGAGGAGGAGTGAATAGGAAATATGAACACTGAAACAAAATTCACCACTTGAAAATGTTTGGTTAGTATAAATAAGTGTGTGCAATGGAAGTAAACAGCGCGCAAGCAAGCACACAAGGAATATAAAAATTTATCCTAGTTCGGCACTTCCAAATGGAAGTCCTACGTTTAGTCCCTAGGCAAACCCTTGGGATTTCACTAACCACCAAGTAACCTTGGTCTTCCCTTAAACAAAGGGCATACAACACCCAGCACCCCAGCTGGTCTTCTTCTCTTTCCCAGGCAAGAAGGCAACCCACTTCTTTTATAGGCTCAGAAGCAAACCTGCTAGAATAAACCTCAGCGTGGTTACACCACCAGACACAAGCTGGTCTTCGTCTCTTTCTTGGTAAGAAGGAAACCCACTGTTTCACCTCAGCCAGGTGCTTCTTTCATGACCTCAGAAGCAACTCACTGGTACACACCCCAGTAGGTCTTCCCTTCAAATAAGGGAAAACTGGTACATACCTCAAATTGTCACCACCAGGCACAAGCTGGTCTTCCATTCTAATCAAGGGGAACACTTGCACAACAAGTCTTCTCTTCCAACTGAAGAGGAACACTTCTAACATAGAAGCAAGGACCTGAATCCCCTAGATCAAGCTCAAGATACACAATGAGATGCTTGATCTGAGACTAAGCCTAAGAAAGAAAGAGTTTACAAGACAAGACTCTCCTTAGGCTAAACCCCAACTCTCTCTCTCTCAATACCCAAGACACACAAAAAGTATGAGGAAGAAGGAAGATGGCTTGAATGCTTTAGCTTGAATGGGCTCAAGCTCTCTTCCTTTCTTGCTTTGAGTGTGTATGGAGTTGGATGCTCACTGGATGTACACTCCTTGACTGATATTCAGGTTCGCACTGTTGTTCTCTTTTGCCCTTGCTTCATCCTTTTATGGAGCAACTTGAAGAGGATCCATTGACAGATGCTCGTTGGAGTTTCTGGGCTCTCTTCTTCTTCAGCTCTCTTTCTCTTGAGTCGAACGACTTTCTTCTTGTGCCTATTGGCTACTTGGAAAGTAGGAAGATGTTCCAACTGGTGTGCACTTCTAAGGATGCCAGCAGTAGGTCTTACGTTGTAGAAACATGTGACTATCGGAGACCTAGAGACATTAAATGCTAGGCAGATGCTAACAAATAAATATATATTCATTTTGTCACCATATAAATCATAAGGAGACTTGCTATAAGAATGGAAAACCGTAAAGTGTTTTCTCTAAGAGAACTATGACCCGTGACTAAGTAAGACACAGACAGACTTCTGTTCACACGCAAACTGTTAGAAGACATACCATGAAAATAGTAATCAGACAAAAAGTCATTCTATAATGAAGGCTCTTGTAGGAAGGATAGCGGGAAATTTGAACTGCACATCTTTAAAAATGATTTGAAAATACTGTGTGCCAAGTTATGTTCATAACAAAGATTAATCATAAAGGCATTCATTATAATTTCAACCATAATCAATAAGGTTATTGCACAGATAATTATCAAGGTATTTGAAACTAATATATTTGAAATAGCAATGGATAATATAATGCTAATCATTGTTAAGATATAGTCGATGTAAATAGAGTAATCGATTTCTAAGAGCAATCGATGTTAAAGAACAATCTGTGAAGACAATTGTTGTTTAAGTATAACTGTAATCAATGTTTAAGCAGGACAATCGATGTTTGAGATAGCCAATATCTAAGGGTAATCCTCGTCTAATGGTAATGGATGTTTGAACATAATCGACGTAATTTTATACCGTAATCGATGTGGACTAAAAATAGTAATCGATGTTTAAGAGAAAGGTAATCGATATGTCAAGGAAACAACATAAACGGTCGAAGTGAAAGCTTTGACTGGCCAGAATAATGATGTAGCAACTCTGATTTTTAAAATTTGATAAATATTATTAAATTGGAAATAAAATGAGATTTATTAAAAGAAAAAGGTGATTAAATTAGAACCCTTTAAGCTAAATTAGTTAATGGTTTACACTAAGGGTCCATACTGGGATTAATCGGCTAAAAAGCCAAGAGCTCATTTTTTGATGGGAGAAAATTAAGCTAAATTTGTACCTAATTATTAATAAATGGAAAAGGGTTAGGATAATCATTAATTAACTCATAATTATCCCAAAAAAGAGTCCTAATCCCATCCTAACCCCTTAGCCACGAAATTAGACCTCTCCCCTAGCTATTTAGGTGGATAAATGCTAGAAAAAAAGAGATAAACATGGGAATTTCGTAGCTAGAGGAGAAGGAAGAGTTTGAGAAGTGTTGGACTCTTAAACAAGCTAATACACCGCCCCATTCGTCTCTACCAACCCTTAGATCATTTGGAGCATTGGAGAACGAGGGAAGAAGGCTTTGGACGAGGAGAGCAAGGAGGAGATGCTTGGAGCAAAGGGGATTTCATCATCTTTTTCATCTTAAACCCTAGGATCTTTACAGTGGGAAAATGTAGGCAATCTCTCAAGCACAAATCAATTAAGTTCGGCCATAGGTAGTCCATGTATCCTCTCTTCGAAAGCCCCATGTTTTCCCCAATTTTCATCATGTCGATTGGGAGTATCTCATGCTCCAATTCCTGTTGAAAGCATGTACCTAAAATGACATATTTCATTTAAATCCATGTCTACACTTGAGCTCGTGCCTTGTAACTTTTATCATACATGCTCCATGATGTTAGGATTCGAATGATCCTATTTTCCACAATTTTCATCATGTATCTTATGCGAATTAAATCGAGTTTCATCACTGTGCATGTTTTAGGTCACTGAAATGTAACCTAATTAAAGCATATTCATACCATACCCATTTTCTAATTACTTGTTTTCGTTGATACATTTGCATGTCTATTTTCGTTTAAAACTAGTTTTGTGATTTTTGGACATGCATGTGATTTTATATTGAATTTTGAATGGCTCTGTATCATGGTCGTGGGACTGGCCCGAGATCCCAAAGGAACCAGCTCACCTTTGGGGTTCGGCAGGACTCTCTGAGAACGCGACGGCCCGACCCGTCACGATTCTCAAGAGGGTCACGACAGGAGAGCGCATCGCGTCATGAACGTGATGGCTCGACTCGACGCGTTCTCCAGTGCCGTACCGATTGTCCTGAACGGGACAAACCCTGACGCCACATTCAAGGATCGACTACCCTAATCACGACCGTTCATCACGTCACCTTTAGAGCGTCTGTCAACTGGTTGTTTTCCGTTATAAAGAATGCGACTGACTTGAGTGTCATGATATGAAACGCGACAGGGACACCCGTAGCGATTTCACTGTTTCAACCAGAACCCTAATTTTCATATAAATCTTGTTTAATCATGCCATTTAATCACTGTTTAATCCTAAAATTTTACTGTTATGAATAGTAACGATTTTTATTAATATTGGGCAATATTTACATGAAATCCATTAAATAAAAGCTATGTGCATGATTATTCTTACTCTCATGGTTTCCTTACACATGCACACACTAAACATTAATGTTTTCCATGAAACCTTATTAAATTACTCAATAATATATCTAGTAATTAAGTGTAATTATTCACCTAATTTCCATATTATTTTAATGGACTTGTCTTCATTTTATTCGCATGTTTTGTATACAGTTATCGCATCCCTCTGCCTACGAGTACTCGAGGCAAGACAGACAGCATTTCGTTGCACACTTCTATCTTCGCTTGGACGACCTCTCCGTTGAGAATACTCTTGACAAGACCAGGAACTCATTGTCAAGGCCTTCGTAAGTCTCCTTCGCTTTGGCGGACGTCCATTGTCGACGAGCAGGTTGTACCATCAAAACCCTTTACACCTTAGGGATCAATATGATCCAATGGCCTTAATGTGTTCTCTCTTACCTTAGGATCACGCCAAACCTCTGGGTTGTGTTCTTGGCACGGCTAGTGGGAGGTTGTGACTTCTACCGGACTGCCAACACATGACCACGTATTGTGCAACTGTTATTATCGCCTATTTATCGTTGTTTTATGATTATGTCCTTACTCTCACCTACTATCTCTATACTCTCATATGTTCACATTCTCTCTACGCTTTCGTCTATTCGTCAATTACTCCCATCTATTCTTGGTACTCTATTTGGCCATACAATTGATTCTCTAAGATATGAAATATAACTAATGCCAGGCAATAGGGCCTGATCTGGTCCTAGGAGGTGCGCCCGAAAAGTGCTATTTTCCCATGGGAGTTAAAATGATCAGGATGTCGGCATACATCTAGTGCTATTTATACTATCAAGATTTAATCTATGACAATCAATCCAAGTGTAATCAATTCAAGTGCTATCAATGCAAGTGCTATTGTTACCAGTGCACTGTTGTGCAACTTTACGTGCTATATCGTTACATGGCCAATCCATTATCATACTTGTTGTGCTATACTCTCATAAAAGTGCTATTATTCTCTCGTTGTCATGCGGCATTATTCTTGACTATACGTGACTATTCTCTCTAGTTATCCTGCTTATAAGACATTAATCACTTAAAGCATGCCTGTTTATATGAGATATTAAGTTCTACTGGGCGTTTATCGCTCATTCTGAGCTATTTATTTCATGTGTTTTAGGGGAGTCTGATGGAGACTACCACACTCACAAGAAAGGGGATGAGGACATTCAGGAGTGACCAGCATTTCGATAACCCATGCTTTTCAGTAGTTAGTTAGTTTTTAGTTAGCCCATATGTATTAGTTTGGATTTGAATAAAATACTTTGGGCCCTAGTTTTGGCTCTGATTAGTGAATGTAATAGTGTTTGAGGAGTTATTAATGAAGTTGGATTTCATTCGGCTTTATTTCAAATTGTGCATAGGTTTGATGTCTATTTATCGCTCTGTACTATTTAATTAACTATAATATTGCTCTGATATTCCGCGTCGAGGCATTACAGTTTTGTGGTATCAGAGTTGGGTTATTCTTAAGTATAAGATGATCTAGGTTTGTCTGCCTCGACTAAGAGTCTAATGCCATACATATGTGAGAGATGGGTAGAACCATGGGTAATAAGTTAAAAATAAACTCACACACGCACAAACTTAGTGCAACCTCAATATCTTACATTAAACTTTCTCTTGAAGGAACTTAGAACAATGGCAGCGGAGCGTGCACAACTCCGTGACATGCAATAAACTCTATAGGATCTGACACGCGCCCTAATGCAAGCTACTTAGGGCGGCGGTAACCATGGAGCTGGGGACTTGCACAGAAATTTCCGCAGCATGAACCCGCCTATGTTTAGTGGAACGACTGACCCAGATGAGGCCGAGCATTGGCTGAAAGAAATTGAACGTATTTTCCACATCAAGCAATGCGCGGATGGGGACAAACTACTGCTAGCCACCTTCCAGTTAGCAAGGGACGCCTGTGCGTGGTGGGAGTCCGTAGAAGCCACCAGGGCCGATGCACAGTTCACATAGAACGAGTTCAAGGAACACTTCAATTCCAAATACTTTTATGAAAGAGTTCAAGAAAGGAAGGCCTCTGAATTTGCTGCACTCAAAGGAACCTTTCTGTCACCGAGTATGAAGCTCAATTCTCCCGTTGGCACGATATGCCAATCACCTTGTCAACACTGAGAGAATGAAGGCAAAGCGCTTTCTCAACGGGCTGAAGCCCACATATATTACTCAACTTGCACCCCTGGATATTCAGACATATGTTGAAATGGTCAAGAAGGTACAGCTACTGGAGGATGCGACCGACCTCACCGATCGCATCAAAGGTAGACTGGTCAAAAAGGAACAAACATCAGGATCTTTGAGCAAGCCCACCAACGGCAAGAAGAGGCCATTTAGTATCACCGACGGGCCAAGCCAAGAGTGAAAGCCCAGGTCTTTACCCCCTCTGCCCCTAACAAGCCCCGATGCACTGTGACAAGCTTGGTCACACTGTCGAAGATTGCTGGAGAAAGGTAGGTGCATGCCTACGTTGCGGGAGTCGAGAGCATCACATTCCCGACTGCCCTATGCTCAAGGAAAATGAAAAGCAGCCTGCTAGACAGAAGAAGCTAGGTAGACTGCAAGCTTTACAAGAAGTGGAAACCACCGAGGAGGGTGGAGTCGTGGAAGGTACCTTACCAGTCTTTTCTCAGTCAGCATTTGTTTTGTTTGATACTGGCGCAACACATTCGTTCATATCACAAGCATTTGCTGATACATTTAATGTCAAACCTGCATCTATGGGAATTGAATTACTTGTTACTACACCACTGGGCGAGAAAGCCCAACTGATGTTATGATTGGTGAACTCAAGCTAAGAGCCGACCTGGTTTGTATGCTCATGGAAGGCTACGATGTCATATTAGGAGCCGACTAGATATCCACCTATGGGGCATGTGTCGATTGTAGAAGAGGAACAATTTCCTTTAGCAAATTCCCAAAGTTGACTTTTACGGGACGTAGACACAAGAGGCACTTGTCTCTCGTCTCTGCTATCCGGGCACAGAGCATGATAAGAAAGCGATGGGTGGCATTTCTTGCCGCCATAGTAGTTGAAAAGAAGGCATCCAAGATATCTGACATACATATAGTGCAAGAATATTCCGACGTGTGCCCCGATGAGCTGCCAGGCATTCCACCTGAACGAGATGTGAACTTCTCAATTGATCTAACACTTGGAGCTGCACTGGTGTCACGCCAACCATACAAAATGTCTCCTGTTGAATTGAAGGAATTAAAAGAGCAATTGATGGAATTTCTAGAAAAAGGCTTTATTAAATCAAGTACTTCTCCTTAGGGAGCACTTGTGTTGTTTGTCAAGAAGAAGGATTGATCTATGAGATTGTGCATTGACTATAGTCAGTTGAACCAGCTGACTATTAAGAATAAATACCCTCTGCCTTGTGTCGATGAATTATTTGATCAAATATCAGGAGCTAAATACTTTTCTAAGATTGACCTTAGGTCGGGATATCATCAGATGAGAATTAAGGATGTAGATATTTATAAGATAGCTTTTAGGAGTAGGTACAGACATTATGAATTTGTAGTTATGCCATTTGGACTAACAATGCTCCTGCAGCTTTCATGCAATTGATGAACAACATCTATCGGCCATACCTCGACAAATTCATCGTGGTCTTTATCGATGATATTCTTATATACTCCAAGACCAAAGAAGAGCATGAGGAGCATCTGAGGATCGCTCTGCAGATCTTGTGCGACAACAAGCTCTACGCCAAATTGAGAAAGTGTGAATTCTGGCTCGAGAAGGTGTCATTTCTAGGCCATGTCATAACAAAGGATGGTATAGTTGTTGATCTTTCCAAGGTTGAAGTTGTACTTAACTGGGAGAGACCGACCAATGTCATTGAGATCAGAAGCTTTTTGGGACTGGCTGGCTATTACAGGCGATTCATAAAAGACTTCCCAAAATAGCTGTACCTCTTACTCGCCTTATCGAAAAGAAAACCCGTGTGTCTGGAGCAAGGAATGAGAGAAGAGTTTCCAGACACTAAGTAATGTTTAACATCTGCACCTATCCTCGTGTTACCAGTCGAGGGCGAAGGATTCTCGGTCTACACTGATGCATCTAGAATCGGTCTAGGCTACGTGTTAATGCAAAATGAAAAGGTGATAGCTTATTCATCAAGACAACTGAAGCCTCATGAAGTCAACTACCCCGTCCATGACTTACAATTAGCTGCAGTATTATTTGCACTCAAGATCTGGAGGCATTATCTTTATGGAGAGCAGTTCATTGTCTACTCTGACCACAAAAGTTTAAAGTATCTATTCTCTCAGAAGGAGCTTAATATGAAACAAAGGAGATGGCTGGAATATCTGAAGGATTTTGATTTCAATATCCAATACCACCCTGGCAAAGGTAAAGTTGTAGTTGATGCACTTAGCAAAAAACCTATAGCGTCCTTGTCTTGCTTAGTCATGGGCGAGATGCAATTACTTGAGCAACTCGCTAGTCTAGATCTAAACATTGAGCAAAGAAGTGACCAGGTGTTAGTGGCCAACCTTGGAGCACAACCTGACATCTTTGTCGAGATCAGGGAACAGCAAGCTAATGACCCATTTTTGGTTTGAGTCAAAGAAACCCTAGCAGACCGACCAGATTTCTCCATCACGAAGGATGGAAGGTTGTTATTTCAAGGAAGGACATGTGTGCCTGATAATGAAGAGTTGAAAAGGAAGCTGATGGATGAAGCCCACAACACCAAGTATACAATTCACCTAGGCACAACCAAGATGTACCAGGACATGAAATGGTCATTTTGGTGGCCCAACATGAAGCGTGAGGTGGCTGAGCATGATGCGTACTGCCTCACCTGTAAACAAGTCAAAGCGGAACATCGACATCCTATGGGTGTACGCAGACCCCTGGACATACCAGAATGGAAGTGGGAAAGCATCAGAATGGACTTCATCATCGGTTTACCCCGAACTCGTGGTAGACTCAATGCTATTTGGGTCATAGTGGACTGATTGACTAAATCCACACACTTTCTAGCAATCAAGAGTACTTGGAGTGTTGATGTACTAGCAGCTTTATATGTAAAGGAGATTATGAGATTACATGGAGTCCCTGTGTCCATAGTCTTAGATCATGACCCCAGGTTCACCTTTAAATTCTGGAAGGGACTTCAGACTGCTTTAGGGACAAAACTAAATTTTAGCACTGCATTCCACCCACAGACAGATGGGCAGACAAAAAGAACAAACCAGATTGTGGAAGATATGCTACGTGCATGCACTATAGATTTTGAAGGATATTGGAATGAACAACTATCCCTGATAGAATTCTCCTACAATAACAGCTACCAAGCCAGTATTAAGATGGCTCCCTTTGAAGCTCTGTATGGGAGAAGCTGTAGATGGCCAGTCTGCTGGAATGAAGTGGGCGAACAGTAATGGTTGGGACCTGATATGGTACAGAACACTAGCAGGGATATACAGATCATGAAGGATAGAATTAAAATAGTTCAGTCCAGACAGAAGAGCTACACTGACAAAAGAAGAAGGGATCTGGAATTCCAAATCGGAGATCATGTGCTACTCAAAGTATCTCCGACCAGAGGATTTCAAAGGTTTGGGATGAAAGGCAAATTGAGGCCAATATCATAGGTCCATTTGAGATACTAGAAAGTTGGTGAAGTGGCATATCGTCTAGCATTACCTCCTAAGTTTTCTACTGTACACAATGTTTTCCATGTGTCAATGTTGAGGAAATATGTGTATGACCCATCACATGTAATAAGTTATGATGATATCATCCTGCATAAGATATGACCTATGAAGAGAAGCTAGTTAGAATATTGGACAAGAAGATTTAGCAGCTTCGGAATCGACTATATCTGTGGTAAAGGTGCTCTTGAGAAATCACGAAGTCGAAGAAGCCACATGGGAATCTGAAGCAACCATGCGACGGAACTACCCTGAGCTATTCAATAAGTCATTCTTTCCCTTAGAATCATATAAATTTGGGGACCAAATTCCTTTTAAGAGGGGGAGGATGTTGAAAGGTTGCGGAATTACCTAAAGTAGTAATCTAGAAGGGGGGTTGAATAGATTACTACAAATTAAAAGAAATTAACCTTCTTTTCAATATGATGACAAACTTTAAGACCACTTAAACTGATATGAACTAAATATGAACTTCCTTGTATGTGTAGGGCGCGCTTTACAGATTAGCAATATGATGATGTGGTGAACAAACAATCGTGCCTAGCATATATCTAGCATCAAATCATGAAAACCACAGGACACGGGATTTAAGGTGGTTCGGACTACACCACTCGTGTATCCTACGTCCACCGTCCACACACATACACGGAAAAACTGCTTATCAAGTGAGTTCAACCCAACAACAACACACCCACGATGTCTAAGGTAAACTCGCTCTCAGAACAACCACACACACGTGGATTGAGCACAAGGAATGCTCAAACAACAACACACACAAGTGATGGAAAATAGAATGAAGAAGAGTTCAGAGTTGAAGAACAAATCCAAAGGTTGAATTCTTCAGGGTGTTCATCCAGAAGAACTCCAAGCTCCACGTCGATGAAGATCAGATGATGACGAAGCTTGAAGGTTGAGGACGAATCTGCTTCAACTCCTCGTACAAGACAGATCTCTCTTTGAACGGCCTGGAGTCTTGAAGTAGAGAAGCAGAGAAAGCCTTCTTCTTGTTCTTTTATTAGGCTTTTGGTGTGGAGGCTTCTTGCCACGAAAATATGTCCATATGATCTATATATAGTAGTGTTCAAGTCTTGAGAATCGTGAGAGAAGAGAACACCCTAACACAGATCACATGTCGGTCACATGTTGTGACTTAACATACGACTGTCAACAGATGCCTTGTGGATGTCGACCGGTACTGCTGCAAACTGGGCTTCCAGAACCATGTTTCTGGCAGATGGACTAGGCCGTCGACAGGCAACCTCTGGCTGTCGACAAGCTGAACTGATCTGTCGATAGATGCATCTTGTCTGTCGACAGCTACTGATTTTTCTTGTCTTCCAATAGTTTGTTTACTCACTGTCTTCACTGGCTGTCGACAAATGGCTTTAGGCCTATCGACAACTGAGTACTTCTTGTATATTTCACTTCTTTTGCACTTTAGTTTTGTTGCTTGTCTTGTGCTTTCATTCACACCTACATAAAAGACATTCCAAATAAGATATCATGAAAGCAATATGGTCATAGAATTATTTCATTTGATCATGTCTTCTCACATCATTCTATTCATTCAAAAACATTTAGGCATTTAACCATCAAGCCAATCATCATACAAAGCATAACCCTACATTCTCCCCCTTTTTTATGATGACAAAAATACAATTGATGCTCTCCCCCTTTTGACAACATTCAAAAAGATAAGTCATGCACATATGGATTGAATAAGGAAACTGTGATTTCATTGATATTTCTTGAAGTGCACACAGTACAAAAGCATCCATTACAGCGCAAAAGCAAAAAAGGTGAAGAGAAAGATGACATGACTAACCACCTATACCCAAACTAGGAAAAGGAACTTCTTAACCCCACATTGCTCAACTATATCCTAGACAATCTGAGCATCGTCATTCCCAAGAGGAGTGGGATGACGGAATCCATGAAACTCATTGGTGAGTTGAGTGAGTTGCTGCTGAATCTGAACTTGAGAATCCGTACGTGCATCCATCCGGGTGTTGAGATGATCAAATCTGGCATTAAAGTGTTGGGTCAACCGAGCCATCTGATCGTCCATGAAGTCCCGAATGTCATGAGGAGCAGCCGGTGGAACTTGTTCAGCATGAGGACCTTCATCACCACCTTGAACATCCATGGGCTCCGGATGTGAATCTGCATCACTGTCCTCATCATCTCAGAATCTTCCTCTGCTTCCGGCTCTTGACCTTTGAGTGTCCGGGTGACTCTCCCATCAATCATCTTGTAGCCCATCCGATGGGCAGTGGTGATGTCATAGGCATTACGGGTCTTGAGAGAGACAATCTCACCTGTAATGAGTTGTATCCGAGGAAGGACAAGACGGAAGTAATTGGGCAGGCATAGGGCATTGACTTCTTAGGATTCTGGAAACATTGCTTGATGAGGTCAAGCATGAGATGAGGCAAGCTAATCTGCTGACCCTTGAGAAAGAAGTGGAATAGGGTCTTGTGGACTTCGGTCACAAGCTCCCGACTTCCGTCTTTCGGAGCGATGAGAGTGGTGAATCATGCGGTGGAGTGGGGGAAAGGAATTTGCTTTGAGTTTTACAAACTCTTTTGTGGAATCATAGGGTTGGAGGGTGATGAGCATGAAATACTCCGAGGCATTAAGATGGGTGACAAGAATGTTAGCCCCGGAGTTGGGAATCTGTAAGGCACGACTAAAAAGAGTGGCAGTGACTTGGAAGGTTGTAACTTTGACAGTGGTGTAGAGATCCTCATCCGCTGTCATCCCCATGTTGTTGAAGAACTCTGTCACAGCAGTCAAGGAGTACAGCTTCTGAGATTTGAGGAATGTGGTCTAGCCCTGGGCGTCGAAAAGGGTCTCCAAGCCCTTGAACATGTCCTCCAGGGAGGCAAAGTCCACATACCATGGTTGGACGAACTTTTTGAAGACTCCTCGGACCCTGGTGAGTTGCAAATCCTAGGGAATGAGGAGTTCTGGCATGCGATCTGCCCGATGCTTGCTCCGGCGCTCTGCTAGAGCCCTAGAACTTTCCCCGGTGTCTGGCGAAGGATGGCGCTGATGAGAAGCACAAATCTTTCTCCTGGTAGCCATGGGAGATGTGGGGCAAAGGGATGAGAAGAGCAAAGGATAGGGAGGAGATAGGAAGAAGAGAGGAAAGCAACAGAGGGAAGGGTTGGAAAGGATGGTTGTGGAGAGAAGAGGTTTGGGGTTTAAAAGAGGAAGGAAGTACCTCTTGAGGGAAGGTGAGGGGGTTAAGGGTCATGGGCTGGCCTTTAGGGCTATGGAGGAAGTATTTGAAATGGAAGGGGCCTACAAAAACCAGACAAAAGGTGAACCAATTGCACTTCTGGACGGTTCAGATTTTCGTCTGTCGACAGGCACATTGCATCTGTCGACAAATGCTGTGCAGAAATGTGCCAGAACAGGAATTTGACAGAACCAAGTGGAGAATGAGTGTTCAAATTGAATTTTAAGGATGATAATTGGTATACACCCATGACAAAGTGTCATACACACTAGTATGAAGACATTTCAAATTTTCTACAATGGTTCTGAGATAATACTATGGGAATCTTAAGTTGTAGCATATAGAAGACACCTTACAAAAACATATGAAGATAAGATAACCCATTAAATAAAATCATTGAAGAATTACTTATTTCTTAGTGGTATGATGTTCAGTTGATGATTGAAAGTAATATTGAATGGAGCATTTGACAAGAAACAAAGATGTGATCTTGATTAAAATCATGGAGGCTTCACTCTATTTCAGTTTTTGGATCATTTTTCATGTTGATGTGGGGTAAGTGGTAATCAAGTTTACATCCACCTTTTGACGTGAAGGTAGACATTTGTGACGCCCGTACCCCCAATTACTCAGTGTATGTAACCATCATACCATTTTGCAGAGATGACAGTTGAACTTTTTGATGCGAAGATAGACATTTGTGATGCCCATGTCCCCGGTTACTCAGTATGTGACCTATCATTGCTCTGCCTTTGCCCCCTTTTTCTAAATTTTTTTTTCAAGAATTTAGAAATAGGTAGCTTTTCTCCCTTTTTAGTTTAAATTGAGGAATCAAGTTCAAGAAATTGTTTAAGGTCAAAAGCCAATGGAGAACATTAAGTCCAAGAATCTTCCTACTTACCAGACCATTTCAGAAATATGTTCATCCACAAGGAAGTTATTCAATTGAGTTGTGTTAAGCCCATTAGATTTGTTCAATGTATTCTAAATGATACAACCTAGATTCATACACATAATATTATTTCAAAATCATTGTGATTAAGGCAATGTCTATGGTACTATGTAAGTATGAAATGTTGTAATTAAGTACAAATACCAAATTCTCCCCTTTAAAAAGAATGATGAACACACTCATGGAAAATGTGGATAATGGAGAAGAAATAACAGAATAAGAGTCATCTGTCGACAGCTGAAAGGTGGCGTCGACAGCTACTATGAAACAACAAGAATTTTGTTCAGCAGGAGATGATTTGTCGACAGCTAGCTTCATGACTATCGACAGCTACAGAAAAAAAGGAGATTTAAGGCTTTGGATTGAGGGACATGAGGAACATGTGAATGGGATATGATGACAAGATGATTATGAAAAGGTGTCCCTCAAACATCTCACTCAAAAACACTATGACTTACTCCCTCATAATGTGTGCATGTGGTAAAACAACATTCAAGCAATTCAAGCATGTTCATGGCAACCAATTTGCACAGGATTAGTACAAACATGATATACAATGAATTTTGCATAGACCAAGTTCCCTTCTCAGTGATGTGAATCTATCTTCACTCAAGGATTTAGTGAATATGTCAGCCAATTCTTTTTTAGTTGGAATAAAATTTAGTTCAAGATTTTTATTGGCAACTTCATCTCTCAGAAAATGATGTCTTATCTCAATGTGTTTGGTCCTAGAATGTTGAATTGGGTTCATTGAGAGATTGATAGCACTAGTGTTGTCACATATGATAGGTGTGCATCCAATGTCAATGTTGTAATCATACAATTGACTTTTGATCCACAATACTTTAGCTGCACAACACTACCTGCAGCAACATATTCTGCCTCTGCAGTAGAGAGTGCAACTGAGTGCTGCTTCTTGGATGCCCACGAAACCATGTAACTCCCTAGGAATTGGCAATACCCAATAGTGTTTTTCCTATCAATTTTGCAACCAGCATAATCAGCATCAGAATATGAGATCAAATCAAAATTGCAACCAGCTGGATACCACAAACCCAAATCACATGTTCCTGAGAGATATCTAAAGATCCTTTTAACTGCAATCAAATGGCTTTCCCTTGGACTAGATTGATATCTAGCAGAAAGACAAACACTAAACTGTATATTTAGCCTACTTGCAGTAAGATAAAGGAGAGAGCCAATCATACCTCTACATTATTTTGTATCTACCATTTTACCTTTTTCATCACTTTCTAGTTTTACAGTTGTGCTCATTGGTGTAGATGTTGGTTTGGCTTGTTCGAACTGAAATCTTTTCAATAGCTCATTGACATATTTCTCTTGATTGATGAAGAAGCCATTTTCATATTGCTTGACCTGCGAGCCAAGAAAGAATTGTAGCTCCCCATGAAACTCATCTCAAATTCACTGTGCATATGTTTTGAGAACTCTTCACACAGTGAGGGGTTAGTGGAACCAAAAATAATATCATCCACATAAACTTGAACAACAATTATGTGATTGTGAACACATTTATTAAATAGAATTTGGTCCACTTACCTCTGGAGTAGTTTTTACTAATCAAAAAGTTGCTCAAACGGTCGTACCAACCTCTTGGTGCCTGTTTCAAACGATAGAGAGCCTTGTGCAATTTATAAACATGGTTAGGTTTGTCATAAACTTCAAATCCAAGTGGTTGAGATACATATACTTCTTCTTTGATGTAACCATTTAAGAAGGCAGTTTTGACATCCATTTGAAAATGTTTGAATTTGTTAGAACATGCATATGCTAACAAGATTCTAACTGCCTCAACCCTTGCTACTGGTGCAAAGGATTCTTCAAAGTCTACCCCAAATTCCTTATTATACCCTTTTGCAACCAATCTAGCTTTGTTTCTTACCACTTTTCCCTCTTCATTTAGCTTATTCCTAAAACACCCATCTTGTTCCAATTACTGAGATTTTGGGGTTCTAGGAACTAAGCTCCATACATTATTCCTTTCAAATTGGCCAAGTTCCTCATGCATGGCATCTATCCAAGAATTTTCTTTTAGAGCTTCTTCAATGTTTTTATGTTCCACTTGAGAAATGGCTAAATGATCCTGTTCAATAATGTTTCTAAAGTGAGACCTAGTGTGAACTCTATCATTTACATTTCCAATGACATTTTCAAGTGGGTGATCTTTCGAGTACCTGACATTTCTTATTGTGGACTAGTCCTATTGATTTTGTTCTTGAGGATGTTGTTCTTGAGGATGTAGCTATTGAGGATGTTGTTCTTGAAGAATTTGATCATTTGGTTGGTCTCCTTCAGGTCTGTCGACAACCTCTTCTTGGTCTGTCGACAAATGCTTTTCAGCTTGTCCTTCAAGTATGTTTCCTTCTTCATCATCATACTTGCAAGCATTTAAATTGTTAGTTTTTGCATGAGACTCATTAAAAACAACATGTGGAGTCTCTTCCACAGTCTTATTTTTATTATTGAACACTCCATAGGCTCTAGAATGTTCAGAGTATCCTTGAAAAATACCTAGATCACTTTTGGCTTCAAATTTATCTAAATCAACTTTTTCATTATTGTGAATAAAGACTTTGGAGCCAAAGATTCTGAAATACCCAATGCTGGGTTTCTTACCTTTCAAGAGCTCATATGGGGTTTTCTTCATTACAGGTCTTACCATGGCTCTATTTAAGATGTAGTATGATGTGTTCACAGCTTCTGCCCAAAAACTCCTTGAGAGTTGACTTTCAACCGGAAGTGTGCGAGCCATTTCCACCAAGGTTCTGTTCTTTCTCTCCACTACTCTATTTTGTTTTGGAGTCCTTGGAGAGGAAAATTTGTGATCAATGCCTTGGTTTCTGCAGAAGTTAGAAAATGAATTATTATCAAACTCTCCCCCATAATCAGTATGGATTGAGCATATTTTGTTTGTGTTGCCATGCTCAATTTTGTTAAAGAACTCTTCAAAAATTTTCAAAACCTCATTTTTGTAAGCTAAGAATTTTACCCAAGTGAACTTAGAGAAATCATCCACAATGACAAACCCAAAAGGTTTACCATTGAGACTAAGTGTTCTTGTAGGTCCAAAAAGGTCTATGTGCAACAGTTCAAAAGGTTTTGAAGTGATTATGGGTGCATTAGATTTGAAAGACTTTCTGGTTTGTTTTCCCTGTGCACATGCATCACAAAAGCTCACATTTTTATTAAAATAAATTTCAGGAAGTCCACTTACTAGTTTCATTCTCATGATCTTGTGCAGAACATTGTACCTTGCATGGCCTAGCCTACGATGCCATAAAGACAATTCATCTTGTCTATTTGCAACAAGACACAATTTTTATTTTTTGGTTCATCTAGATCAATTAGATAGATGTTATTGACTTCTTTTTTCCAGAAAATTTGACATCTTCTGAAATTTTATCAATGATTTGGCATGCATCTGAATCAAAGATAACTTTATGGCCTTTATCACACAATTGGTTGATGCTCAGAAGATTGTGATTAAGATCATTAACTAACAGCACATTATCTATAGAGTTAGAGGCATACTTACCTACCTTACTTGTGCCAATTATTTCGTCCTTATTGTTACCTCCAAACACGACTTGACCTCCATCTTTTTTAACCAGCAAACAGAACTTTTCTTTATCGCCCATCATGTGCCTTGAGCAGCCACTGTCCAAGTGCCACTTGTTTTGATTTTGGGCTGCTAGGCATTCCTGCATAGAGAGATCAGAACAGAGGTTTTGGTACCCAAATTACTTTGGGTCCCATTCTTCCAATCATACTAGAAAGTAAATGCTTTGGAATCCACAATTATTTACATTTAAACAAGTTCAATTTATTCCAACATTGTTGTTTAGTATGGCCACATTTCTTACAACAGTTGCATGATGGAGTTTGAGTTTTTGCAGTTCTTTTACTGTTGTATTAGACTTGTGAATATTTTTGTCCTTTTTGTAGCTTGGTTGCCTTTGATCTTTTAAAGATTTCCATACCTGTCGACAGTTCAATTTGAGGCTATCGATAGGTGCCTTTGTTTGTTGGCCAGCTAAATTTTTTGTTTGTTTTTCAATTCTTTGCTTTTAGCTTGAGCTATTTACTTGTACTTGGACTGTCCTGAACAAAGGATGTGATTAGTTTTTGTCCAAATTTCTTTTGATTTTCAGTTTGAAATCTAAGCCCATGCCTTTTTATGTTTGACTTTACTCCCAAAACAGCATCAAGATTTTCTTTTCCTTTTACAAATCTTGACAGATCTTCATTCTTTTCTTTTAGTTCTTTTGAGCCTCTTCCATCTTTTTCTGAATTTTTTGATTCTCATTTTGAAGGGTTTCAACAGATTTATTTAGACTTTGTTTTTATTTTTCATTCTCTTGAATTTTTTCTTTCATGCAATTCATTTCAACATAATGGCTTTCCTTTTCAATTTTCTGAAGCTCTATCTCTTTGGTTAGGATTGCAATTTGTTCATCATTGCTTGTGCTATGAACAAGAGTGGTGATTTTCTTTTTCAGTGCTTTGTTTTAGATTTGTATTCACAAAATTTTTCAAATAGCAAGGTATAAGCTTCTTCCCATTCTTCAATAGTGTAGCTTTCAAAGGAAGAGTTTACCTCATTGGAGTCTTCACTCCTTGCCATCAAGCACTGAATTTCCTCATCATCAGAGCTGTTTTGAACATCTTCATCTTCATCACTCCAGGTTGTCATCATGGCCCTGGGTTTCTTATATGTAGACTTGTCCTTTTTTAACTTCTTTTTGAGCTCTGGGCATTCACTTCTCATGTGCCCCTGTCTCTTGCACTCATAGCAAACAATTATGTAAGTCTTCTTATTTGAATCGAATTTATTTGAAAAATCTCTTTTTGGAAGAGTTTTGAAGTTACCTGATCCCTTCTTTTGAACTTTAGAAATTTCTTGAATTGTCTAGTGAGCATAGCCATCTCATCATTTTCACTTTCACTAGATGTTTCATTTTCGTCGTTTTCTTGTTGAATCTCCTTCTTGGAACTTGAAGAGCCTTTGTTAGAGGCTTTCAATGTAATGGATTTTCTGGGATTGACCTCAGATTCTTTTCTTTTTAGATTTATCTCATACGTCATCAGGGATCCTATCAATTCATCCAATTTCATTGTGGACAGGTCTTTAGAGTCCTCAATGACAGTAGCCTTAGTATGCCAAGAGGACGGAAGAGACCGAAGTATCTTCCTTACTAAGTCACTCTCACTGTACTCTTTCTTGAGACCTTTCAACCCATTGATTATTATCATGAATCTAGCAAACATGTCTGAAATTGTTTCTTCATTTTTCATTTTAAACATTTCATATTCAGACATAAGCATGCTATCCTTAGTTTCCCTTACCTCGGACGTACCTTCATATATTAGCTCCAATTTGTCCCACATTTCCTTTGCGGACTTGCATGTGGAGACTCTTGAATATTCCTTCGGATGCACGGCGCATTGCATCATATTCAACGCGCTCCAGTTCAAGGTTCCCTTGCGTATCTATTCCCTTGTACATGTGTCTTCATCATCGGGTAGCTCATAAGGTTCCCTGCTCACGATCTTCCATAGCTCATAGTCTTGAGCTCTCAGAAACACCTGCATTCGATTTTTCCAGTATGTGTAGTCAGTTCCATCAAAGAAGGGAGGCCTAGACACTGAGTGTCCTTCAACCATAAAACCTTTGTTAGTTTCCATTGAACATGATCTCTCCTTATCGTTAGATCAAGCTTTTAAAGCTGTAAAATCAGAGAAACCTCGCTCTGATACCAATTGAAAGGTGTGCGGAATTACCTAAAGCAGTAATCTAGAAGGGGGGTTGAATAGACTACTACCAATTAAAATAAATTAACTATCTTTTCAATATGATGACTAACTTTACGACCACTTAAACTGATATGAACTAAATATGAACTTCCCTGTGTGTGGGTGCGCTTTAGAGATTAGCAATATGATGAGTGTGTGAACAAACAATCGTGCCTAGTATACATCTAGCCTCAAATCATGCAAACCATAGGACATGAGGATTTAAGGTGGTTCGGACTACACAACTCGTGTATCCTACGTCCACCGTCCACACACACACACATGGAAAAACTGCTTATCAAGAGAGTTCAACCCAACAACAACACACACACGATGTCTTAGGCAAACACACTATCAAAACAACCACACACAGTGGATTGAGCACAAGGAACGCTCAAACCAACAACACACACACAAGTGATGGAAAATAGAATGAAAGAAGAGTTCAGAGTTGAAGAACAAATCCAAAGGTTGAACTCTTCAGGGTGTTCGTCCTGAAGAACTCCAAGCTCCACGTCGATGAAGATCAGATGATGACGAAGCTTGAAGGTTGAGGACGAATCTGCTTTAACTCCTCGTACGAAACAGATCTCTCTTTGAACGGCTTGGAGTGTTGAAGCAGAGCAGCAGAAAAAGCCTTCTTCTTGTTCTTTGCTTAGGGTTATGGTGTGGAGGCTTCTTGCCACGAAAATATGTCCATATGATCTATATATAGTAGTGTTCAAGTCTTGAGAATCGTGAGAGAAGAGAACACCCTAACACAGATCACATGATGTGACTTAACATACGGCTGTCGACAGATGCCTTGTGGTTGTCGACAGGTACTGCTGCAAACTGGGCATCCTGAACCATGTTTCTGGCAGATGGACTAGGCTGTTGACAGGCGACCTCTGGCTATTGACAAGCTGAACTGATCTATCGACAGATGCATCTTGTCTGTCGACAGCTACTAATTTTTCTTGTCTTCTGGTAGCTTGTTTGCTCACTGTCTTCACCGGCTATCGACAGATGGCTTCAGGCCTATCGACAGCTGAGTACTTCTTGTGTATTTCCAGTTCTTTTACACTTTAGTTTTGTTGCTTGTCTTGTGCTTTCATTCACACCTACATAAGAGACATTCCAAATAAGATATTATAAAATCATATATGGTCATAGAATTATTTCATTTGATCATGTCTTCTCATGTCTTCTCAACATCAATTATGTCATTATAAAAAATATTTAGGCATTTAACCATCAAGCCAATCATCATACAAACCATAACCCAATAGATGTAGCAACTCTGATTTTTAAAATTTGATAAATAATATTAAATTAGAAATAAAATGAGATTTATTAAAAGAAAAAGATGATTAAATTAGAACCCTTTAAGCTAAATTAGGTAATGTGTCACGTCCCGAGAATTACGCAGCGGATATTAGTTCGAAGAATTCGAGTCAATATCTCGAGACATGGACATTCGGCAAATAAGCCTCTAGCTAGCACGCACTTAATGTGTATCAACACAACATCATAATAGGGCCCAATGTTGAACTCAATTAAATTGTATTGAAATTGAAACTAGTACAGGACTAAGACTCATTAAAAGGAAAGTATATAATACCTCACTTCCTACTACACTGTTCTAACACTCAAATGATCTAACTATAGACAGACTCATAATTGGAACGCTCATCACTCGGATGCATTCCCATCCTCGACTTGCTCTTCCTCTTGAACTTCATAGTCACCTAAATTAGGTAAAAGTAGGGGGATGAGCAAACTAGCCCAGTAGGATTTATATCTCAATGTGCGGACAATGATATAAGTGATTAACATTTTAGAACTAGGTAAGCACAATGAATGTCATGATATGCAAGTGCGAATAAAAGATTAAAACATGATACATGAAACAAGCTAGATAGAGTGATCATGATAGAAAAGATCTGGAATGATATAACAAGAGAGAACTAGCAATAGATCACTTTGTACAAGCACGCAAGATTTCACTTGATGTCAATAGTTTACAAGAACGCAAGATATCACTAGTTGCAATAAATACAGGATGGCCATATCACGCAAGCAAGCAAGCAAGATTGCACAAGCACGATCAAGTAACACTAATCAGGCACGTAAACACTAATGTACACCAAGGAAAGATCCACCAAGAGTGCACACAGGCCACGTGTATGTGGTTATGTATCTAACATTCAACAAGCAAGAAAGTACTCCCAGCGCAGATGCAACGCCAGTAATCATTATACCACATGGTTAACAGTATATCTATGACTCGCCGTCATTGAGGCTAGATTGGAGCCCTTGGACACACGTCGTGCCCTGTCAGCATCTCATGTAAAATTTTAAATGTAGATACTCACAGTCATTAATAATGGCCAATGAGAGTTTCAATAAGTAAGTATGTGTAATGTCATGTTCATGTTGATGATGGGAACAAGTAATAAGTAACTGAACATGATTTCATGATAACAATGGTCAATAGATAAATTCGGTAGCTGAACGGTACAATTTATAATTTAGTTCAATCTTTACGATAATGGCTTTAGTCTAGATTGTAATTCATGCTCACGAGAACAAGAATAGAAAGGAAGTGCACTCTAGAGATGTATAAGTGTTAGTGATGTACGCGTGTCAATTCACAATCCGTCAGACTCAAACTCTCGGAAAACACTTAACATGATGGCATGCAAAGATCAATGTATTGAACTACATATGGGCTTACAAGATTTTAAGATAATATTTATCATTTAAATCAAGCTAGATTGGTAACAAGAGCAAATCACAAGCTTCATGTATGATCATATCATTAAGAAAGCAATTAGAATAATATTCATGTAATTAAGGATTTTTCAATGGGTTAAACACTTTTAGCCATTAAATAGACATCATGCAATGATCAGACCCAAGACATGCAATATTTTGCAAAGGTAGTGTCGACACCCCCTTACTGGTGTCGACACTATGCTCCAAACACAAGGCAAAATAATGAAGAATTGTCAAGTAGTGTCGACACTGGTCCAGGTAGTGTCGACACAGTGCTTCAAATACAAGGCAAAAAGGTCAAGTAGTGTCGACACTAGTTCAGGTGGTGTCGACACTAGAGACAGCTCCCAGAACACCTTCTGGCCAATCTGGGACAGTGTGTCGACACTAGCCCAAGTAGTGTCGACACTAGAGGCCTTCCAGAACACCTTTTGGGCAAAACTGGTCAGGCAGTGTCGACACTGGGTCAGGTAGTGTCGACACTAGAGACCTTCCCAGAACACCTTCTGGGCTGTGCTGGGACAGTGTGTCGACACTAGCCTAAGTAGTGTCGACACTAGTGCCCTTCCAGAACAAAACTTAGGTCATGTGGAACCTGAAAACACATCTCATGCAGGATTTTTTTCCTTGCTTATAACTCTCTAACTAATGACATTTTGACAAAACATTCAACATGAAAGATGAGAGGTCAACCCGTAAAAGAACTTTGATGTTGTGGGTTTGATCTAATTCAGTCCCGAATCCTGGGAAAACATATGAGGAACGAAAGGTCAAGTGTAGCCCGAAATTGCAGTATCATGCAGTGACTCTCTTAACACACTTATAACTCTCTAAAAAAAAGACTTTTAGACAACATGTCCAACATTAAAGATGATCATAACTTCAATTAGAAGAACTTTCATGAAGGAAGTTTGGTCTAATTCGATACGAAATCGAGTGCATAATAAGAAGAACGGGAAAAACCCTAATAGTGCGCGACTTTGGAAAAACGCTTCTAATTCAAAATCTACTAGATGAAATTCCATGAAACCAGTGGGAGATGAAAATTAACTTGATGCTCTACACATTGGTATAGGATATGTTAAGGTTTGGCCCGAGAAAACCTACCTTTTGGGTTGAGGAAGTCTCGTTTTTTCTAGAAAACCCGTGTTCAGACCACTTGGAGGAGAACGCTTACTACTCCGTATATACTGCATGGAATTTGGGCATTCCACTTAGGTTGGAACGTAGACTTGACCCTCTTTCCAGGGGTATAAGCCTTGCAAGGTTTGGTTTAGGTTTGACTCACCTTTGGTTGACTTCAAGATGATGGTCCGTGCAGGTCGCAGCAGACACAACGGGGAAGAAGAACGGCTTGGTGTGGGGATCTCCTGCTTCCCCAGCTGCCAAGAACTCCTCCACACGACCCTAGCAAGTTTTAGAACTCGTTCCTAAGGTTTGGTGAAGAGTATTTAAACAAGCATGGCGTTTTAGGAGTCCTATTATGACTAGGAAAGCCAGGTTGCGGTTTTGACAGGTTAGTTTCCTATTTAGGGAGGATTTCTTCCTCCCATAGAGTGTGTGAGGCTTTAGGAAACCTCCCCCCATAGTTAGGCACAAATTTGGGTTGCCAAGAATGCATGATTGCATCCCAATTCAACTCAAATTGCCTCTTTCTAATTTTAGCCTATTTAGAGTTACGAATTTCTATGCATTTTCTTACTCATTTGATTTTTGGCCAAATGATGTCCATTGGCCCAATTATGATATTGGGTCATTAATATATAATGTTGGAAGTCTCTCCAATATTTTTATTTAATTTATGGTTGCGTCGTATTCCGTGTTAACGATTTTCCGACTTGTTTCCTAATTTGGATAGTCAGTCACAATAACTCTTAAACCTAGCCTAAATGATTTTTATTGAACCAAAATTCTTGATGGGTCGTTAGAGAATATTATTTGAATTCCATATATGATTTTTATTTAGTTTTCTGACCCATCCAAGTACGTGGGCTAATGATTTTCCGACTTATTCATGAATTACGATAATAAGTCGCAAAACACTTTAAACTTGGTTAATCCAATTTTTCTTGGCACAAATTTCTTTGTGGAACATTTAGTAATAATGTTTAGGGTGATGTATAATTGTATGGAATTTTTCGATGTGTTTGGCACATACGATAATGATATGTATGTTTTAAATACTTTGATATTATGGAAATTATTTATTTCCATTTATTTGAGTTTTTATGTAGTTAAAATTTTCGAGGTGCTACATAATGGGTTACACTAAGGGTCCATACTGAGATTAATGGGCCAAAAAGCCAAGAAACCATTTTTCAATGGGAGAAAATTAAACTAAATTCGTACCTAATTATTAATAAATGGAAAAGGGTTAGGATAATCATTAATTAACTCATAATTTTCCCAAAAAGGAATCATAATCCCATCCTAACCCCTTGGCCACGAAATTAGACCTCTCCCTTAGCTATTTAGGTGGATAAATGCTAAAAAAGAGAGATAAACATGGGAATTTCGTAGCTAGAGGAGAAGGAAAAGTTTGAGAAGTGTTGGACTCTTAAACAAGGTAATACACCCCCAATTCCATGCACTCTAATGCAAACATGACCCTTTGTTTCCATTCAGTAAAATTTGTCCTATTTAGATACGGTACTTGACCAATGAAAGGGGCAAACAATGGAGAAGAACCTGAAAATAACCAAATGCTCTCATATAAATGATGACTGAATAACAAGTTTTGAGACAGTGAACTGAAGTAAAGCAATTCTGACAACTTAATGAATTACTTTAACTAGTTGTCCTGATGCATCATTATAATTCCTCCTTTGGGCGGTAATTACAACATGCTAGTAGACAACCTCCCCAAGAAAATTACTTAAGTGATAGAACAAAAATTTATATACACTTTGATGTAAAGAGAGAGTACCTTTGGATACATACTCTCAATAGTCGCCATACACATAAATTCTATTCTACCCTATTCATGACATGAAAATAAAACACTCATTTGGGAGTTGAATTTCACCTTCAAGCCAATAACACAAAATTTTGATGTTATTTTAATTTCTTAATGAGAATAATTCATTGTCCTTCATGCATAAGGCCACTTTGGTGATCTATTTATACATTCGGGATGTAGAAATATCCTCCCCAACAATTAAAATGACAACAAACAAACCATAATGCTTATCATTGATACTATAAAAAACTTAATTGAGTGCACACTAACACCGGGGAACTTCGTGGTACAACCTGCTCATCGACCATGAGGGAATCTATGGCCAGAGGAGACTTACGGAGGTCTTGCACAGAGAGCCACTAGTCCGGCAGAAGAAATATCTGACGGAGAGTTCAACCAAGCCAAGAAAGGGGTACCTATTTATGCAAGTGTGGAGAAAGTGCAAGGTGAGATCTTAAATTTTATCATTCTTTATGATCAGTGCCACTTTAGTGATCTACCTAACCATTTAGAAATCAAAATATACTTTATGATTAAGACCACGTATAACTTTGTTCCTATGTTCATTCCTCAAAATGATATTGTTGAGGAACAAGAAGTTGCAGTTGGTCACCTCAAGTGGCCCCACAACCAGTAGATATCACACCTATTGACCAACCACCTCCTCATGTGGATCAGGGGCCAACAATACGTCGATCTCAGAGAGCCAGGAAATCTGCCATATCTAATGAGTTTCTGGTGTACTTATAGGAAGATGGTTTAGACATGGGTGATATTGATGATCCTGTGATGTTTTCACAAGCCATGGAGAGTGAAAAATCCACCAATTGGTTTGAAGCCATGAAGGAAGAACTTGACTCAATGGCTAAAAATCAAGTCTGGAAACTCGTCAACTTACCAAAATGGTCCAAATTTGTTGGATGCAAATGGGTATTCAAAACTAAAGTGGACTCTAAAGGTAAAGTTGAGCGATATAAGGCTAGATTGGTGGCTAAGGTTTTCACTCAAAAGGAAGGTATTGATTATGATGAGACTTTCTCTTCTGTTTCTAAAAAGCTCTCATTCAGGATAGTCATGGCCTTGGTGGCTCATTTTGGTTTAGAGTTGCACCAAATGAATGTGAAGACGACATTTCTTAATGGGGACCTAGATAAAGAAGTGTATATGAAACAACCTCACATGTTTCATGTTGAAGGGAAAGAACACTTGGTATGCAAATTAAAGAAATTCATCTATGGACTTAAGCAAGCCTCCCATCAATGGTTCATTAAGTTTAGTGAGATCATACTGTCCTCTGGGTTTAATGAAAATATTATTTATGACTGTTTATACCTAAAGGTCAGTGGGAGTAACTTCATTATCTTACTTTTATATGTAGATGACATCTTGCTTGCTAGTAGTGATCTTGGTTTATTATATGAAACAAATACTTTTCTTTCTGACAACTTTGAGATAAAAGATTTAGGTGAAACTCAATATGTGTTGGGCATTGAGATCACTCGGGATAGACCATGAGGCACTTTAGGTCTTTCCAAAGAGCTTATATCTCAAATGTTTTAGAAAGATTTAACATGCAGTCTTACGCACCCAATAAGGTACCCATTGTTAAAGATGATAAATTCAATAAATTACAGTGTCCCAAGAATGACTTAGAATTGAAGCAAATAGATTATATGCTCACAAATATAAGGTTAGATCAGCTGGATGTCATTACATACTCTGATGCTATTTTTGGTGGCTGCCTTGACACGAGACTATGTGTTTCTCTTAGCATGGAGAGCCATTATCTGGTGCAGTGAAAAGTAGAGTGTTACAGTGACTTCCATTATGGTAGCTGAGTTTATTGTTTGTTTTGAGATTAATGGTCAGGCCATTTAGTTGCAGAATTTGCTCACAGGTCTACCATTTATGGATTTTATCTCATGGTCTATCAAGATTTACTGTGACAATTTCGTTGCAATTTTTTTCTCTAAGAACAATAAAACATCTAAGGGTGGTAGAGCCTTGAATATAAAATATTTTGCTCTTAAAAATAGAGGAATCATAAAATGTGTATAAAATATATTGAGACAGATCTTATAATTATTGACTCTCTCACTAAAAGACTATTTACTGACCCTCTCACTAAAGCAACCAGTCGCGATTGACCAGTGACCACAATATCGAGATGCCCCACATTACCACTATATGTTGAGGAGTTGCCCTGGGCTGACATTTCCGCCGCTGCAGCAGCAGCTTCAGCTGTCCCCATCTCTCCACAGGTTTGAGTTCACCGGGAGCAACCGACTGAAGAGGTGGGCCAGACATAACGTCGATACGACGGTTGGGACCGTTGGTTATCACCACGCCATCATTGGGGGCGCAACCTTTTCTAATGACATGAAAGGCAAGTGGAGTACTGTTGATGGACGGGTAGTGCCGCACGGGGTGTTGGAGCTGAGATGGGAAGATGAACCTTCCCCCTTCACAGGGCGTCGACTCCCTTCTCCACCAGAGGACAGGATGGATAGCATCTTCTCTTCTCTACTAGGGATAGACGGAGAAGACAGCATCTTCCCTTCTCCACCAGGGATGGACAGTGCCCCACGGGGTGTTGGAGCTGAGATGGGAAGATGAACCTTCCCCCTTCACAGGGCGTCGACCGAAGGACTGGGAGGATTTTTGCAGATTTCCTTCACCTGGGAAGAAGGACAGGGAGGATTCTTTCAGATTCCCTTCTCCACCAGAGGAGGACTGGGAGGATAGCATCTTCTCTTCTCTACCAGGGATAGACTGGGAAGACAGCATCTTCCCTTCTCCACCAGGGATGGACAGGGAGGAACGGGATAGAGACTAACTCCGCCATCTGGACTGACGCCGAGGGATTTTGGACCATGCCAGAGTTTGATTTCGGTCATGGGTTTGGGATCCAAAATGGCATGAAGCGGCGGTCTTGATAAGTCAAAATGCTACTCTGGGTCTTACATGAATATAATTTATTGTAATCCCATAATAATGACCAGGACAAAGGGCAGTTGTGTGTTTGAGAGCCACTGTGATTCTTTTGTTCTTTGTTTTTTTTATAATGGAAAAGCGCAACGTTACAAAACCGAAATCCATTTTTTTGTTTGTTGAGAATAATGCAAGAGTAATGTTTGTTACTTCTTAGGGTGGATAGCAAGTGACGACGAGTTGTCTGCTCCCCCCTCTTCTTTGATTTGGCCCGGTGAGATATAACATTGTTTAATATATCCATGGCTGCAGCAAAACTGCTGCTGTTCACTGCCATGCACTACCATCTGCCACCGTTAGCCGTCAACCATTGTTGTTATTTTATTGTCAATTGTCACCACTGACTGCCACTGTGTCATCTAAAGTGATGATGGGCGGAGGAGTACACATGACACTTGAATTTGATGACGGACCAAGGCTACAATCAGATGCATTTGGATCGTGTCGGCCCCTTGACTTTTATTCTATATATTTCTGTAAAATTGTTTGCAAGAAGTCTATATTCGGTATTGACAAACCATATACACAGCTATACAAGTTTTCCCAAATTCAATCGATGTTCTGTTTAGGCTTCCCCTGTTTGGATTTCCTAAACTTGGAGGCGCTAGCACAACTAGGATTCTCCCGCTCAATGACGTTCGTAGAATCAGCAGAAGCGGATTCCTGCTCATTAGAGGAAGGCTCCTTCACACGCCCCCTTAAGCACAGCATCGTGTCAATGACGTTGAGCTTGTCAGGGAGAACTTGAGAGCACTGGCGAGGGAGCACTTTGGTCAGGACATCAGCACTAGGGGGTGTTAATGGACCGGGCTGTCCATAGATCCAATGGGCAGCTCATTTTGGGCTCAATCAAGGCCAGAATAAAATGGTTCATCGGGTTCTATTAAAACGGTTTGTTAAGCCCATTAATTAATGGGCTGGGCTTAGATAAGCTCATCGGGCCCAAGCGCTGCTTTTATCTCTGCACATTGCCTGGAGAATCTTGTGCGGCAGCGGCAGCCTCTCCATCGCCTTGCTCCATCCCTTTTCCAGGCCTTGGAGGGTGTCATTTGATTGCTATCAATTTATCCCCTGTTCATGTTATGTGTCTCTTGTGATCTTTATGGCGCTCATCATCTTCGTTCTCTTGTTTCTTTTCTTCCGATTTGGTCATCTTTTTTTTATTTGTTTTCCCATGTTTATTTTGTTTGTATTGGAATGATTTCCTGGTGAGTTCGATTTACAGGTAGCAAGCATGAGTGTGTGCGTATGGGTGGGTTGGGGGGAGGGGAGTTGAGATCACTTTTGTTTCTGCAGTTTCTTCTTCGCAACGTTTTTTTTTTTCTTTTTTCTCTTTTTTCCTTTTGGTTTTTATTTTAATGTAGGTTTCATGGAAAAGAGTGGAGCCGCAGTTGGATTCATCGGTTGCAGGCGGACTGGCAGATTAGGTGTTGTAATGGGATGAGAAGGAGTGACGAAGAGATACAGGAACGGGGAGCTGTGGGAGTTCAAGGGGGACGTGCCGGTACCTGAGGCCGCCGCCGGGGTCATCCTCGGCGTTGACGGCAACACCACCTCCGCCATCAGCATCTGCCTGGCGGCCGCCTCCAACTACCCCCGATGGCATCGACGGAGGCAGTGGGTGCTTAGCGGATCCGCTCCCAGTTCTCGCCCGGGCCGTCGTAGGCTACTCCAACCACAACTCCGTCGGAGATCAGTCTAGAAAGTGCGCGGGTGGGGAATGCCTATGGAAGAAGGAATTTGGAGAGAAATTTTCATCTTTTGCTCTTGTTTGTTTCAATCTGGGCATGTTCTTCGCCTGTCTTTTTCCCCTTTTCCTTTCTGGACTTGGTGGTAATCGATTCAAGTTGGTAATTGTGTGACGAATCTTATTGTTCTCAATGGGGATTTGGATAACTTGTCCTAATCAAATATATTTGTTATTGTTAATGTCATTTATTTTAATTAATTGATCAACTTGATGTGTGCTGTAATAGGATTGACTGAAGGAAGAAAGTGACCCACATTTTTATTATATGATTTTTTCTTGTCAGACTAAAATTCAACAAATTTTTAGTTTTATTTACCGAAGATAGTAAAAGATTTTCATATTATAAAATTTGATCTAGAAAAATAAATGTTTTTGGTTATTTGATGCTAATAAATGATTTTAAGTGACTAATAATGAATTGTGATTTTGTGCATGATTTGTTGGGCTAGAATGGGCCCCAACAGGCCTATGTGGGTTTTATTTATTTTGAATTATTTGATTTTGTTTGGGTTTGGGTTGGGCCATCTTGACCTTGGACTGGGTTGGGCTTAGACGGTCAGTCCAAATTCACACATTGACACCCCTAATCAGCACGTTGATCATGAGTGGAGACGTAGGACACAAGAAGTGGTTTGCAGGTGACGTGTTTCCGGACAAAATGGAAGTCAGGTAAAGAGATGGTCAAAGAAAGTACTTTACAGAGAAAAGACTTAGTTTAGTTAGCTGTAATTTGAAGTTTGAGCATTATTGATCCGCAGAAATGATGAAAGTAACAGATTATGCAATGTTTATAAATGGATGATTAAGACAGCATTCGGTAAGAGTATTGGTTTTTTAAAGTCAATAATTCATTTTAAACAGAGGCATTCTTGAGTAAAAATATTTTTAGAGTTGATTTGGGAATAAGAGTTGGTCAGTTGAGAGTCATTAAGCATGTAAAGGTAACTTTGTGGATATTGGAAATGATGTTATTGATATAGCAAGTCAAGCACCGTTTTTAAGTTGTACAGTAGTGAGAAAGATAATAAGTTTAATCAAGATGTGGCAGTGATGGAATAGAAAAAAAAAAAAAAGGCAGCAAATAAGGTTCAGAATTTTGAAGTTGGTGAAATGTGGCATAAAGGAAAGGTATGGTCAATTAAGCAGAGAATGATCGAATAGTTAGGTAGAATTGGTGGTAGACTATGTACAACGTTATCTGAGTAGTCTTGTTCCACAGTAAGAAAAGTACATCATTACAATAATATGATAAATAATGAAATATGTCGGTTCATCACATGATCCAGAATGAGTAACAGAGAGATTAAGTTAAAGCAGTATAGATAGAAGAAGTATTTTAGAAAATCATAGATTCCATTTATTTTGTTAATTAAAAGGTAGATATTGTAATGAGGTGTACTTAGTAAAAAAAGGAAAATGATGATGTTCAGTAAGCAACAGAAAGTAGATTTATATAGAGATTAGAGATTTAATTATAATTTTCAGGGAGCAAAAAAGAGCAGATTATGGTAATAATAGTATAGACTATAGAGAGACCTAGAGCTTGAGAGCGGAGTACAGATAAAATTGAGGTAAGACAGAATGTCAAAAATAAAAGAGTTGAAGAATTCAGATATTTTCTTCCAGCAATAATGTTTGAATGCGAATTTAAGTTTACATTGAGGATTTTTTATAATTAAGTGAACAAGAATTAGATACAGTCAGAGCGAAGGTAATATTGAAATGGAAAGAACCAAAGTCAATAATAGTGATTAAAAATTTTCTGAACTTAGCGGAATATTACAGAAGGAATCAGATTCAATCAGAGTATACAGTAGAAGCATGGTGAGCCCATAACCCACATTCCACAGGTACCAGGATGTCTTAGGATTGTAGCATTAGTGATTTGATCAGTTCAAAAAGGGTTTGAAATCTTTGCAAAATTAATTACCGGTGCGGTGTTTCCTAGGAACATCTGAGTCAAGTAAATAGAATGTATGAAAGAGCATGATTTCCAATTAGTATATCAGTTATGGTTGATGCACAGAACAAAAAAACAGTTATGAGTCAGGTAATGATTAAAGAATGAGAGTTATATAGAAAAGCGTCAGATAGTTCTTCTGTAGTTTCCAGTGGCCAAGGAAGAGTAATGTCAGTTGATTAAATTGGTAGGTGAATATTAAAGGCGTTATCAGAGAAGGGCATTAGAAAGCAAGGAAATAAATATAGACATGAAGCATTGATAGCAGAGAAATATTATGAATTTATAGTAGAATTGTACAGGAAATTATTGATGTGAAGGTTCAAATCAGATTAGCACATCGATACAAAGAATTCAGAAGGATAAGCAGATAATTGAATGGCAGAGATAAACAAGCATAGGGAAAATGGCCAGTTGGGACTTGATTTAAGATGGCAGAAGATTCAAGGGCAGAGATTTATTGTAAAAATGTCTTTAGCAGAAGGGCACTAGAAAAAAAAATGATGCAAACACATCCAACAAAATGTGGAATTGTAGGTTGACTCTAAGAAGATAAAGCCTTGAGAGTAGGATAGAATCACTGAAATCGGGTTAATAAAAAGAGGTGGCAAGAAAGCAAAGCAAATAAAAGAGTAAACAGATTGAGTCAGCTAAATTAGATGGTCTGAAAAGTAAGCCAGAAAAGAATGAAAGCATAGAGATTTACTAAAGAAAAGTAGAGAAGTGTATCCATACTTGTTTAAATTATGAATTTAATTTCTAGTTATTTATTTAATTCTGGGTTTCTTCTTAAAGTCGAGGACGACAATATTTTTTAGGTTATACTAATATAATAGCGTAATTGTTCGGATTCATGTTCAGTGGTTTTAGCATAGTGTTTGGGCCAATGTGTGGCCATTGAGCTATGGTTTGGGGTTTAGTGTGTTGTGTGGGTATTGTGGGCCAGAAATTTGGGCCCACATAGCCCACTAGTTCTCTGTTTGAGAATTTGACGGGGTGGACGACGCATTTTGAACGCAGCCTTCCCTTATGTTGCAATCTCATTGCTACGTATTCCAGGGTTTTGTCCGTTTGTGCAACGCGTGGCGCGTGTTGGACTACCGTGTGGAACTGTGTTTGAGAACAAAGCCCTCAAGTATGTCACATTCTAAATGTGATGGGCACCTAGGAGGTGTTCTCAACTTTGAGGATTTTATGTTTGGTTTCTCGGCCAAATAGAGTAGAGAATTATGTTCGGCCAGAATAAGGGTTTTTGTGGAGTCTCCGGCGATTTCATCTCAAGAGCTTCGGCTTTGGGGCAGTTTCCACTCAAGGAGGGCGTGTGGAAATGCTGATAGAATGGTGTTCTTCATGTTCTTCGCATTGGTAGGGAGACTTTCTCATTTCTTTGTGTTGTTTGATTGATTCGAAGCACAAAGAGCATGATATAGTATACATGTGATTTCTAGTTGAGTTAGTTGATTTGTAAGGTTCCAATCAGAAGGAAATAAAGGTTTTCTTAGATTTCTGGATGAGTAGGAAGGATTTGGCATTCTGTGTGCGAACGCAAAGGGTAGGGCGGATGTGTTCTAAATGTGGCCCCTAACCCCGACGCATTCCCATTGTGAATGTAGCCTATCTGGCTGCCGCATTATGAACGCACAACCCTGTAAAGTTCTGCTTCCCAAACTTTTTGGCTTTGTGGTTGGCAATGTGGGTCCCGTAGGGGCCCGATTTTAGTAGTCTTATACTAGTTTAATGTGTTTGAGCCATGTCAATGTTAATTAGTTATGAATTAATGGAAATGGAATAGTTTATTGTTAGTTAGAGATTATTGCATATTATGTTGATTATTTTCATGCTAGAAAGAAGATTGTGGCTTATGAATATAAGGTTTAATGATTGTGAATATATGACTTAGAGGGTTATTTACTAACCGATAATGATTGATTACAGACTGTCGTGGTTTATGAACAAAAGGTTTAAAGGTGTGATTTATTAATGAATAGCAATTTGTTACGAAGTGTCATAGTTTGCCGAGTTTGGTGGTCTGGCGCTTAATCCGAAATGCCTCTCTAGTCAGATACCTTAGTTTCTCTGTGAGCCACGCACATGTGTGCTCGGGATTTGTCCTGGTGCTTTGTGTACCGCCGAGGTTAGTGTTTGTTGGATCGAGATGGCACTAAAGTTGTCCTAGAGGTGGGGTGAATATGACTTCTTGCGCTTTAAAAGTTTATCTAAAATATAACAACACTAAATAGAGTCGTTAGTACTTAGTGTGATGTGTGTGAAACAAGTGTAAACTTGACAGAAATAATCACACAGAAATGCACAAGAGATTTTATCCTGGCTCGATCATTCCTACATGGAAGTCCTACGTCAAGTCCCCAAACAACCACTTAGGATTTCACTAATTGCCAAGTGCACTTGGCCTTCTCTCAACTGAGAGATAATACAACCACTTGCAGACCAGCAAGTCTTCCCTTAAACCAAGGGATACAAGACCATCTACAACTTTAGATCTTCCCTTCATAAGAGGGGCATTGCAGAGTACAAAACCCCCTGTCGGTTATCTTACACAGAAGTTGAAAAGCTTGTGTGTCTACTCAACAATAATGAGCAAACACAGAGATTCAGAAAGAGAAGCAAATGAAAGTGGAGCTTAAGCTCTTTCTAAAACAAAGAGGTGGACTAAAGAGAATCTGAAATGTAGTAATCCACCAAGTGAAGAAGACTTCTAATCGCCAGAACATGGTAAACTAGAAGGTATATTTGTATCATTGTTATATTTTTTATATATGTATTAACAAGTCAAAACTAGTTTCATAATAATATTTTACATCTCTTAATTTTTTATATTTTTTCTGACAAAAAAATGGCCGCAACTTATTTTTTTAATGAAAAATAAAAAAAATTAAAGACAAATTAATTAGAATTCTCTAACTGTAACAAAGAGAGCCTTTAACAGAACTTAACGTATACTGTAACATAAGATAACATTTATTGTAATGAGTTATAACTCTATCAAGTACTAGAAAATAAGTCAAACAACTCATAGTGATTCCTAATTAATTTACCCAAAAAAATGAACTAGGCAGGGTGCTGGAACATAGTGGTGCAGTGCACCAGGAAGGAAAGCACTTAGCCGTATAGGGGGTGTGGTGCAGTGAGCCAGGCAGAAGGCCTACTCAACACGGCGCAGTGTGCCCAGAACAATTTGTTCAGAACCATATTGTGCGGCAACTTGAAACCATGATACATTGGTGTAAATTTGTAAAACTCATGCAGAAAGGTGCCCAAATTGGGGGAAGTCATGTAGATATCATATAACAATCATATCATCTTAAAAAAACTTTTAATCGAGATTTAATCATGTATTTGACATATTTAATATGGTTTCAAGTAAGGAGTTTAAAAACGCCCGCAGTAACCCTAAGATACAAAATTACACATGCTTTGCTCAGTAGAAATTACAGAAAACGGTATAGCATGAATCTAGACATGATATAGATGCTACAGTAATGATTATTCCTTTTTTTAGAGAACACTTACTTTTCAGTCGATCTAACCTGCATAGGATGAAGAACGCCCTATAGCATGAAAGTTCATCCAAATCTCGTCATCCCACACATCCAGCCGTCTAGCATCTTTTTTGTTGTCTATGATAGTTCATGGACTTATTTATGGGTTTATGGCTCTCTGACTGGAGATAGAATGATGTTATTTTTAAAATTTTGAGTTATCTCTAAAATTTTGAGGATAATCTTATTCTATTTTTAATCTATCTAAATACCAAACATAGCAAGAGTCTAATTTTTTTTCTTCGTTGACAGATAAAATTGCCCGATTTTTTATTGATTTTCTACTCGATTTTGGGACCAATTCCCATCTAGTAAGGCTTGAAAGAGTTGGATTTGGCTAAGGTTAAGTTTCTCCTAATTAGATCAGATTTTTACTGTGATTTTAGACTTCTATTAGACTTGGGATTAAGCCTTTCTATTGCATGGGTAATAGGTTACAAAATTTGGAGATTTATTTCATTTTAGCTCAATAAAAGTCCTAATTTGGCTCAATTACACTTCATGAGTTGTGATCCATTTTTTAGTATTAATGTATAAATTTAGATTTGATTATTTAATTAACTTCTCACATGTGATTATGAATTTTATATTTTTTTCCCTTAAGTGATGATTAATATACATTATTTATAATCATCGTTAACTAAAGTACTGTTAATGTCATTCTATACGTGATTAACATGAATATAGTTCACATTGCATTGTAGCCATGTTACTACTAATTACGTGATTACTTAATTATGTCTTTAACGGTTAGCCTTTTATGGTAACTTGTCTTTTTCTCTCAAATTTTTATGGATTTCATCTTTATATGCTTTAGCCCATATCAAAGGCTTGTAACCCTTTTTAAGGCTGGCCTTATCATCTTTTCAAAACATTTAACATTTTGTCGCTGACGTTTCATTTTATTTTTTTAATATCTAAAAATTTTAAATCCTGTAATTAGTCGGACTTTGCAAATTTGCTTTTCCTTGTATACCCTTAATATAAGCATATATTGTGTCAAAAAACTTTTGAAGGATCTGTCGAAAATCATCTAATTGATGTGCACTGTATGACATTATCCATTGGGCATTCTGCCAAGAGTAAACGTGATCAAATAAAACTCAACAGTCATTAAAACAAACAATAAAAGAAATACATGAAGCATATTCTATAGGTCTGTCAGGACAAGTCATGGCATGGTTTCTGTCGTAAACATATATTTGTACTAGGGCTCTACAAGCAAATACAAATTTACAATAGATTATGATCCAAATATGATCCTAACTAGGGTATATATGCAAAACATCCAAAATAAATTATTCTACAACCAATAGCCAATAAAGTTGTGCTCCTCTTTTTTGTTCCCTTCATGTGGAAAAGAAAGACGTTAGAATGTAGGTTATAATTTTTCAACTTCTAAAGAATGATGCTAATATTACTAATAGTAAGGGATGATCTTCAAAGATGACTACTCATCTTCCATATTCTTTTCCATGCTAAATAAAAAACCTAAAATAATGATATAAAGAGTGAAAACAAGAAGCAATAAATACATATACACCCTTGAAATATATGGAACTATAGTGTATACCTCTAAAATCTTCACATCATCGAATAGATACCCCAATATTCTAATGTATTACATCACAAATGTCCTTCCATCAATTGAATCCAACGAGAGTTAGTTAGGATAGAAAAGACTAACCCACTCTTAATTTAAAATCTCGTCACCCCCCCCCCCCCCCCCTCTTTCTCTCTCTCACACATTTTTTTTTGTCAAGAATGTTTTCATCCTTTAAAACTTATTTATGTCCATGTTTTGACAAAATGTTCTTTAGATTGTGGCAAACCCAAGTGATATAACTGTTGCATTTTTTTTTTCAAATATGAGGTATATTTGGTTAGACCAAGATTTTATGTGTAAGGCGAGAATACGGTGGTTTTTAGGGACGTATATGTATTTTAACTCACAAAAGAAAATAGGTGTAGACTCCGCTAGATCACATGGATTTTATAAGGTTGAGCAGGTTATATAGGACCCACTGGGTTATGGATTTTGACGAGGGTTTAGTTGTTTGCCCGTCTAGATAGATAGTTATCAACCTGGTTTTGGGACCAGGCCTACCAGTTACATTGACCAATCTGCTCTGTGTTTTAAAATATTGGTTTTAGTAGAGAAATATGTTTGGCACTTGATAGAATCTAAATTCTTCAAAAAAGTTACAAGGAAAAGCTATTGTTTTATAAACCGAGTTGCTCTACTTAACAATTATACCCCCATTCAATTACTTTATATAGGAGCGATAAAATATGAAAACAGGAAACAATATGAAGGAATCACGTAAAAATATATTTGGTGTATTAACACTTGTTGCATATATAACTATGTATATACATGATTATGTGATTGTAAGGTCCCCTATCAGTGTGTTTTTGTGGTTAGCTTCTCGACCAATTTTTCAGATACAAGTAATGGACCGGAAAGGTACCTCCACCAATATGTAGCACACGACAATAAAAGATGCTTTGGGATTCGGGTCCATACAAAGACGTGTTTCCTCCCTTTCTGTGGTGACAGCATCCACGATGGGCTTTGTTTTCACTGGTTTTGGTATATGGCATCTTATGGCTGGTCTTTTCACAACAATGTTATAAAAATGATTAAAAAATTTTCTTTATTATATGTGAATCTCGTACGCTTCTGGGCCACACTCGCCATTGCCGTCAACAGGGATGCATTCTAACTTATCAAGTTGTAGTGTCGTTTACATTGTTTTGCCCATATGTCAAGTTTTGGGGTTCATTCTGGTACCCATGAAGTAAATGTCACTTGAAATAGATGTTTTGGTTCTTAGATATCCTCTGAATAGCCAAATCCTGTTTACTGGGTGTGAAAACAACTAACTAGAAAAAGTATATCCTAAATAAAAGATTTTGAGGAAAATTAATAGATATAATCTTCTATTTCACTGATAGAAAATGTCTTTCTCAAATATGTTTCTTTTTCCTTTATAGATTATTTAATGTGGTACATTGGTTTTACATGAAATCAAGGGATAAGAAGACGGATACGAAGAGGCCCGAAAATTATTGTACTATATTCTCATCATATATATATATATATATATATTTGTCACATAGTATACATTTTTGCTGAACTAACATTTTCAGGCACATAAAACACATTGACAAGAAGACTTTTTCCAAAGAATTTTCTCATTCTCGATATCTTTCGAGATACACACAACAAGTTTTGCACAGGATAGTTTAGGATGGGAAGATTTATAGGGTGTTTGGTTGTACTTTTTGATCATTTTTTTCTCTTAAATTTAAAAAATGAGGAGGAAGAATACATAGACACGTTTGGTAAGTAGTTTTTTATTTTAGAGAAAAATCATATCCCATATAAATCTCTCTCAAAATAAAAATAAGTACAAATCATTTTTTTTAAATCACACACATGACTCCTCCGACCCACCCACCCAACCCCCTCCCTGCGAAGGCCCCCCCACTTCCTTGCATAGCCCCCCCACCAATGCCCCCCTGCTCCTTGCGCAGGTTCCCCCCCCCCCCCCCACACCAATGCCCCCCTGCTCCTTGCGCAGGTCCCCCCCCCCCCCCACACACCAATGCCCCCCTGCTCCTTGCGCAGGTTCCCCCCCCCCCCCACACACACATGTGTAGGTCCCCCCTGCCCAACAGACACCCTCCCCTCCCTACACAGGACCCCCTCCCTGTGAAGGTTCACCCCCCCTCCCCCACCGGAACCCCCTCCCTACTCCCCGTTGGAACCCCCCCCCCCCCCACACCCCCCTGCGCCCTCCCCCCGGCCCTGCGAACCCCACCCCCCCACCCTCCTCCCCCCCCCCCCCCCCCCGACCTTGCACCCTCCCCCTCCCTGCAGGAACCCCCCCTGCAGGAATGCCCCCCCCCCCCACCATCCCCCCCCCCTGTGCCCTCCCTACCCCCTGTAGGAACACCCCCCCCCCCCCCCCCCCGGCCCGGCGAACCCCACCCCCTTCCGGAACCACCAAACACATTAATATAATTTTAAAATTTTGATATTTTTACCAAACAGATAACGTCAAATTATTATAATCTTAATTTTAAAATAAAAAATTAACACAATATAATTTTTTAGGTAAAATAACTTTAAAAAAAGTGTTCCCAAACACCCTATTATGTTTTTTAGTTTTTGGGTACTTTGGATAGAATCATTAAGATAACTAATTCCATAAAATATAAAGGGTAGAAACTTAAGAGCTAGATGATGTCCACCTACACTGAGCATGATGTGCATACCAATAGTTGACTTAAATAGCTAATCAAGTCAGGAGTATCTGTTATTTTTCCACTGAGTTAGGCTCTATTAGCTCAAGAATTGGTCAAATGAAAGAACCATTTAGGTCATAGGCCATCAAGGTAGGCATTGAGAGCAGGTCAAGTTAGCTTCCTATCATTGCACATTCCGATGAGTTAACTTGAGAGATATTCACTATTGTTTGGGTTGTCCTTTTGGCATGGACACTGAGCTAGGGACCCTCCCTTTGAGGTGGGAAAATCAGATACTCGTTGATGCTTCATGGGCACTATTTGATAATCAAGCTTCATCAAGTGGATCCAATTAAAATTTATTCAGGCAAGCCCTATTTGATGATTCGGCTATCACCTATATATTAGATCGAGTTGGATAATAGGGCTTTACGATTTGAATTAGAGGACTGAGAATCTCCCTCTCCAAGAACATTTAAACATTGAACTATATATCTATTTTTGTTTCCCTCACCTACTAATCAAACGCTCCAACCATATGTCTAACCCTTTTTAATTAGAGGTGTTTGGATTTAATCTAGATCTTGATAATTTTGAGTCAATTGGGTCAGTTACAAGCATGGGGATTGGGGATCCAATCTTGAAGACCTATCACAACATGACAACAAGAGAAAGCGGATTTATAGACAATATTTTCGACAGATAATAATCCGTCGGCAATTCAGTCGACATTTTCCGACGGATAAGATCCGTCAGAATGTTCGTCGACCTTTTCGACAGATTATATTTGTCAGAAATTGCGTCAAAATTTTTGACGGATTTTCCTACATAACTTTTTTCGTCAGAAAATAGACAAACTTTCCGACGGTTTTATATCTGTCGAAAATGACGTCGCTAAGGCCCCCAAATTTCTAAAACTGTGCTCTCTCGCTCTCTCTCTCTCTCTCTCTCATCTCTCTCTCTCCTCTCTCTCTCTCTCATCTCTCCCTCTCTCTCTCCTCTCTCCTCTCTCTCTCCTCTCTCTCCTCTCCTCTCTCTCTCTCCTCCTCGGTCTCTCGCTCTCCTCACTCGCGCTCTCTCTCTCTCCTCCGGTGACGGGATGCCGCTGCCACGACTACCACTGTTATCTCCTCTAGTAGCCAACATCATCGCCTCCAGCTTGCCGCCCTGCCGCTATCACCGTTACCGCCTCCGGCTCACCGCCTTGTCGCTGCCGCTGTCATCTCCTCTGGATCGCCACCATGCAGTCGCCTTGGCTCGCCGCCCTACCGCCGCCTCCTCCGCTCGCCGCCCTGCCACTACCTCTAGCTTGCCGCCCTGCCGCGGTATGCCCCTCCCCCTCCCTCCGACCCTCCCTCCCCCCCCTCCCCTACAATCCCCCCTCCTCTCCCCTCCCCGTCCCAACGACCGTCCCCCCCCCCTCCCCTACAATGGTTCCCCCTCCCACAGCCCTCCCCCCCTCCTCTCCCCCTCTCCCTCCCCACAACCGTCCCCCCCTCCCCTGCATAGTCCCCCCCCCTCCTCTCCCCCTCCCCTGCACAGTTCCCCCCCCCCTCCTCTCCCCCTCCCCCTCCCGACGACCATCCCCCCCTCCCCTGCATAGTCCCCCCCTCCTCTCCCCCTCCCCCTGCACAGTTCCCCCCCTCCTCTCCCCCTCCCCCTCCCGACGACCATCCCCCCCCCTCCCCTGCACAGTCCCCCCTCCTCTCCCCCCCCCTCCCCCTCTCGATGACTGCCCCCCCCCCTCCCCTGCACAATCCCCCCTCCTCTCCCCCTCCCCCTCCCGATGACTGCCCCCCCTCCCCCTACACAGTCCCCCCCCCCTCCCAACAACCCTCCCCCCTCCCCCGCACAATCCCCCCCCCCCTCAATAATCCTCCACCTGTATAGTCCCCCCTCCCCCTCCGACATCCCTACACAGTCTCTCATCCCCCTATACAATCCCCCCTCCCCCCTACACAGTGGCTCCCCCTCTTAATGAATGTTACTATATTGTTATTAAATGAATGCTATTGTTATTGATTGGACTGATTGAATGAAGAAATGCTCATTGCTATTGTTACTGCTCATAGTATATTTGTCACTGAAATTTGAAATGCTACAATGTTCATTGCATGAGTGATTGTCTTGATCTCTTAATTTGATAGGAAATCATGTACTTGTGTACGATTTGATTCCCTTGCATTGATCTAGATTTTCTAGTGTCCAAGTAGTGATTTAGAAAAAAGAACATGGTTTTGTAATATAACATCATAAAAAATAAACACATCATAATGCTCATTCCCAATTTTTCTTACAATGAAAAAGTAATTGACATGTAAGATGATAGGTTTTCATCAACAGAATAAGATCTTCATGCTCACATGAAATTTATACAATCCGAGAGTTATTTATACAGTCCATAGATCTAGAAGTATAAACAATAGTTCATATTAAATAGTAATAAAAATATAACTATATTTATAACTAATAGAGTATTTCCACTCATTATTTTAAATTTGAGTTAAGTGATCTATATGTATGTATGTATGTATGTATGTATGTAGATGTATGTATGTATGTATTATGTATGTATGTATGTATGTAGGTATGTATGTATGTATGTATGTATGTATGTATGTATGTATGTATGTTGTATGTATGTATGTATGTAATGTATGTATGTATGTATGTATGTATGTAGTATGTATGTATGTATATTAAAAATGTCTTTTCTTTTTATCTATATAATTTTCCTCAACTCAATGTATAAATTTTGAGTTAGAGTATAGATTTTTAATGCATAAAAAATGTCCATCTTCAATAGCACATTTTTTTGAACCTTTTTATTGTCCCTCGACATATAGCACATATTTTTATTTGGTCAAATGATAATATATATTGTGGAGAAATGTGGTATGTGGTTAGGATCATTGTTTTTGCATTGAGTCATTGTCTTTTGACATCTTTTGCCCTATGGCATCCTTGCTTGTTTTCTTCTTCTAAAGGAGGAGGTTTTTTCTTTTAAATGTGAACAAAACCAATGAACATATTAAACTATGAGAGCCTCCGTCCATCTCCAAATAGATGTGTCCACCCAACGTTTTTAAATTATATGCCTTAAAAAGGGTCCCAAACAGGGCTGTTAAAATCCCTTTTCTTATATGAGGAAAGCAAAGCAAATGGGGCTTTGACTCCAAGCATGATGATAAGAAACCCCATGTACCTATGCAATGTAAGATCGGGTATAAATAAGTCAATGCAAAACCTAATGAAATGTGCATCCCAATTCAAATGGGTATGTGCGCTCCATGACATAGCAATGCAAATGGTCCTTTAACCCCAAACAACTCCTATACACAGAAATCATATATGCTTACATATTGAAACATGGGATGTAAAGAAGCCAAATGGAAATACCAATGAGGTATATATCTCAATTTAGGAATAAAAATATTTAGTATAAACTCTTCTTTCTAGACATTAGATCTTTGATTCGAACTTAATTTAATAGTACACTATTATATGGATTGCTTTTAATTATTTATTTTCAGTTTATTGATTAGTATTGCACTTCTTACTTTAATGTAATTCATTTACATATATATGTGAATTTTGTTTAATATTGCACTTGTTCACATGTAATATTGTGTTTTCATTTTTCTTTCACATTTAAGTGATTTTTAAATTTTATATATACATGTATAGCAATTTATCACTACACACACCTCACGAGAGCGTGTTAAGCTCGTGTCAATGAACCTTCCCGTTCAAGACTTTGGGATTGATATGCACGAGTCTTATTTTCAATGATGAGAGCGTGTATATGTATAACTCAAAGTCTTGAATTGTCCCGTTTTGGACAGTCTGTGAATGTTTGATCGTAGTTAGGTGGTTATTTACTATATGTGTTTGTACAGTTGTTGAAAATTTTGGTTGCGTCTTCCCACTCCTCTCTGGTATTATTGCTTTTGAATATTTTTTTAGCCACTTAGAAATAAGTGTTTAAGAAATTTTCTTAATCAATAAATATTTTTGATATATCGGAGAGTGTGGGGAGATGTTGCCGAAATTTTCAGCAAAATGTACAAACATATAGTAAATGACCATTTGAGCGCGATCAAATATTCGTGGATGGGTAAAAAGTGATAATCTAATTAATAGGTCCTACCTATTCATTTTGACTTACTCGAACGATGTGAGGGTGGGTTGGGTTTTAACTCAACAAATGACCAACAAAGGATTTTATGGTAAATCTCTTAAGTTGTTATACAATTTTTAGTGATGCTCGTGAGATGACATGTAATCTATGTAGGAAAAATGTCATATGAGAATCAGTCATAGATGTACCGTGAAATAGTTAATGAAGTTGTGACAGAGGAGTTTAAAGACGGAGTTGATAGTTTCATTCGGTTTGCATTAAGGAATTCATCAGTAGCAGTTGATCCAATGGGTGACATCCGATGTCCCTGTTCGGCTTGTAAGAACAGAAAGTGGATATCAACATGGGATGTGCAGCATCATTTGTATACGAGAGGATTTGTTGCCCATTATGAGTTATGGTCATCTCATAGTGAGTTTAATATCCAGTTGTATGAAGCGGCCAACTTTGCCTCCACAAGTACGTACGTAGGCATGGTTGTCAATGTTGTTGGTCCGGAGTTCAATATTCACGATGACCAATACAATGAAGAACTGCCAAATAATATAGCTCAAAGATTTTATCAGTTACTTCGAGATGCTGATGAGCCATTATGGGATAGTTGTGAGAAGCATACACGGTTGTTTGCAGTGTCGCAGCTACTAAATTTGAAGTATGAATTTCATATGAGCGAGAGTTGTTTTGATTGACTTATCTTACTCGTCAAGAGTATGCTTCCTCAATCAGAGAGGTTGCCCGATGATTTTTACCATGCGAAGAAGATGGTGAATGATCTGGCACTTGGATTTATGAAAATTAGATGATGCAGATAAGACAACATGTTGTATCTGTAAGCATGATAGATTCAAGCCTAAGAGATGAGACAAGTCAAAGTAGAAGGATGTTCCATATAAGTCACTGCGGTACTTTCCGATCACACCCGGATTGCAGTGGTTGTTCATGTCCCCAAAGAAAGTTGGACATATGACTTGGTATGCGGAAAGAGTCTTGTCGTGATGATGGTGAAATTATTCATCCTGTCGATGGCGAAGCTTGGGCTCATTTTAGTCATACTCATCCTTCCTTCGTAAGGGAGCCACGCAATGTGCGGCTGGGTTTATGCATGAACGGCTTCAATCCATTCGGAAGCACAGTGGCATCTTACTCATGTTGGCCAATATTTTTAACACCGTACAACCTTCCTCCAA
>CM024759.1:58441284-58514348 GCA_014218235.1 Colocasia esculenta | reverse complement strand
TGTTGGCTAGTTGCAACATTGTTATAGCTAATCCGTAGCTAATTAGCTACCGAGTAGCTAGGATAATTCGATCAGTCGTTAAATTTAACTACGGATTAACTATAGAATTATTCGTACCTAATCGCTAGCTAATTAGCGACAGATTAGTTAAAGCAATATCCGCAGCTAATCCGTAGCTACTTCGCTACGGATTAGCTAGCGAACGTGGTTGTAGCAAATTAGTGGCCAGAAATTAGCTACGGACGTAATCTATAGCTAATCCGTAGCTAATACGTAGCTAAATTGGTTAGCTACGGATTAGCTACAGAATAGCTACGATTTGGGTCTGTAGCTAATCTTCAATATTCTTGTAGTGTATGGGCCCTCGAAGATTGTACGTATCTATCCAGGCTACATTGTGAATGGATACTGATTTCACACGAGACATTATAGACGGAATAAGTCTATGATGAATAGCGGCGTATGTGTGAATGGAAGTGCCTACAATGAAAATGAAGTAGACTATTATGGCATTCTCGAAGAAGTCATTGAACTGCAATTTTTAGGATAAGGTAAGTATGTATTTCTCTTCAAGTGTTATTAGTTCGATCCAACCTCTCTTCGTAATGACACAACATATGGGATCGTCGATGTCTAACATAAGTCCAAGTTGAGAACATATGAGCCATTCATTCTGGCAACACAAGCCCAACAAGTTTATTATTTGATCTATTCATCTCTCAAATTGACAGATTGGTGGGCTGCTTGTAGAGTGAAAATAAGGCTATTCTCTGAGTATGAGCTTCTTCCAGTTGATATAGAGCTTGAAGATGTTAATGACAATTTTTTCCAATCAAACTGGAGGACGCACGAGAGTTGGCTCCTTCTACGCAGTTTAGTGTAAATGATATAAATGAACCAATTTGCTTATATAAGGATAACGAAGAGGAAGAAGTTGACCCAAATGCCCTTGACGATCATGTTGTTGAGCGGGAGGTGGAGTCTGATGAGGAGGAAGAGTGAACCGATGATGAGGATGAAGATGACGCTGAATTAGACATATCTTCAGCATCTAATGATGAATATAGATAATATTATAAAATTTTTAAAAACTAAGTGTTGTTGCTAATTATATTATTAAATAGCTACTTCAAATTTGAGTGTTGATGACATATAATATCTTTATTGTTCTAAATAGAGATATGGTGCGTAGAGGATGTAGTGGGAGGGGGTCCACCTCGTCTGGTGCACCCTCTACTTCTGTAGGTCGAGGGTCTACGCCGATAGGTATATATGTACTCAACTCAATTCTTTTAGTTTATTGTGTATATTTACTTTATATTTTCTAACGTGCATATAATTTTGCAGGGTCTGCCTCCACGACTACGTCGGTTGTCCCGGCGACAGGTATATATATATATGTACCCTTACACAAAACTCTATATATTACTGTTCATATTAACTTTATATTTTCTAACGTGTATATAATTTTGCAGGGTCCGCCTCCCCGACTACGTCGGTTGTCCTGGTGACAAGTATATATATATATGTACCCAAACACAAAACTCTATATATTACTGTTCATATTAACTTTATATTTTCTAACATGCATATAATTTTGTAGGGTCCGCCTCCTGCCCAGTAGCGGCACTTGTCCCATCCCATTCAGCAGCAGGTACATGCATGTTTCCATACTTTAGTACGTTTCTTGTCTTCCAATTTTTTTAATAATAGTGTACTTAATTTTTTCAACAGAGGTAGAGAGCCATCATCCAGCGGCAGAGGAGGTGGCTCAGCCAGCTGGACGCCAACCATGTTGGATTCTAAGTAAACTTAATCACTTCAAACTTATTGTACTTGTTATTTATGTTATGTAGTTCATGTATAAAATTAATGTGCAATTACAGGGGGAAGATAGATCCAGGATCTCTGTGACGGCCCTCGTTACACCGGTACGGTTATACCAACCCACGTCGGTATAGCGAGAGTCCTCACAGTGGGACATTTACCCAACGATACAAACAGCTGAGATACACGCGAATATATATAACAGAGTAGCGGAAGTAAAAGAGAACTATCTCCATTCATTCATCATCCACATTAAACATACATGCAGTTTACAATTTGCAAAAAGGAACTAAAATCACATGATTTAAATTGCTGAAATAGAGATACAAAATGTCCACATATTACATTCTTTTAATGATAGTTCTAATACAATGTCCAAGTACATACTAAGAAGTACACACAATCACAAGGATCTCAAAAGCTGGCTAGTCTCCATGCTCGGAGTCCGTCTCTGCTGCCTCCTCCGAGAGTACGGTGTCACCAACTAGACCTGTACGCCGAAGCAAGGAGTGAGTCCAGGGACTCAGCAAGTAACACTATGCATGATATACACGTACAAGTCCTAGTGGTTTCTACAAGCACATATACAATTAGCAACACATAGCATGCTAGTCCAGTTAAGTTTTCAACCTATCATGAAGGTTCTACAATTTTATACATAACGCATGCTTTCAGATTTCAAAAATATAACATTCACCTATCACATGGTCTCTAATCCATTCACTTATGAACTTTAACCTTATAAAGAACCAAACATGAGAGTTATCAACATGGACAATTTACATACATGAATGGGGAACATAGTTAGCATGGATTCCATATGTTCTTAAGTACCTACATAACTTTTTCACATGCTTTAGGTTGCTGATTTCGCATGGTTCAAAGACTATAAACCTACACATGAAAGCTACAATGTGGCTTAGAACATAGCATATGAACAATCCATCATGCCACTTTGCACACATACTCATTAATTGTTCCAAATCATGGATTCTAAACACTTTGCACACATAAACATGGAATTGCTAACATGCGTTTGCTGAATTCATACGGTTTCAGATTTAGCCTCACATGATTTCAATACACATTTTACACATCTAGAATTTCACATTTTCTTTTTACACAATTTCCTCTTTTCACATGGTTACACTTTACACATGCACATTCACATATCACTTACACATTTACACATGGTCACATACGCTTTACACATTACACTTTACACATATTTTAGGTGCCGTGACACATAGTCCAAACCACCAAAGAAGGACACATTCACATCACATAACACATAGACACCATCTAGGCAATTCAATGGTGACTCTTGGACTGCGCAGACCGGGAGAACAAGTCTCCACCCTAACCAGTGGTACTTGTCCACCTCCAGGATTTCCCCCTAATGCCCTTAGGGTCACTTAACACAATGAACTTTCTCAGGGGACTTTTCCCTGATACAGCTCCACTGCCTTCTCGGAAGCAGTATCACATTGGCACAGTTTACACTTTTACACATTTAACGTTTTACACATGGTTTTATACTTGGCACTCTTCATTTCATTCACACTTTCTTACTCACATGAACACCTCTGTTTTCCTAACATGGTACTACAGAGTTTTCAAGATTCAACACATAGTAAACACACCAATCATGCTGGTTAAACAAAATAAAATCACATTACTATCATATGTACGAATTATTCACAATTCACATGAAACACATAACTTTTTATTTACTGTTCCAATTAACCTGAAATTTTAACCACATGCTGTTTTCGGGTTCAAAATCATACCCTCAATTTTTCAGATTTTTCTGAGCTACATAGGATTTACAGAAAATCAAACACCTAATTAGCATATTATTCACAACTTATGCTAACATGGGTCTAACACATTTGAAATTCTCCCACTTACTGTTTTGCACAGAAAACACTAATGCATGATTTCAGAATACAACATCATCCTAATTCATACATCTATAAATCCGTTACCACAAACCATTTTTTTTTACATGCTTTCATTTTACCGAATCGAACTTTCTAGTAATTCCACAAGTATGCATGAATTACAAAAAATTCAGAACATACATACATGTCCCACAATATTTCATGAATAGACTGAAAACGAGACATTTAGCTAATCCTAATCATGGAACATAATTTGCAAAAATTATCTACAAGTTATGCTCACAAGTTTAAAGACATCATTTTTCCACATTTGCCAACACAACTCACATACATCCACAACCACTATGCACAATATACATAGCTTATAGGAATACCATATATCCTCATCACGAAAATCATAATGAAATTAACGTATAAGAGGGACAGAACAGCTCACTGTTCTGTCCTGAAGAACTAGACGGCGGTCTCTGGCCGCTGACTCAGAGTCAGCGGCAGGGTCGATGGACGCCAAGATCATCACAGGCGTCCAGGGACCTTGCCGTTTACTCAGGTCTGTGCAGAAACACAGACCCGAGCTCTGAAATTTGGGTGAAATGGAGGGTCTAGGACTCGAGGGAAATTCCATAAAAATCATAAAACCTCCTAGACTCATACGGGGATACCATAGATAGGTCACTTGCCTCTCTAAAAATCCTCCAAGAGTTTTATAGCTCGAAGAAGACCTCCTTGGGCAGTTCCAAGAAGTTGTAGAAGCACCTCCAAGGTCGCCTTCCTCCGAGCTCTAGTTGATCTCCACGCCGAGGGGATGATGGGGAGGCCTTCCCCTATGCTTCAACTTCCTCCTTGATGCAGAAGATCTTGAAATGAACCTCCAAGGGGTCAGATTTGGGGGTTCAAAAGTGGGGTTTTCTCACAGAGTGCTCTAGGGTTTTCTCTCCTCTTCTCTCCTCTTGCAAGGGTGAAATGAGAAGTGGGGAGAGACCATTTCGGGTTCAGGGTGTAGGAGAGGCCCTCACCCACTCACCATACTGATTAGACAGGCTTAGAGTCGTTGGGGGACATCCCCCCAATGGTTGCCATGCCTTGCTTCAGAAGACAGCAGCTCTGCTGCGCATGCAGGCCAGAGAAGTTGGCGTCCAGATCGCTGGACGCCGGAGTTAGTGTTGGCGTCCAGGGTTGGACGCTAACACCACCTCAACAGCCTGGGGATTGACGCCAAAAGGTCCTGCGGCCAGAACCCTAATTTATGCAGAAAACCATGCATACCAAGCTTCTATACATGCCATATGTACATGGTATTATATTCACACTATCATCATGCAATACATACATTATTTACGTTTAATATAAACACATGTATACGTATTTATACTATTTTAATATCCACGTAAATACGTACATACATACTCAACACAATATACACAAATAAATACAAAAAATACGACGAAAATTCGAGGGTCTTACAATCTGCTTCCCACTATATTATATCATTGTTGCACGCACATGTTCCAGGACCAGTGGACTCATCGAAAGAGTTCCCCTTGTCCATATGGGATTTTTTATTTGACATATTCACGGTATTATTATTTTTTAGTGATTTGAAGTCATTTCTTTAATTACTATCTCTCTCTGTTAATACACAAACTTGAGTAATTTAATTTCTAAACAGTGGAGGTATATGTTCACGAGACCAGAAGATCTCCTCGAGCACGAGCCGTCTGGGAGTCTACTGCCTAGACTAATTTTAGAAAGTCAATGTGGGAGGCTCGGGACAAGGCAGCGAAGATCACAGGTAGTTAGGATCCTACGACTTGGATGGATTATGGCCAGGTGTGGATAAGGAGGGACTATTAGGAGTTCCTTTGTCATCATTGGGCACTGGACTTTGGCAGGAGAGGTCACAGCCGGCTAAACGCAATCGAGCAACTCATCCGGAAAAGAATGTGCATACTAGTGGTCGGTATCTTATGCGACCCACAACCAGAAATTGGTAAGTATCTTAAGTCTCAATTGCTTAATATATTAATTATTATTGTGAAACTAACTACTTTTGTTGAATTGTAAGCGTCACGAGCTCGAGTGTGCCCCTACGTTTCATGAGTTATTTGATCGAACTCATAAGCGGAAGGGGACGGATGACTATGTCAACGAGAGTGCTCGCATGATTGTCGTAAGTCAAAACATATTTTTTTATTCAATTTAGATATTAAAAAAATATGATTTGAATAATATATTTTTAATTTTTTCTGTAGGAGACCTATGACAGGACGATGGCGGATCGCTATGCAGAGGACACTCCCCAGCCAGACTTGGATCCAGAGGCCTAGGTCGACATAGCAGGAGGGCCGAGTGTACGGCTTTGGGGATAGCCTAGATACTACTCTAGTGGTTTCCTCATATGCACGTTCAGTCGCTCCTCCGGCCTAGACGAGTTCGTCTACTGCGATGCCCGACAGTGGTGGGGACGACATCAGAACCCTCATCCAGGAAGAGCTATCGCAGCAGCTACCGCTGCATCTTGGCGCCATGGTCGAGTAGCTGGTGGCTGCCATCCGAGGAGCAGGCACCTCACAGCAAGCCCTTCAGGTCAGTATTACTTTTAATTTCATATAGTTTGAATGAAATGAAACTACTAATCTAAACGGTTAAAACACGTAAACCACTAATATAAAAAAAAACCCAAATGACGAAATTCTAATCGGATTCCCAGTTTGGGTTCGGCGCTCAAACCACTAATCTTAAAAAAACTAAAATTAAAAAGATCAAAACACGCAACCCGGGGGTGCAAAATCTAAAATAGAGATCTGATTGGCGTGTCATTCACTCCGACACGACCGGGTGGGTGAGAGTGATGTGTGGGAACTGACGGAATTCTAATCGATTTTTCGGTTTGGGTTTGGCGCGCAAGCCACTAATTTTAAAAAAACCCAAATAAAAAGGATTAGAACACGCAACCCCGGATCCAAAATCTGAAATAAGAATCTGATCGGCGTGCCATTCGCTCCGATACGACCGGGTGGATGAGAGTGACGTGTGGGAACTAATAGAATTCTAATCGGATTCCCGGATTGTTTCCGCGCTCAAAAACCCAAATGAAAAGGATCAGAACACGTAACCTGGGGGTCCAAAATCTAAAATAGGGATCCGATCGGCGTGCCGTTTGCTCCGATATGACCAGGTGGGTGAGAGTGACGTATGAGAACTGACGGAATCCTAATCGGATTCCCGGTTTGAATTCGGCGCTCAAACCACTAATCATAAAAAAAACTCAAATGAAAAGGATCAGAACACTTAGCCCGGGGGTCCAAAATCTAAAATAGGGATCCAATCGGCGTGTCGTTTGCTCCGACACGATCGGGTGGGCGAGAGTGATGTGTAAGAACTGCTGAAATTTTAATCGGATTCCCGGTTTGGGTTCGACACTCAAATCACTAATCTTAAAAAAACTCAAATGAAAATGATCAAAGCACACAACTCGGGGTCTAAAATCTGAAATAGAGGTTCGATCGGCGTGTCGTTCACTCTGACATGACCGGGTCAGTGAGAGTGACGTCTGGGAACTAACAGAATCTTAATCTGATTCTTGGTTTGGGTTCAGCACTTAAAAACTCAAATGAAAAGGATCAGAACACGCAACCCGGGGGTCCAAAATCTGAAATAGGGATCCGATCGGTGTGTTGTTTACATCGACAGGACTGGGTGGGTGAGAGTGATGTATGGAAACTGACGGAATCCTAATCGGATTCCTGGTATGGGTTCGGCGCTCAAACCACTAATCATCATAAAACCCAAATGAAAAGGATCAAAACACACAACCTAGGGGTCCAAAATCTGAAATAGGGATCCGATCGGCATGTTGTTCACTCTGACACGACCGGGTGGGTAAGAGTGACATGTGGGAACTGACGAAATTCTAATCGGATTCTCGGTTTGGGCTCCGTGCTCAAACCACTAATCATAAAAAAAATCCAAATGAAAAGGATTAGAACATGCAACCCGGGGGTCCAAAATCTGAAATAGAGATCTGATAGGCGTGTCGTTCACTTCGACACGATCAAGTGGGTGAGAGTGATGTGTGGGAACTGGCGGAATTCTAATCGGATTCCTGGTTTGGGTTCGACACTCAAACCACTAATCTTAAAAAAAAAAAAAAACCCAAATGAAAAGGATCAGAGCATGCAACCTGAGGGTCCAAAATCTGAAATAGAGATCTGATAGGCGTGTCGTTCACTTCGACACGATCAAGTGGGTGAGAGTGATGTGTGGGAACTGGCGGAATTCTAATCGGATTCCTGGTTTGGGTTCGACACTCAAACCACTAATCTTAAAAAAAAAAAAAAAAACCCAAATGAAAAGGATCAGAGCATGCAACCTGAGGGTCCAAAATCTGAAATAGGTATCTGATCGGTGTGTCGTTCACTCTGACATGACGGGTGGGTGAGAGTGACGTGTAGGAACTGATGGAACTCTAATTAGATTCTTGGTTTGGGTTCGGCGCTCAAACCACTAATCTTAAAAAAAACCTAAATGAAAAGGATCAGAACAAGCAATCGGGGGGTTCAAATTTTGAAATAGGGATCTGATCGGCATGTCGTTCGCTTCAACATGACTGGGTGGGTGAGAGTGACGTGTGGAAACTGATAGAATTCTAATTGGTTTCCCGGTTTGGGTTCGGCACTCAAACCACTAATCTTTAAAAAAAAAATCCTAGTGTAAAGGATCAGAAATATTTTCTAATTAAACTTAGTGAATATTCATATATTCTAAATTTAAAATTTTTAAAAAAAATGTGCGTATATTAATTTTTATTTATGTTTCTAATATTTATTTTTATAATATAGGATCCTCCAGCACCTGAGGATTATGAGGTGGGGAGAACGGACGATCCAACATATCTTTCTTGATTTTTATTTATTATTATTGTGGAAGTTTCATATTTGTTGTGATTGATGATTTTATGTTAATTCTTATTTATTGTGGATCTTCCTATGAATATTATTTTTAGCATGTTTTTCAATTTATCGTTGTTATTTTATTATATTTTAAAAAAACATTAAAATGATTATTTTCGACGGATTTTCTGACGGCTAATTTTCGTCGAAAAAACGTCGACAGATAAGATTGCCAACGGAAAATATCCGTCGGCAAAACCATCAGACTTTCCGATGATTTACCAAAGGATATTTTCCGTCAGAAGCTCCCTACTTCCGACGCTCTTGTCCGTCGGCGAAGGTGTCGGAAGTTCCAATGGACTTTCTGACCGAGTTTTGATGAACAATCTATCCTCATATAATTTAAATTAATTACATTTCTATTTTGGTGATTAACAAAACCATGTTATTTTGATAATTATCAAACCCTTGATTAAGATCACTAACCTATTTTCTACAAGTCTTAAGCACAGGAAATAAGATCAAAGGAAAACAAGCCAAAACATGTAAGAATCTTCATACTGTAGAAGCATATTTGTCTAAGTACACATCGGTTTCTTTTATAAATCATAACGATTACAGTAGAACTGTAACGATTCCTTTAGTGATCACAACGATCTCGCTATCGTATCGATTCCTTAGTGATCACAACGATCTCGCTATCGTAACGATTCCTTTAGTGATCACAATGATCTCGCTATCGTAACGATTTGCTTTGCGCATCGACTTCTTAAGTAATCATAAGGATTTCTTTAGTTGTCATAATGATTTGCTTTGCGCATCGACTTCTTAAGTAATCATAAGGATTTCTTTAGTTGTCATAATGATTTGCTTTGTGCATCGACTTCTTAAGTAATCGTAACGACTCCTTTAAGTGATCGCAACAATCTTGCCATCGTAACGATTTCTTTATTGTCGTAACGATTCCTTTAGTCATCGTAACGATTTCTTTAGTGATCACAATGATTCTTTCATATCTCATAACGATTTGATTATATCACCTTGATCACAATGATTCTTTCATATCTCATAACGATTTGATTATATCACCTTGATCACAACGATTCTTTCATATCTCATAACGATTTGACTATATCACCTTAATCACAATGATTCTTTCATATCTCATAACGATTTGCTGTTAAGTGACAACGATTTGGTTGCATAACGATTTCATAAGTCATAAATGCATCAATTTCATATTAATCAACTTGACATATGACTTAGCCTTTCAAAGGGTTGAATAGTCAAAGTCTTCGCACATATCCTTCTGTCAGCTGTGCATTTAATGAAGATTGAACGTACCACTGCATGCATGCAGACGATATAGTCCATTATCGTGTCTATCATGTATGCATCTTTTAGAACAGCAAAATAGCATTACTATTTTGATGAATATTCACACTAACGTTGACTGACAACAAGAGACAGTCCAGCTGTCTATTATTCTAGCTTGCTTTGTGTGCAGATCCCTGTCAGCTATTCATCTCACAACATTGGACCTTATAGAAGCCAAAGGACACTTCAGAAGATCCTATCTCTTTGCGTGTACAAATGGATAAAGGACTGTTGACTGGAAGCTTCCAAGTGCCACTCAGTCTAATGTCCGCCAAAAGCTAGAGGCAACAGATACTTCAACGTTTAGATTTCAAATTGAAGATATATATATTGAAGAAAGTAGCTTCAGAAGTAGATAGATAGATAGATAGATAGATAGATAGATAGAGATCGACAGTCACTACAAAAATAAAAACACTCTGATCATCAAGTCTTCTGTGAGTTCTCAAGAAAGAGCCAAGCCTCATTCCATTAGATTAGCTCTTTGCTCTATGCATTGTTTGTAGTTTTTCGAGAGAGCTTGTTTGGTTCTGAGAGTGAGCTTTTGTTTGTAGATCTCATTGCTCTCAGTCCCTAACTTCAGATCTTGGCTTGTCAAAGCTTGATCTAGGGGCTTAATCTCCTACTTACTTGTTTCTGTGTGTGTTCCCTTCTGTTGTGAAGGAAGACCTGGTGGGGGCATCCAGGGTGTTTGTATTTCCCTTCGTGTGAAGGAAGACCAGCTGCAGCTGGGTGTAAGGGTCCTTAAGGGGGATAGTACTTTTGGTAGTGAAATCCTGAGATATTGCTCAGGGACTGGACGTAGGACTCCTAAGGAGAGGAGATCTGAACCAGGATAATTCTTGTGTTGTGTGATTGCTCTATGTGTGATTGTTGATTATTCTAACTATAACTAACATCCATCGAAGTGTATTTCTCTGTGAACGTTTTTAATGAACAGGTATTAGCTAATAAATTTTTAAAGACCTATTCACCCCCCCCCCCCCCCCGGGCTACCTAATGGGCAACAAGTTTTCGGTCGGAATTTACCTAAGATTTATTTCGTCGGTAAATTGGTCAGAAGATTTATTTTCCGATGAATTTTTTCGACGATTATTTTTGTCATAAATACCGACAAATTTACCGACGGATATTCTTTCCGTCGGTAATTTCTGACGTTTTTTTCCCGACAAATTGTTTCCGACGATCAATCGCCGGAAGGTGGTCGGAAAACTTGTTTTCCGACAGATTTCCAATAGATTTCCGACGGAAGGTTGCCATCGAAAATACCGCTTTTATGTTGTGTATAAATGCTAATTATGAGAAAATCTCAGTGCCTATTATGAGAGACAATGTGTGGGCACTCCGTCTCCCCATTGACTTATCCATGACATTGATATGGTAGGCAATCAGAGAGGACAGTATGTGCGTAGACCATCTAGTGATGTGCGGCAAGCCTTCTCACTAATTATTTAGTCACATAATTTGTTCCCTTTTCACTTTTGATGACAATTGACAAATTGTGACAAGTACCCTCTAAACATTAATTACTTTGTTAGGCTGGGGTTTCACTGGATCCACATGAAGCAAAAATTAGAGGTGCCCAGTATGACCGCTTCACTAATGTGATAGTCTAATTATATTACTGGGCTGGATCATGCTGTGTGAGAAAGTACAAAGTGGGTAGTCACAAAATTACTGGACAACAGGTTGGATTTTGATGTGTTAGAGCTTACAATATATATATGTAAGCCTTTATTTCTCCCCTAATTTGACATGAGATTATCCTGTAAATGTAACAAGTCTCTTTCATTCAACAATGTTTAATAGTATTTTTTTTTCATGAGGAAGAGTGTAGCATATTAATATGGTTTAGTAACAAAGAATTGTGGGTGGCAGTGCAGTCTAACCTAGGTTATCTTGATTTGTTATTGTAGGTTAGATGGTCTCATTTTTGTTTCCACGGATTCAATACACAACCATAGCTTCATATTATAATACTTTATGGCACGTTGTTTTATTTATAGAGCTATCCACAGATAGATTCATAGATAGGACAAGTACGTTTTAAGTAGGGTTGGTCGTCCCCCCACCCCCGTCCGGCCCCCTTCCCATGTTTCCCCCTCCCCTCCCCCTGTGTCCGGCACCCTCTTTACACTCTCCTTCTTGGGTTTGGTACCCCCCTCCCCCGCTTCCTGCACCCTCCTCCGGTGGCACCACTCTCCCTACCGCATTTGACACCCCCTCCAACCGCGTCCAACACCCCCTCTAGAGTTTTACCCCTCCCTTCCCCATCCGGAGGTGATGGCGAGAGAGGGATGAGGGCGGGGAACTCCTCTTCCGGGGGGGTGGTATAGATTGTACCATATTGTGTTAGGTAAAACTCGACGTGACTGAGTCAAACAAGTCGGTCAACTTTGATTTTAAGAACCAGTATGTTTTAACCCTATCCCTTTTTGATACAAGTAGGTAAAATATCTTTCGATTAAATACGTATCCATCTTTAATACAATAAAACATTTTCAGATAGCATATTATCTCTAATAATCTGACACATTTATTGTGGATATGCTATTTGACCACCTGAGTTTAATTTGATAATCTACAATGTCAGTGCAGATAGCACTATCTTAGAGACGAATATGACTTAATTTATAATTATAAATGAACCCGTTTAAACCTTGTCAACACTAGCGAGGAGCTATCAAAACCCCTTACTAAAGTAGGCTTTGCATTGCACTCCTTTGAGTTCATATAGTATCTTGCTGTTTTCTCCATTGTAATGCAAGTCAGGATCCCCTCGCCACCGCGCAGGAGGGGATCTTGGTCAGTACAAAGGAAAAAATGGCATTTTACATTTAACCCCACTCTCTATAAAAACTTTTACGTTTTACACAAGAGCCAAAGTGTAAAGTGCCAAATTTTTCTTTTTGTACTAACGGGATCTCCGCCTGCGCGATACTGAGGGGTACTACAGGAAAATCAAGCTTTACTTACGTCCAGACACTGTAAGTAGAGAACTAAAAATCGTAAGCATAGCCTTCGCTTACGGTGTTACCCTATGATAGGGTTTCGTCGGCTAAGGTCCGACGGCAAAGGTCTATGGCTACGGTGTTTTAAACTCCGTAAGTATAGAACTTTACTCACGGTGTCGATAGCTGTAAGTAACATCATAAGGATATCCTCTTTCCGCTACGGCTATGTAAACCATAGTCATATTTTTTGTAAGGATATACTCAGTTACGGTTGCCGACATCACATACATTTGCGTATACCCCTACGGCTATGTAAACCATAGGCATGTTTCCCTACGGCCAAGTACACCATAAGTATCTTTTTTTCAGTTAAAAAAATAATAATTTATTCAAATGGATTCACATTCACTTACATTTGGAGATCCACATTACTACATTTGGAGATCCACATCACATACATTTGGATCCAAATTCACATACATTGGGATCCACATTACATACATTTGGATCCACATTCACATACATTTGGATCCATAGTCACATTTACATTTGGATCAACACATACACATCCACATTTAGATCCACACATTCACATCCACATCCACATTCATATCCACCTTCACACAACATTCGGATCCACATTCACATTGACATCCACACATTGATATCCACACATACATTCACACCCACTCATTCACAATACACAACACATTAAAAATATAAAACACATTAAAGTTTAACAAACAATAATGTTGGTGAAAGTAAATCATCACATCAAACATCAAATCCATCAAATTGTTCACATTCACATACTAGTGCTAAAGATCTGTTCAGAAGAGGAAGTTAAGTGTTAACCTATCAAATTGTTCACATGTGATGGGAGGAGATTTGTGATTTGTCCAAATCAATTACACATCACTCAGTCAACTTGCTTTCTCCTTGGACCAAGACAGGTTGCAGCAGACAAACTGCAAGAGCAACACTATACTTCTCATTTCAAATTGCACAATATGCTTAATAAAAAATGGGCTAAAGAAGATAATTTCTCAACATTAAATTGATCTCAAGATCTGCTCAGCTGGGCTAACTCAACAGCAGTAGCAGGCTCATGCTAAATCTTATTTATTTCATTATAAGATGGAGGTGAAGATGAAGATCAATTATCCTTTTACCTCTTTGGGGTAGGGTCCGTGCCTATGCCACAGACTCTTCCAATTCTGTCCCTTCCCAGAACTTACTAATAAGCGTCCTCCACGCTTGCAATTGAGCTTGATGTATTTGAGTGCTGTGTCAGTTTAATGTCTCGAATTTTCTCCTACAATTTGAATAAGAAAATAATCAGGAATGAATACAATCATTGCAGCACTCTCATAAAGAGAATTATGTCAACATTAGACAATTAACAAAGTTAATTAATTATACAAAGCAGTTCTGAGTTATATTTTTATTTTGACAATATATTTCTTTTTATTTTGACAATAGCGTACATTCCTTCCAATACATCTTTTGCACCTCTCTTTGTAAGGAGCGATGGATGATCACACATTTTCTTCAATACTTGCATAAAATCCAAGGACAGTAGAAATGATTAGCATTTCTAATGATACAGAGAACATTTGCATAGCCTCAGCGTATGGATGACAAGTGCAAATCGATAAATGGTTACATTAAAAAAAGAATTAGAAAAAGGACACTAGAAATGATTCTCAGGTTCCAACAAAGATCGTGAGACAAGATTCCCTAAACATATTAATAAGTGAACATTTGGGGATTGACAACAACATATGACAAAAACTCTGTTGCATAATCAGCATATGAAGATACTAGCAGCGAAACAATAGCTCACGGTGTATACATTTATTCAGAGCTCAGTTTGATTTAGTTGGAATTCCGTGCAATTCCCAAACTAGAATTTATTTGCATTATAATACACATACACATGTGCAAGATTGAAAGTGCATAAATTGCAGGAATTTATTAGCAAATCATCTGCATGTTATGTTCTGCGAATGATTTTAAAATAAGTTATGGAGAATCCCACTTCTACTAGAGCAAATCCTTCCAGCTTGATCCTTGAAAAGTAAGAGCAGAGCATGGATGGGAGTTTCAGCAGAAACTGAAATTGGTTTCGATCAGTTTCATTTTGTTTTTTTTTTCTATTTTTAATTATTCTTTAAAGATTATAATTAACAATAAAACCTTAGGACTGATTGTTACTGTGACTGCAGCCAATGGCGAACCTGATCATCAGCATGTGAATATAATAAACATCAGTAACTTTCAGTTACAAGAAATATTAACTTTTTCTACTCATCGACTAATAGATCAAAGCTTACCCCATTAAGTACCTTTCTTGCACATCTTCATCTGAAATCAAAGGAAAATTACCATCAGTGCAGAAGAACTATGCATATTTTTTACCTATATCAGAGGAGCAGCAAAAATGATTAGAGAACGATCTTTACTTCTGAAAAATCTTCTTCTTTTTAAAATTTTTTTGGGTTACTTAGGAGTCTGTTTTGACTTTCCTAATTAGGCATAAACAAATAAAAGTCACAGATATGAAAAAAGGAAGCATTGAAGTTGGACATTTCACAAACACAAAAAGGCAACCATTCTCCTGTAATTGATGTAATGATAAACCATGCACGCAAAGGTGTTGAACTCCAACATGCAAACCTTGGATAAAGAGAAAAAGAATTTGGTTTTCTCAAGCCAAAAACCAAACAATGATAAAGAAGATAAGAGACAAGATATTTACATCCACAGTGGAGGATTAGACAGCATGCATAGTGCAAGAATTTTAATTTTCATCAACCTGAGGGTTGATTTCGATTCTCCTCTATATATGATGAAGATAAATAAATAGATAAATGTAAATATGAATCTGGCTAAATAATAATGATCATTGTGCAATGAAGGTTAAAATACTGCATCATTCAAACAATTATGAAAAGCTGAAGAGACTTATAGATTCTTCTAACTTATTCTGGGAAAAGCTCCCTCCTTTAAGACAGATTCTCTTGGCTGAATAATAAGGATCATTGTGCAATCAATGTTAAAATGCTGCATCATTCATTTGCTTCTAACATTTCGGATGGTGTTTGTTGACTCTGTCACCCACCATCTTTGACAACTAAAAAAAGAATTAAGTCAAACAATAAAGGAAAAGTTCATAATATGCAGGTTCCTTGCTAGAAAGCCACCTAATTGTGTCAAAATAAAAAGAAACATATTGTGGAGGTTATATCATCTCCACTCAGTTCTCACTATATCAAAACAGTTCTGGGTTTCACTTTATGTCTTCTCTGCTTTGAGAGATATCTATAAAGATGTGCAAGTAGATCTAAAGGGCTACAATCAAGAATGAAATTGATCCGTAGTTTATGAAAATGAGCACAAGGAAGGTTACCATTTATTGGAAGCAAATATTTTCAACAATGACCCAAAAAAGAATGAATCTTCTACGAGAATATATAAACTGGAAGCAAGTATTCTTAACATAATGCATGAAGGCGAAAACAGAACATTATGCTTGCATAACCATAAAAATTGATTCCTACAAACTCTATAATCTAGATAATGAATATATAAAAGATAGATTACCTTAGATATGGTCAGTGTATGGTGTACTAAGGTAAATATCATCCTGCATAGCAAGGTGTACTAAGGTAAATATTATCCTGCAGAAACACCACTTATGGTAATAGACACAAGAGGATGTCTAAGAGAGTGAGGACCAACAATCATGAGGTCCAAAGAGACCGGAGGGGATAAATAAGGGCAAAAGGCCAGAAGATGACGACAACACAGGGAAACAACACCAAGCAGAGACTGGTAGAGGTAGAAAGTGAAATACATACATAAGTACATACATATATATCATATATATATATATATATATATATGTATGTATGTATGTATGTATATACACTGGAAGCAAGTATTTTTAACATAACGCATGAAGGCGAAAATAGAACATTATGCTTGCATAACCATAAAAATGGATTCCTACAAACTCCATAATCTAGATAATGAATATATAAAAGATAGATTACCTTAGATATGGTCAGTGTATGGTGTACTAAGGTAAATATCATCCTACATAGCAAGGTGTACTAAGGTAAATATCATCCTACAGAAACACCGCTGATGGTAATAGACACAAGAGGACGTCTAAGAGAGTGAGGACCAACAATCATGAGGTCAAAAGAGACCGAAGGGGATAAACAAGGGCAAAAGGCCAGAAGACGACGACAACACAGGGAAACAACACCAAGCAGAGACTAGTAGAGGTAGAAAGTGAAATACATACATACACACACACACACACACACACACACACACATATATATATATATTATATATATATATATAGAGAGAGAGAGAGAGAGAGAGAGATGCTGGGGTACGGCGATGCGGCCCCTCCGTACCCTAGCCGCTGCCGCCCCATTTTTTTTTAATTTTTTTGGCAGCCGCTGGATCACCATCCAGCGGCTGCGCTGGGGTGCGGCGCGAGGCTATATATATATATATATATATAATATATATATATATATATTATATATATATATATAAACAAAAAGTACAAAGAACAAACTAATATTGTGTCAGATTAGTCGGTAAACTCGAACATTGGTTTCCATTCTTCCGGTCTTTCATAGATCTTAGCTAGGATTTCTTTGGAAAATAAACTTTATCCCGCCTCGTCCATGACTTAAAGCTAGAACAGTATTCATTTCACCCCCCTCCTTTTGTTGCTACATGAACCAAAGTCACAACCCTCTGCATCCAACACCCTGCCATACCCGCAATTCTCTTTCCGTTGGTCTTTTTACAAGCATCAAAACGCATGTCTTCAGAAACACAAAGAAATTACAGATACCTACCAGAACAGTGGGAAATTGTCGTTACCTTGCTCCTAGAAACAAGTTTCAGGAATCGGAAAAGCCAAATTTAAACAACCAAATAAACAGCGGAACAACCGAATTCGGAAAGCCTCGCATCCGGATCGCCCATCTTCAGAGAAGAAGAAGAAGCAAGCGATGGCAAAGAGAGGCGAAGAGAGTAGAAAGAAGAGGAGGTGTGGATGCTCACCGAGACCGCAGGCCGACTACTGCACGATCACGGAGACCACCGCCCTCACCTCTTAAATAGAAGGTAACCACCAGAGCAGTAACCAATAACTCAGGCGCTTGGGGCTCTATTCTGCTTGGAAGCCAGAACAGGCGACGAGTCGACGATGCCCACATTGGGGGACTGGGCGGTGGGGTGAACGATGATGCCCCTCTTCTAATTAGGGGCGAGGGGGAGACGGGGGAGGTCAAGGCGACGAGGATGAGATCGCAGAGGTCGCTGGTGGGGGATGCCGAGGAGGGGGGACTTACAGATGAGAAGAGGGAGTGTCCGCAAGTATGGGTCTCCGCCGCCGAGGATGTCATGGCCTGCTCTACGTGCTGCTGCCAAAATCAAGGGAGGGAGAGGAATGCCAGCGGAGGAAGCTGTGAGATGGAGGCTATAACCGGCGACGGTGGTTGGAGCCAGGGACGATGAAGCCTAGAGCCGGCAGCGATGCATTCGCACGATCGGCGATGAAGCAGAGCCCTAGCCTTCGCGGAGAAGAAAAAGTGGGGTGGGCTTCGGGGGGAAAGTTTGGAGCAGGAGAAAAAGATTTTAGAGTTTTTGGGGGGTGGGGGCGAGTATGCTTTTATGTATACCTATGATTTAATAAATATCTAATAATAATAATATTTTGTTATATATTTACTGTAACACACTTCGTAAGCATATGATTTTATTATATGCTTACAATATCACGTCATAGGGATAGATACATTTTAAAAGTTCAAGAACAAAATTCATCCGATATCCTTATGGTACGCACAGTTCGTAAGTATAGATATGTCTATCCATAAAAATAATTTACGAATATACTGAACCATAAGAAACTTTCATAGATAGAGCTAAGATTTCTTGTAGTGGAGATCATGTCTCTTGTAATGTCCATGGAAAATGTGTTATTAATTAACTAATTAATTGACCTCCTTCTTTCCTAACTTTGAACTAATTCCTACAATTACTTTTTGGTAGGAGAATGAAGTAGATTCAAAGTCTACGTCATGTAAACATCTATGGATCACATCTACCTTCTTTTGTTAATAAGTAGTCGAAGTGACTTTTCAAAGTCAATTAATGAATGTCAGTCAAGACGTCCCACCACCCACTCCACAACATTGCTGGGAATTTATGAGACGGCCATTTGGGAAGGAACCATGCAAGCATAGCGTGTGTTGAGCAAGATTTATAATGGAGTGGCTTTTTCTTGTAACTATCTATTCATGTTTAATAAGATAACGGTTTAGTGATATCAATTTATATATATATATATATATATATAATAAGGTGTTTGGTTATAGTTTTTTATTTATTTATTTTTTAAATTTTAAAAAAGAGAGAAGTCAGATATAAAGAGGTGTTTGATAAGTAAAAAAATTTTTAGGGAAGAATTTTTTTCCTATATAAATCTCTCTTAAAAAAATAAGTCTCACCCTATTTTTATTTTAAAAATACATTGATTCCTCCTCCTCTCCCCCCCCACCCCCACACGTGAAGGCCCCCCTGTCCTGCGAAACCAACCCTCTCCCCCCCCCCCAACCCTCATCGTCAGCCAGAAGCCCCCAGCCCCCCGCCGCGCCCCCGCCCCGCACAGCGAGACCCCCGCCGCGCCCCCGCCCCGCACAGCGAGACCCCCGCCGCGCCCCTGCTGCTCCCCAGCCGCACCCTCGCCCCGCGCCGCCCCCGCTGCTCCCCGCCCCCAGCCCCCCTACCCCCCCCTCCCGCTGCTCCCCGCCCCGACGGCCCCCAGCGCCCCAAACAGTAACATAATTTTTAAAAATTGTGATATTTTTTACCAAACAGGTAACATCACGTTACCATAATTTTAAATTTAAAGTTAAAAACGAATCTAACATAATTTTTTAGATAGAAATAGATTTTTTAAAAAATTACTCCCAAACACCTTATAACACTTTAAATTTTATGTCATATAAATAATACAAAATACATGTGTTAAATAAATATGTTATTAAACTTTTTTTTCTATTTAATACGAACTCCCAAAAGGAGAGGAGTTGCTTGTCTCAAGCCACCCAACCACATGTATTCACGGCCTCAAACCTTCCCCCTCTTGCCTACCTCTTCCCCCGCGCACATTAAAGTAGACCCTTCTTGTTCACAACACTATCTGGTTAATGAGGACCCCCGGCTACCCTGTACGTGTGCCCGTTTGCAGCTCACAAGGGACAAGTGTCTCCTAACAGTTCACAAGAAGCATCCCCCGGTTCACCACTGATCTTTTTTTTATTAATTTCCCTCCTTTCCTGTAATATTCTAAACATTATTCATCCTAATCTGCACGACAAATTTAAAAAGAAGGAAAGAGAGCCTCTCAGCCCATGTTCTTGAGCTCAACTTGCACAGTACGTTGAGAGGAGGGCTGCAGACCATCTTATTGCATCAGCATCTTTCTGCAGGCCACCCCTCCGGTTAAAGCATCCCAAAACGCGTATCCGTGTTGGCCTTTCTTGGCGACCATTACTGACTCCAAGAAAAGATGTCCACAATTATATATTATATGCCCCTCCAAAAGGCAGGTTTTGTCTTCTTGTTAGAGGGGAAGCCTTCCACCCCCTGCCACAAGTCGCAACGGCGGACTCGCATTAACGTTTACGACTTTTGCATATATAATCTTATTAGAAGTTTAATTGTGTAAAACTTTAATATATTTATATTTCTATATACTCTTTCTATATATTAAAAGTACACCCAGAGATCTTGCCATAATTAGTTGTGACTAAAGTAAAATATTCGGCAAATGGACGTCAGCAACTAGACATTCTTAACATGAAAGGTCTAAAATAACTCACACTATTTGAAAATAGCTTTTATAAAAGGGTTTTTATATATATGCCTCTATTAAAAATCTAATTTTATGAAAATCTATCTTATATTTGTTTTTATAGATCATAAAATCGATCATACACTTATTTTTTTCATTTATATTATTCTTACATATTAAAGATATCTTGAGAGACTTCTTTGTAATCGGCCGTACGTGTTGTGTAAGAGAGAGAAAGAGAGAGCCGTATTTAGAGAGAGAGAGAGAGAGGGGTAAGGGCATTAGAGAGTAGGGGTGAACACGGTTCGGTTCGATTCGGTTCACCCCATTTTTTGGGTGAACCGAAACCGAACCGAAATATTATTCAAACCGAACCGAACCGATTCGCTGCGGTTTAAACCGAAGTTTATTCCAATCAATATGCAACTGTACATCTGGCATGGTGGTGAAGGCGTCGGCCACTATACTGAGTGGTCAGGGTTTCGAATCTCCTTTTGGACAAAAAAGGCTCACTTTTAAACATGTTTTTCATATAAAAAACTTGTTGGCGGAAGAGAGGAATCGAACTCCTCTCGCCGCGCTCACCTCTGGCCTTTCTTACCAACTGGGCTATTTACTATTTGAATACAAAATATACATATATATATATATATATATATATCGATTTATTTTAGTTCCACAATGTGGAACCGAATTGAACCAGTTAGATGCCCAACCCGAACCGAACCGAACGGTCGGTTCGGTTCGATTTTTCGGGTTAGACCAAATTATGAACACCCCTACTAAAGAGATGACATCTCCCTCTTCTAAGGTCGACAGTAGAAATAGCTCAGTCGAAAACATATAATAAAAGTTCATAAATATTTATTTTATTTTTCAAACACAATTGGAATTGTGTTTTTCTACTTTTTTTTCATTGGCTATGTACATCTGGTAAGAAATCAAAAATATACTTACGGACGTCAATAAATGTGTGGCAGCGGGAGGGAAGGACTGTTGGCATCTGTTACACATCCGATGGAGATCATCTCTAATTTGCCGGAGAAGACAGGCCCTCCCTTCAAAGCAACTTATATGGCCTTTTCTTGCATAATGATCAATAGAATACCTCACATATATATCAACAATAAAGGAAAAAAAATTTAGTGCACGTACAATGTGCACACGTCTGCATATTCATTAGCTAGCACACAAGTCGGCACATTTAGAGAAATATAACTACACTTTAAACGGCAAAGATGCCCATCCGTTGGGAAATATGCTATTATAGTGTCCTCGCGCGCATGTTGACTAAGGCAGCGTTTGGAAACACCCAACCAAAAAGTGAAATCGACAAAAACCGATTTCCTCATGGGCAACACGTACGGAGGCGATTTTACACTTAGACTCCTGTGCGACAAAAAAATTGAGTTGAAAAAAAAAAGGTAACGGCGCAGACACAACTCTGACACAATTTTGAAAAAAAAATGGAAGCGGCTCTTCCACCGCTTTTGAAAAAGTGGAGGGCATGGCAGAGTTGTCTCTGCCTCTCTCTTCTGCCAAAAATCTGTTCTACGCAAACACCGAGAAGAGCAAGTCTTGTTTGGGAAAGAAGGTGAGGTTGTCAGAGATTTTAAACTTTAAATTTTTTTCCACTTCACTTCCAAACGGTGCCTAACAAATACACACGACATGCATCTTAATAATTACATACTCGATGTGCGGTAAATATTTTGCTAACAAAAAGGACTGAAAGCTTATTTGATTCCATTTGTTTCCATTGATCACAATTCTAATTTATGCAGATAGTCTGCCTCGATTTCGCAGCAGTGAGGAGGATCATTGTCTGCAGCTCAGTGCAGTGGCCTTGGCCGACTGCCCCGTGATAGATGCAATAAAAGGACGCCATAAGGGAAAGCCAACTTGCACAATTAACTGGTAGGATTATTCATGTTTCGGTTCGGTTCAGGGTAAGATCAATTTTGGGTCAACTCAAATCGAATTGAATTTTATTAAGATCTGAACCGAATCGAATTGAGATGATAATGACCCGAATCGAACCGAATCGAATTGGTTCGGTTTGGATCGGTTCAACCCATCGATTTGGACATGTTGGACATTTTTTGGGGGCTGTTCATTGTTGGTTTGGGCCAGTTGTGTTTTTTTGGACTGTTCATATTAGGATATCATCAATTTGGGTCTGCTGGGGTTCTTTTTGGACTGTTCACGTATAGATATTATTATATATAATAAATATATATATATATTATAATTTAAATTATTCACATAATAACAGTCTAACAATGTGAATTCAACAGCAACATAGATATGTAATCTATAAGAACTTCCAAAAAACATAAAATATCTGCTTAAAAAGAAGTATATATATAACGTGACTTTTTTAAGTCTAAAAGATATTACATCAAGAGAAAATTGCATCCACACTAAATAGTCCACCATCATAAACATTAGATTTCCAATACTCTGCCCTGCTCTTAAGAGGGACCCCCAGATAATTGAAGACAAAGAAATTGTAGTCATCCTGAGTTTCCTGTCTTTGTCTGGACTTGTATATCATATCAGATAATTATTTACCGGAAAATATAGCTATTTGATTTCCCTTGCAGATTGAAGCTTTGTGATTTTGCCAGGTTCTGACTCCCGGGTGGGAGGTCTTGGGTTCGACTCCCGGGGGGGGGGGGGGGGGTTTACCTGGTTTGTACTCAATCCTCGAGGGGTGTAGGTCCAGGGTTTTCTCGGTCAAGTGGGGTGAGGGCGATACGGGTACACGGAAATTAGGGGCTGCCAGGTTCTGACCCTGGGGCCCACGAACACCAATCCCTGAGCCCACTAAGCCACACGGGGCGGGGTTTCCTCGTTATATAAAAAAAAAGCTTTGTGATTTTGTGATTATTATTGCAGCAAGGAAAGAAATATGCAGGCTAATGATGAAGCTCTTCTAAACTCTGTCAAACGTAAATTAGATATATTTTATCTCAATGATGTAGTAGCTCTGTCTTCTTTCACTAAATGAGGCCCTTCCTTTTAAACTCCATCATCCTAGAAGACTCAGAAATTTGGTAGCTCCATATTTATGATACAACATAGGGTGATTCAGAGGGAAACAAAAAATAGATAGATCGTCAGCTGTTGCTAGTAGCAGCTTGTCCCCAGCTGCACATTGCATGACACGGAAGATTCTTTCCGTCTCCTTTAGTCAGTGCTCGACCTCATCTGGATCAGTAGTACCGCTGAACTTTGGCGGATTTAAACTTCTAAAATTACGATGCAGCTCGCCTGCACCGCAGTTTCCTCCTCCTCCTTGCGCTGCTTGCAGGAGCGCACGAGTGAGTTCTTGGAGTGTTTGTTGCATGCCCCTCATTTGAGCACGCTCAGCAGTAATCTTAGTTTTCTTAAGTTTCCTAAAAAATAATTTATCATTAGGACATTGATATGGAGTTTAATTTGTGCGTGTGTGATTATCTTTTAGATCTTAACCCTGGGTTCTACCCAAATCTCACATACGTATGATAGTTGACTTAGACACGTGTCAAGACAGTCCGTCCTAGAACATCCTAGACTTAATTATCCTAGTAAGAATATCCTACGCTCTGATACCACAAAACTTTCATGCCCTGACGCGAAATATCGAAACGTGAGACAGTTGCAAGTAAGCAAGTATAGAGCGTAGAATAGACAACAAACTATTGGACAATTAAATAATGTGAAAGCAAATATCTTTCATTGATAATTCAACTGTCGTCTATTACATAAACTACTCAGAGCCATAACATAGGGCCCAATTGACTCTAATACATAAAAGGAAATAAAATACTAACTAAGAAATCTAGGATAACTTGGTAACATCATGGCACTCGTAGATCACTACTGGTCCTCCCCATCCTCGTGAGTGTATTCATTCTCCTCAGCCTCGCCTGAGAACACAATGACAAATAACGTATGGTGAGCGACAAACACCCAGTAGAATTAACTCCTGAGGGCAAATAACACTTTTGGGTGCACCTCCCAAGACCTGACAGGGCCCTTTATATATTGCCAGGTATTAGTTATATTATTTATCTTTAGACAATCAGTCAAATGACTAATAGAGAGTACCAAGAAACAGATGAGAGTACTAGAGGAATAGACGAGATAGCAGAGAGAGTGTGAATAGATGAGCGAGTAGAGTATAGATGAGAACTATAGGTCATGCACATAAAACATCGATTAAACGGGCAATAGTCAGTTGCACAACACGCGCAATTGGTGTTGGCAGTCATGTGGAATTCACTACCCTTCCACTGGCCATGTTATGTACAGGTCCAGAGGTCCGGTGTGAGTCAACATGAGAGAGAACTTCTAAAGCCATTTAGATGATATTGATCCCTAAGGGTGTTATGGGCGTTAAGGTATAATCAGCTCGGTCTCTATGAGGGAATCCACAGAGTACGGAGTGTTACGGAGGTCTTAACAAAAGGTCCCTTGTCTACCAGAACGGAATGTCCGATAGAGAGGTTCCAACTTGTCAAGAGAGTAGTGTGTAGAGGAAACAAGTTGCTCGATGTTCTGGAAGAATTCTAGAACAGTGGAGCGGCGATATCGATGTTCCAAAACCACTTAACAAAGTGGAAACAATGTCATTATTATCAATGGGGAATAATGTGCAATTATTAAAGTAAATTACCAGATAAATTATTCAAGTATTTTCTACATGATTTTATGGCAATGATGTAAGTTTAGTGTGTGCATATGCGTGAAATCATGAACATTGAATGATCATGCATATTATCATTTAAATTAAAGAAATATGGGGCATAAATCAATTTTAATAACATGATGGTTTACTATTCATTACACAACTTTACTGGGTGTACACATGCTTAAATAGTCCAAATAATCGTTTAAATATAGTTAAAATTGGTGCTGGAATAATGCAGGTAAATCGCGACGGGGATCCTGGTCACGTTTATCAAGGGTCAGAAATGCGGCGATAGAGACCGTCGCGTTCTTAAAACCTTAAATGTCCGAACGGCGTGCTTTCCCAGAGGTGGGAAAACACAACGAAATGCGACGAACTTAGTGGTCACGTTTCAGCGGTCGTCTGACAGGTCAACAGCACACAGTTTGAGGTGCGGGACGCGCCCAAAACACGTCAAATTAGCTTGTCATCTTTCATATAATCGTGACGGTGGAGGCCGACGCGATACCAGTCACTTGAATCATGTCGCCTGAAGCAGTCGCGATTCAAGCTCTAGACCGAAAACGTAGAAAGAAATGCAGGAACATGTAACGATCGTCATGAAACACTTATATCTCTCAAACTAGGGCACATGGGACAAAGTGATGAACATGGAACCTTTAGAGGACATCAAGTAGAAGAGATCTATGCCTTTGGACCGAATCAATTTGATTTCGTAAGGCGTACAAACAAGCATGAACAAGAAACGGGACAGATATGCGCAACGATGGGGAAATGCTTATAACTCGACGATTACATGATGGAATTTGGGAACACCACTTGCAAACGAAAGTAGACAAGTTGCACTACAAGATAGGATGATTTAGATTCGTCTTTGGCTCGAGAATACCTACCTTTGTGAAGCATAAAGTCTGGGTTGTGCACAGGTCGCAACAGAGCACGGTTGGGGAAGAAGCTCCCTTCTCCATCCGTTCTCCTCCATTCCTGATGCCCTAGCTCCGCCTCCCACAACCCCAGCATGTGTGTGAACCTTCACCTTTAGTTTTAGGATGCGTTGTTATATGTTTAGGGTTTTTCCATGTCCTAGTGTAACTAGGAAAGGTGGGATGCGATTTCCAGCTCTTCCCTTCCATGTTTTGGTGATCTCCCCTCCCAATTGGAGTGGAAAACCCTTTAGAAGGTTACTGCTATGGTGGTGACGATTTGGCTTGCCATTCATGGTTAATTGTCATACTTTTAAACCATAATTTACTCTTTCCTATTTTCTATCTAATTAGGGTGACTAATTTCTTGGGTATTTTCCTCTCAACCATAATCTAGCTCCTCGCTTAGCCCATTAGCCTTCAAGTGAGCTAATATAACAAGCCCATTACTTCTTAATATTTATTGAGTTTTATTTAATTCATTTCTCCCATTATTTTTATTTATTTATTATTTAAAATATTGGGTTGCTACAATTTGAGAGATTGAAAATTCAACATACACCAATTTATATCAGGGATAAAGAACCACAACAACAACATCATGAGATTAAGCTTTTCTACATTTCCCCAATATTAATCACATTTTCGTTTCATCTTGAATGCCATATCATTGAAAACATAATCAGCACTTCCTCACCATTCTTTTAGGAGACAATCAACATTACTAATCTCGTGAATGTATGCATTAGAGGTAACATATAGTGCCTCAGAAACTCTCAAAGTAACATCATAAAAATTCTCCAACAATTTTGTTAAATTTCTAACTTTTTCCCAATCTTCATCTTGTGGCTTTCATAAGACATCTCCTTCACTAAGTTCACTTATAAAAAATGGATCTTGCTCTTCATATCTCTCAAATGCCTTTTGAAATTTTTGTGTTGTATCCAACATCATAAAAGTTGAGTTCCACCTTGTAGGAACATCAAGACATAACAAGCTCTTGCTATAGATTTTTTTGTCTTCAACACAAGATTTAATTTTTGAAGTCTTGATGGAGATTGTCTCACATATCTCACAGCATTTCGGACACGTGCAACATACTCATTTGATAATTTCAAACCATCATTAACAACTAAATTCATGATATGTGCAACACACCTCATATGAATGAATTCTCCTTTCAAGACACTACTCTCCCAGTTATTAATTCTTTTCTTCAAATATGCAATGGCAACATCATTGGAACTAGCATTGTCAACAGTAATTGTCATAACCTTCTCAATACCCCAACTATTCAAGCACTTTTCAATTGCCTTACCAATAGCCTCACCTTTATGACTAGAAATTGGAAAAAATTTAAGAGCTTTTTGTTCAACTTCCAATCATTATCAATAAAGTGTGCAGTTAGACACAGATTCGTTGCAATGAAGTCCATGTGTCTATTGTAAGGCAAGCTTTTCGGAAATTATTTTTTATAAAAGATTTCAGCTTTGTCACCTCTTCCACATAGATTTCAAAACAATCTCTTGCTACAGTGATTCTTGAAGGAATATGAAACTTTGTTTGTGCAAGGCTACAAAAATGTCTAATCTCTTGCCCCTCAACAAGTTGAAAAGGAAGTTCATCAACAATCACCATGTATGCCAATGCTTTTCTAACTAGTTGTTGATCAAATTTCCAAGTTGATACAATAGTTCTGGTCTCTCCCTTTGTTCCTTCGCCAGCTAAAGGGTTGTGAGGGCTAACTTGTACTTGCTTTCTTACAGCTCCAATGAAGAGATATTTTTTTCATCTTACATTTAGATGCGTTCGAAGTGTGCTTGTGCCACAAGTGACTGGATCACAACTATAAATAGTATCGCAGTAATTGCAGTGGCACTTATTTTCTCCTTCAATCTTTGTAAAATGCTCCCACACATTTGATCTTAAATTTGTGGTTTTCCTCTTTACTCTTGATGAACTTGTTTGAGTTTGAGTAACAACATTAGGATTTGAACTTGCACCCTCAGTTGTGGGAGTATGTGATGACATCTGATTTAATATACTCCTAATACAATATAAAAAGATAATAAGACAACTACAACTAACTTCTTACATCTATCTTGAGAAAGTATATTATAAAAAACAGTGAAGAAAATAGTGAGAAAAATAGTGAACAAAGTTAAACATTGTTATTCATATGCACAAAGAAATGGTGTTGCATCACTGCCCATAACATATTGTAAACTTTTTCCAGTGGAGACGGTGATAAAACTCACACATATTCATTTTTTCCTGTCTCTATGCTTATCACAAAATATGAGATATTCACACAGAAATTGATAAGCCATATATCATAATTAACACACTGCATATTTAACAGCAAACATTGCTCACACATAAAACAAAAGAGTGGACCCATTTCGCTTCGCTTCTAATCGTCAAGTTCTCTCAACTTAGAGTCAAGATTTGACATCAAAGCTCAAAGAGAACATAAACAAAAGAGTGGGTCAGAAACACTTGTGAGTGGAGTTGATGGTTTTTGCACAGAAGAAGGAAAAAAGAAACAGAGACTTATGAATAGAAGAGAGAAAGGATGGCAAGAGTGAGGGGTTTTAGGGAGGGACCTGTCACACCCACCTGGCTTCGACAAAGGGCTAACAAGTCTCGGCGCTAGAGACAAGACATGGCATGGGAGGAGAAGACTTGCATTGCATGCAGGAGATAGACAAAAATGCCTTGCTACCATTCTAATCGAGGAGAACCTTCACAGATAGCCAAGGACATCAACAACTAGGTAGGAGGAAGGCGACAAGCAAATATGTTGCAAGGACCCAGGGGAATGCAAATGAATCTAGGGCACAGATGGCTGGGCCCAGATGGGAATAGAGTTACCCAAGGATCTTAAGTTTTATATCAGGTGGGGAAGGGGCCTCCACGGAGGCCATACAACTAAGAACCAACTGATGGCCTCTAATAAATGGCTTACTGGCTCAAACATTGTAAGATGATCAGAGAAGAAGAGGTCACGGTTCTGGCTACCTTCTAGAGCAGAAGATGTGATGTCGGTCTCTAGGGGCAGCTATTGTCACCTGTCGAAGACCTTGGAGCCTTGCTTATAAGGGCTATTGGCCAAAGACACCGGCGAAGATGAGGAAGATGATGAAGATGCTGAAGACTCTGAAGACGCCGGCGAAGACGAGGAAGATAACAAAGATGCCAAAGATGCCGACGAAGATGAAGACGACGAAGATGCCATGGTCGAAGATTGCACGGACGGTGACAACCACCCTGGCCGAGAAGGCTCACCTACTCAGGGCGATGGGAGAGGCCGAAGGGCAGGGGTTCCGTGTAAGGCCCTCAAATTTTGTCCATATTATATCTGTTTTGATGCTTTGAATGTTCTTCCCAAAACTCTACTTAACGTCAACATCCCTTGACGTTAAGAGCTTGTTGACGACAGCTTTTGTGCCGTTGACTATGTAGCCAGAAGAAATAGACGTCCACATCGATTAACGCCTATTTCTGGTTGACGACAACTATGTGGCTGTTACTTCTCCGGCTGTGTTCGGATATTCAGATCTGTAACTGCCCCGTTTTCTTCGGAGTCCATTTAGGAAACGTATCCCCAATGGTCAGGACTCTTAAGACCTAGGTTTACCCCTACTCTATTGTCTATACAACCTAAACATCTCGGTTAGAAGAGGGCTTTTCTCACCTAGGGCTATTTAGGTTTCAGGGTGAGAAAAAGAGAGAGTTTGTGAGGGCTTGATCCAGCGATTGGAAGGCTTCTTCGATGATCTTCTGCATTTGGGAGGTTCTACTAGAAGTGGAGGAGCTCTCCTAACTCCGGGGGATCGACTGCACAAGCCTGGAGGTCAGATCAAGGCGAGGAACATCACCTCTTTGGCTTGGCCGAGGAGGGCTTCATCACCAAAAATCCAATCTTCAGAGGTTTTTAGAGAGGCAAGTAACTTAGGGGTTTCGTCCCTAGACCTATCACCTAGAGTTTAGGTATTTTTCCGGATTTTTAGATCATGTCCTAGACCCCCAAATTCTATGTTTTTCTGTGTTCAATCTGCACTTCTGCAGATAGGAGGCTGACAGAAACCTTATTGCCACCAAGTTCATGAGTTAACAACAATTGATTGTGCCGTTAACCCACCCTGACGGGAAGCCCCTTGTCATCAAGTTCATCTAGTTTTTTGTAGAACTGTGGATTTAATTGTGTGAGGTGATTTTCAAGGATTTCTAGATGTTTGCACATGCTATAAATTTATGGATGTTCAGGTATGATATTAGGTTAAAACCACGAATTTCTGTTAATTTTTTTGAAATAATTGTGAATTGTAGAATTTCTGTTAAGGGTAAAATATTCATGTTTGATCGTTCTAAATTCAAAATAAATAGTCATGATGTATGACATTGCTACAGAAAATTTACCTGAAACTAGGGTTACTATTTTCATGTTTTGAGACTGTTAGACCCGACTGATTACTATTTATCATGTCAGATTGAATTATCTTATTACATTGCATGAGATCCCTGTTAAATATTAAAAATAGAGTTACTATCATGAAAATTTTGAAAAATTAGTCATATGATATGTTCCATACGTAGGGTTTATGGTAAAATTTTAGACTATTTTGATATATGTAGGCATTGTTTGTCATTATAAAGGTATTAAAAGCCATATTATGCATGATTATTCAAGAAACGGTAATTTCCATTGATTAGTATCATGTTTAGGTACTGTTATGCAAGATTTAATATTGTTAGACAGTCATGATAGGCTCTATAAACTAAAGTATATGTGTTTAAATGGTATGCATGTGAATGGACCAAAATAGTGCATGTAAAATGATGTAAATCATGTGATTAATTGAAATAATGTGATTAAGTACCAAATAGTGCATGTAAAATGATGTAAATCATGTGATTAATTGAAATAATGTGATTAAGTGAAATGTGTGCCAAAATTGACACTACTACCATAGAAGGCTATGGAGCCGTACTATAGAAAAGCCCCTATGGGCAAGCTTAATGTGTATGTGATATCCTGTGGGCATCAGGATGAAATCTTGGAGGTGGATAAGTACCACTGGTTATGGTGGAGAGGGCTTCTCCTGGTTCTGCATAATTACCAAGATTTTCACTATAATGCCTAGGTCATGGGCATGTGTTATGTGATATATATGTCCTTCTTTATGGTGGTTCGGACTATGTGTCATGGCAAATAATGTGTAAATATGTGTAAATGTGTAAAGTGTTCATGTGAAAGTGATGTGTTAATGTGTTACCATGTGAAATATTGTGAAACCATGTGACGTGTGATATTTATGTTAAAACAAAAAGAAAATGTGTAATTATGTGATATAAAATCATGTGAAAAATGATAGATATCATGCTAGGTATAATAGCAAGCATGTGTTTAATTCCATGATCTAACTGTTTAGAAATATGATGTGAATGAATTGTAATTGGTACCATGAAACAAGTTAAAGACCATGTGTAGAAAACATGATATGGTTATTTATTGTATTTGTTTGTTATAACATGAACCATGTGGTAAGAATTACTCTTGTTGTTAAAAGAATAGCATGAATGTGATATGTATAAGGATGTGCCAATGAGTCACTTGCTGAGTCTTTGTAAAGACTCATACTTGCTTTAACATATAGGTGAGACAGATGTCCCTGTACTTGAGGAGGACATTGTGAGGTGCGACTCCGAGCGAAAGGAGTAGCGAGATTGTGGATGACTCTTACATAGCTTGTACTATCTTTTACTAGTATGTGGGCAATGTTATGTTATGGACTTGTGTAATTATGGACTTTGTTTATTTTCATTGCTACTATATAGACTGTGAAATGTGTGTAATAATGATGGAATAAGAATCTCTTTCAATTCAGCTGTACTTTCTTTTGTTATTTATGTACATCTCTACCTCATGTGTTGTGTTCGGTACATGTCCAACTATGACAGCATATTTTATATCGATGTGGATTGATATAACCGTACAAGTATAAAGAGGGTCGTTACACTCACACTCCGCTGCGCAGCAAAGAGGAGAGGCCGAATTGGGAGGGAGAAGGTCTGCGCAACAAGATTAGGGATTTAGGGTTATTTCGGTTCAATCAGTTCGGCTCAATTTTTAGTAAGAAAAAACCAAACTGTACCATTTACCACTAAACTGGTTTGATTCGGTTCATTGACCCGAAATTTAATTAGTTGAACCGATCCGAACCAACCGGTTCAGTTCTGTTTCTCAGGTTGGACCGAGAATTGAACAACCTACTAACTGGTGTCTTAGACTTGTCATATAACACCAAACTGAGATAAATTGCTCAACATGGACCGCGTTTATTGACTGATTCCAAAGTAGTAGTATGCAATTCTTAACATATTCAGATGCAATTCTCCTCACTACATATTATTTCATTTTATTAATTTTGGTGGGATGTTTTGGGATCTTTTATACTCTTAAGTAGATTGAAGTCACTAAGTAAACTTTTAGATAAAATATATCTTTATTTCATATCTATATGCATACACAAAAAAGCTTCAACCCCCTCAGTCAGTGTTTGGAGGAACAGAGGGGTCTTGGATGTCAGACCATCGAATTCAGACAGTGTCACAGGACTTGGAGAGGATTGGGAGGAAATGGAGATGGAGACATGGGCGAGTAGACAAGGGAAGGCGGTGGCAAGGAGGAGGAGGAAGAGGGCGGGGCAGAGAGGAGTGCTATTTGCGACAAAGGGGGAAAGCGAGAAAGGGTCAAGCGAGGGGGTAGGAGGTGTCAAAGGAGTCTCATCTTATGACTTCGGCAAGTAAGAGAGAAGAGAGAGAGAGAGAGAATAAGTGGGTGAAAAAGATTAAAAATATTTTTTAAGAATTAAGAAAGGTACATTAATTTTTTTGTCATCTTAATTCAACTATGATTGAGTTAAATGGGCAAGGGAAGGCAGTGGCAAGGAGGAGGAGGAAGAGGGCGGGGTAGAGAGGAGTGCTATTTGCAACAAAGGGGGAGAGAAGAGTGTGGAGGGGGAGAGAGAGAGAAAGGGTCAAGCGAGGGGGGAGGAGGTGTTGAAGGAGTCTTCTCCTTCGACTTCGGCAAGTGAGAGAGAAGGGAGAGAGAGAGAGAGAATAAGTGTGTGAAAAAGATTAAAAATATATTTTTTAAGAATTAAGGAAGATATGTTACTTTTTTTGTCATCTTAATTCAACTATGGTTGAGTTAAATGGGCGGCGAGGAGGCAAGGGAAGGTGGTGGTAAGGAGGAGGAGGAAGAGGGCGGGGCAAAGAGGAGTGCTATTTGCGACAAAAGGGGAGAGAGGAGTTGTAGCTGTCATGCCCCGACGCGAAATATCGGAACGTGAGGCAGTTGCAAGTACGGTACAGAGCAAGTACTAGACATCAATCCATTGCACAATGATTAATACTAAAGCAAATCTTTCTCATTAATAACTTTCAAATATCTAGTTACAACCACTAATATTAGAGCCAATCTATAGGGCCCAATTACATTGAAATAAAGTAAAATACTATCTAAGACTATAACATATTTCTAGGATGCTAGGGTACTCATGATGTCACTCCTAGTCGTTCCCGTCCTCTTGAGTGTATAGTTCATCCTCGGTCTCACCTGAGAACACAACGACAATAACGCAGGGTGAGCGATAACGCCCAGTAGGACTTAAATCTCAATAGTCAAGCAGGTTTTAAATAAGTAATGCATTAAAGGCGGAGTAACTAATGATAGAGCGAGAGAGTCAAGTAAAAGATAGCAGGATAGTACATGCTCGAAATAGCAAGATTTCCAAATACAGACTTTCCAAAAATAGCACAAGTGTTTGGAATAGCACAAAAATAGCAGGATGGCCATAGCACAATAGCACAAAATATAGTCAAGCAGGTTTTAAATAAGTAATGCATTAAAGGCGGAGTAACTAATGATAGAGCGAGAGAGTCAAGTAAAAGATAGCAAGATAGTACATGATTGAAATAGCAAGACTTCCAAATATAGACTTTCCAAAAATAGCACAAGTGTCTGGAATAGCACAAAAATAGCAGGATGGCCATAGCACAATAGTACAAAATATAGTAATAGCACAACGAGTATAGCATAGCACTTTATTGTCAATGGGCAACGAGAGAATATAGCACTTTTGATTGTCATTTTAGATAGTCGAGATAGATAGCACTCGAGTGTAATGCCTAACACTCTGATCATTTAACTCCCAAGGGCACTAGCACTTTCGGGCGCACATCCCAGGACCAGATCCGACCCTTTATATATTGCCATGTATTGGTTATATTGTTTATCTTTAGACAATCAGTCAATGGCCAATATAGAGTACCAAGAAATAGATGAGAAAACTAGATGAATAGACGAGATAGTAGAGAGAACGTGAACAGATGAGCAAGTAGAGTATAGATGAGAGCTAGTGGACATTGCACGTAACACGTTGAGTAAACAAGTGACAGTAACAGTTGTACAACACGCACACTTGGTGTTGGAAGTCAGGTGGAACTCACAACCCTTCCACTGGCCATGTTAAGCACAAGTCCAGAGGTCCGGCGTGATTCAAGATGAGAGCAAACTTCTAATAGCTATTTGGATCATATTGATCCCTAAAGGGTAACATAGGTGTTGGGGTACAGCCAGCTCGTTGACCATGTGGAAATCCATGGACAGAGGAGACTTACGGAGGCCTTGAACAAAGACTCACTAGTCCGGCAGAAGTAATATCTGATGGAGAGTTTGTCTAAGTCAAGAAAGAGGGTAATTATAGAAACAAGTGCTCGACGTTCTAGAGGAATTCTAGAACAGTGGAGCGTCGGTATTGGTGTTCCAAAACATCGCGAGAAAATGTACACAAGTATAATTAAGCATGAGCCAATTTAATTACATAAATTACTAGATAAATTATGTAACATGTTCATGCCAATTAAGACATATTTGGATGGTTTCAAAGTGTGTGCAACGTGTAAGAGAAATTATAGAATATGATAGGTCATGTGATTAACTTGAATTACTTAAGATATATTCAATAATTTAACACTTCGTTTTTCTATGTGTAAGACAATTAGCATGATATGGGGTTTATGGTGGAAGAACTAGACTTGCAAAAGACTGGTTTTCGGGCCAAAACTGAGATCGTGACGCAGCCCAGTATGGGTAGCGATGGCTCAGAGCAAACGCGATGGGGCCCTGTACAGATCGCGACGGGTGTTCCAGAACAGGCCATCAGATCGCGACCGGTTTGTATAAAGAAGACGACAGGACTGTCAGACCAGGTGATCAGGTCGTGATGGTGGTCCTGTCGCGATCAGATCATGATGGGGGTTCATGTCGCGATCTGGCTGAGACGCGGCCTATCGGTCTATCGCGTTCTCAGGTCCTTGGCCCGAGTTCGACAGAGATCTGACATGTTCTTGGTTCTTGGTCCAAACTTACCATGTTTTGATATAGGGTTGTTCAAAAATTTAGAACTAATGGCACAAGCGATGAAAAATCACGAAACCAACTGTAAACGAATCTAGACATGCAATAGTATTCCCAGTAATTAGGAATCTGAGGACAATTAGGGTTTCGACATTGTCCATCCAAGTTAACATGAAGAACATGAATCTGGGTACAGGAGATATGAAAGATTTAATTCTCAAAGTAGGTTGGTGAAAATAGGCTTTCAAGGCAAAAGAAGCCTAACTATCATCAGTATCTGCAGTAAATTTTTCGTGGCATGTGATTAGTATACATGAGATCAAGAGTTAGGAAGGGGGCTCGTGGTCATGTAAGTTGTAGAACTTCAAATTTAAGAACACAGATTGGGTTGAAGGAAAATATGAATTTAAGGGCTTTGCTCATGATGATGGGAAAAACCTACAGTTAATTTTTATAGTTTATGCTCGGGAGAATGCCTACCTTTCACATTTTTCCTCTTCTAGGGTTTGAAGATGAAGAACTCGGGAAGAAGCTTGAAAGATCCTTTCTCCCCCCATGATTTTCTCTCCTCTTGGCCTCTCCTCCTGGTCTAGCAACCTCTTGGCACGAGCTAGGGCCGGCCATGAGGGTTTTAGAGAAGTATTTAAGCTTCTCCTCATTCCCTTTCCTAGTTAAGTCTAATTCCATTAATTTTGACTTTCCTGTTTTCCTCTCCCCTTTTTAAGCAGAGATCTCCTAATTGGTTTGAGAGAGAGGGGATTTCGTGGCCAAGCAATTGGGGTACGTTTAGGATTCCAATCCAACTCAAATCACTTATTTTAATGCATTAATACCCTCTTTTTATTTAAGTAATATTGTAGTTACGAATTTTGGATATTTTTCTATTATTCCCCTTTTTAAAATCTCTATTTTAGCCCACTAATTTCTAATGGGTCCATTTAACAAAGCCCACTAATTTTTTTCTTTTAGTGGGTTCTATTTAATTCTCTTTTATTTGATTTTCTAATTGCTTTTATTTCTTTTTTTATATTTAAATTTTATTTTCCAAAAATCCACGTTGCTACATCCTCCCCCTCTTAAAAAGAATTTGGTCCCCAAATTCATATGATCATAAGGGAGGAAATGTCCTACCGAAAAGATCAGAGTAGTTTCGTCTGATGACTCCTTCCGGTTCCCATGTGGCTTCTTCCACTCCGCGGTTATTCCATAAGACTTTAACCACGTCGATGGGACGGTTCCTGAGCTGTTGAACCTTCCATTCTAGTATCTTGACTGGCTTCTCTTCATATGTCACATCCTTGTTCAACACCAACTTCTTGTGGCAAATGATGTGTGTAGGATCATAGACATATTTCCTGAGTATGGAGACATGGAACACATTGTGTACACATGCCAGATCCGGTGGCAATGCCAGTCGGTATGCAACCTCACCAATCCTTTCGAGTACTTCAAAAGGACCGATAAATCTAGGCTTGAGCTTTCCTTTCACACCAAATCTTTGGATGCTACGAGTAGGTGACACCTTTAAGAACACATGATCACCGACTTGGAATTCTAAGTCCTGCCTTCTTTTGTCAGCATAGCTTTTTTGTCTGGACTGAGCAGTCTTAAGCCGGTCTCTAATCACTTGTATGTCCTTTGTGGTACGTTGCACCATGTCCGGGCCTAGCCATTGTTGTTCTCCAACCTCATTCCAACATGTGGGAGATCTACAATTCCTTCCGTAGAGTGCTTCGAACAGTGCCATCTTGATGCTCGCCTGGTAACTGTTGTTATAGGCGAACTCAATAAGGGATAGATGCTCGTTCCAATAACCTTGGAAGTCTATGGTGCAGGCTCTCAACATGTCTTCCACTATTTGGTTGGTTCTTTCAGTTTCCCATCAGTTTGTGGATGGAATGCGGTACTAAAGTTGAGTTTAGTACCCAGTGCACCTTGCAGTCCTTTCCAAAAATGAGATGTGAATCTCGGATCTCAATCTGAGACTATGGATGATGAAACTCCGTGCAGTCTCACTATCTTCTTGACATATAGGGCAACTAGTATCTCTACCGACCACTTACTCTTTATGGCTAGGAAGTGGGCAGATTTGGTTTGTCGGTCTACAATAATTCATATGGCGTCGAGTCCACCACGAGTCTTGGGTAAACCCATGATGAAGTCCATGCCAATGCTTTCAAATTTCCATTCCAGAATATCTAGCGGTCTAAGTACACCCACAGGGCGCAGGTGTTCCGCTTTTACTTGTTGGCAAGTAAGGCAGTGTGTGGCATGTTTAGCTACCTCGCTTTTCATGTTCGACCACCAAAACGTCCTTTTCATGTCTAGATACATTTTGGTACCTCCTAGAAGAATAGTATACTTCGTCTTGTGAGCTTCATCCATTAGCTTTCTCTTCAGTTCTTCATTGTTAGGGACGCATGTCCTCCCTTGAAAGACAAGCCTTCCATCCTCTGTCATAGCGAAGTCTGGTCTTTCAGTTAGACTTTCTTTGACGCGAACTAAGAATGGATCATCATCTTGTTGAGCTTTGATCTCTTCCAACAAGTCGGATTGAATCTTGATATTGCAACCAAGACTCGATCATCCCTATGTTCAATATTTAAGTCTAACCTTGCGAATTGTTCTAATATTGCATCTCGCCAAGGACTAGACTTGAAACAGATGCCATCGGCTTTCTACTAAGAGCATCGGCCACGGCGTTTCCCTTGCCTAGATGGTATTGAATGTTGAAGTCGAAGTCTTTGAGGTATTCTAGCCATCTTCTCTGTCTCATGTTGAGTTCCTTCTGGGAGAATAAATACTTCAGACTTTTATGGTCTGAGTAGACAATGAATTTCTCTCCATACATGTAGTGTCTCCAAATCTTCAAGGCGAAGACCACGGCAGCCAACTCTAGATCATTCACGGGGTTGTTGACTTCATGAGTCTTCAGTTGTCGAGAAGAGTAGGCGATGACTTTCTCCTTTTGCATTAGTACACACCCTAGCCCAATCCCTGAGGCATCGGTGTAGGCAGAGAAACCTTCTCCCTCTATTGGAAGAGCGAGAACAGGTGCTGTGGTAAGACGGTGTTTAAGAGTTTGGAAACTTTTCTCACACTCTTTATTCCAGGAGTAGGGATTCTCCTTTCGTGTCAGTCGCATGAGAGGGATGGCGATCTTTGAGAGTCCTTGATGAACCACTTACAATAGCCAGCCAGCCCCAAGAAACTTCTGATTTCAGTGACATTGGTTGGTCTCTCCCAGTTCAGTACAGCTTCAACTTTGGAGGTATCAACGGAGATGCCATCTTTAGAGATGACATGACCCAAGAAGGACACTTCTTCGATCCAGACGCACTTGCTTAGCTTTGCGTACAGCTTGTTGTCTCTCAAGACTTGTAGTGCTATCTTCAGATGTTCTTCATGCTCTTCCTTGGTCTTGGAGTATATGAGGATGTCGTCAATAAAGACGACCACGAACTTGTCGAGGTGGGGCCGATATATGCTATTCATGAGTTGCATAAAGGCTGCAGGAGCATTGGTTAGCCCAAAAGGCATAACAACGAATTCATAGTGCCCGTACCTACTACTAAAAGTCGTCTTGAAGATATCGTCCTCCTTGATCCTCATTTGGTGATAGCCAGATCGAAGATCGATCTTGGAGAAATATTGAGCTCCAGATATTTGGTCGAACAATTCATCGACTCTGGGCAAAGGGTACTTGTTCTTGATGGTGAGTTGATTGAGTTGTCGATAGTCGATGCAGAGCCTCATCGATCATCCTTCTTCTTGACGAACAGCACAGGCGCTCCCCATGGGGAAGTACTTGGTCTGATGAACCCCTTTTCTAGTAGCTCCATCAGTTATGTCTTCAAATCCTTTAGCTCGGCAAGTGACATCCAGTATGGTTGACGCGATACCGGGGTAGCTCCAGTGATCAACTTTATGGCGAAGTTGACATCACGTTCCGGGGGAATCCCTGGCAGATCTTCAAGAAACACTTCGGGGTAATCATGAACTATGTGAATGTCTTCTATCTTAGAACCCTTCTTTTCAACAACTACGGCTGCTAGGAAAGCAACATAGCCTTTCCTTATCATATTGTGGGTTTTTATGGCGGAGATCAGAGACATTCATCTCTTATATCTAATCCCCGAGAATGCCAATTTAGGGAAGTCACTAAAGGTAACCTTCCCTTTCTTACAATCGACACTTTCCCCATATGTGGACAACCAGTCAGCTCCCAAAATTACATCATAGCCTTCCATGGGCATACACACAAGGTCGGCTTTTAGGTTATGATCTCCGATCATTACATCGGCAGATGGAAAGTATTTGTTCAATTTCTCCATTTCCCCTAGTGGCATTGAGACGGAGAACTCACAACCCATGGATATAGGTTTTGCAGTTAGGATATCAGCAAAGTTTTGAGATATAAATGAATGAGTAGCTCCAGTATCAAATAGAACAAATGCTGATAAGGAGAAAACTTGTAATGTACCTTCTACCACGCCTCCTTCCTCTGTGGTTTCCTCATTATACAGGGCTTGCAGCTTTCCTTGTTTCTTAGGCGCATTAGGGCTCCTCTCATGCTCTTTTAATAGCGGGCACTCGGGAATGCGGTGCTCGCAGCTTCCGCAACGCAGACACGCGCCGACTTTCCTCCAGCACTCTTCAGCGGTGTGACCTAGCTTGTCACAATGCTTGTAGTTGCTCTTGGATGGAGTGTTGGGTACGAAGACCTTCAGTTTCCTTTCTTGGCTGGATCCCTCCGTGATGTTGAAGGGATGCTTCTTGCCATTGGTAGGCTTGACAGATGATTGACTCGAGGTCATTTCCTTTTTCACGAACTTCCCTTTTATATGGTCGGTGAAGTCCGTAGCATCTTCCAGTAGATGTGCTTTCTTCACCATCTCGGCGTAGGTCTGGATGTCGAGAGGTGCGAGTTGAGTAATGTATTGAGGCTTGAGGCCGTTGAGAAAACGCTTAGCCTTCATCCTCTCAGTGTTCACCAAGTGTTCAGCATATCGTGCTAGTCTTGAAAACTAGGCTTCATACTTGGCCACAGTCGAGCTCTGCTATTTAAGAGCAGTGAATTCCACAGCCTTCCTTTCTTGGACACGCTCGGAGAAGTACTTGGAGTTGAAAGCTTCTTTAAATTCAGTCTAGGTGAATTGACCATTCTCCCGAGTCACTTCCACTGACTCCCACCAAGCGCGGGCGTCCTTCTCCAATTGAAATGTGGCCAGTAGCAGCTTATCCCCGGCTACACATTGCATAACACGGAAAATTCTTTCCGTTTCCTTCAGCCAGTGCTCGACTTCATCCGGATCGGTGGATCCATTGAACCTAGGAGGGTTCAAGCTTCTAAAATTACGATGCAGATCGCCTGCACCGGCACGATTACCCCCGCCTTGGGTAGCTTGCATGATGGCACGAGTCAACTCTTGGATGGTTTGTTGCATGCCCCTCATTTGAGCACGTTCAGCCGTAATCTTGACTGCTTAGTTCCTACAAAAATAACTTATTGTTATGATATAAATACGGAATTTTGATTCGTGCGTGTGAGTTCATTTTAGCTAGTTACCCTTGGCTCTAACCACAACTCAAATATGTAGGATAATTGACTCTAGTCGAGGCAGGTAACCTAGATCATCCTATACTCAAGAACAACCTAGGCTCTGATACCACAAAACTGTCATGCCCCAACGCGGAATATCATAACGTGAGGCAGTTGCAAGTATGGTACAGAGCAAGTACTAGACATCAATCCATTGCACAATGATTAATACTGAAGAAAACTTTCTCATTAATAACTTTCAAATGTCTAGTTACAACCACTAATATCAGAGCCAATCTATAGGGCCAATTACATTGAAATAAAGTAAAAGACTATCTAACACTATAACATATTTCTAGGATGCTAGGGTACTCGTGACATCATTCCTGGGTTCTCGTCCTCTTGAGTGTATAGTTCATCCTCGGTCTCACTTAAGAACACAACGACAAATAACGCAGAGTGAGCGATAACACCTAGTAGGACTTAAATCTCAATAGTCAAGCAGGCTTTAAACAATTAATGCATTAAAGGTGGAGTAACTAATGATAGAGCGAGAGAGTTAAGTAAAAGATAGCAAGATAGTACATGATCGAAATAGCAAGACTTCCAAATATAGATTTTCCAAAAATAGCACAAGTGTCGGGAATAGCACAAAAATAGCAGGATGGCCATAACACAATAGCACAAAATATAGTAATAGCACAACGAGTATAGCATAGCACTTTATTGTCAATGGGAAACGAGAAAATAGCACTTTTGGTTGTCATTTTAGATAGTCGAGATAGATAGCACTCGAGTGGATTGCCAAACACTCTGATCATTTAACTCCCAAGGGCACTAGCACTTTCAGGCACACAAACCAGAACCAGATCGGGCCCTTTATATATTGTCAGGCATTAGTTATATTGTTTATCTTTAGACAATCAGTCAATGGCCAATATAGAGTACCAAGAAATAGATGAGATCACTAGATAGACGAGACAGTAGAGAGAACGTGAACAGATGAGCGAGTAGAGTATAGATGAGAGCTAGTGGATATTGCACGTAACACGTCGAGTAAACAGGCGATAGTAACAGTTGCACAACACGCGCACTTGGTGTTGGCAGTCAGGTGGAACTCACAACCCTTCCACTGGCCATGTTAAGCACAAGTCCAAAGGTCCGGCGTGATTTAAGATGAAAGCGAACTTCTAATAGCCGTTTGGATCATATTGATCCTAAAGGGTAACATTGGTGTTGGGGTACAACCGGCTCATCGACCATGTGGGAATCCATGGACAGAGGAGATTTACGGAGGCCTTGAACAAAGACTCACTAGTCCGGCAGAAGGAATATCCGACGGAGTGTTTATCTAAGTCAAGAAAGAGGGTAATTATAGAAACAAGTGCTCAACATTCTAGAGGAATTCTAGAATAGTGGAGCGTCAGTATTGGTGTTCCAAAACATCGCGGAAAACATACACAAGTATAATATGTATGTGGTAATTTAATTACATAAATTATCAGATAAATTATGTAACATGTTCATGCCAATTAAACCATATTTGGATGGTTTCAAAGTGTGTGCAACGTGTAAGAGAAATCATAGAATATGATAGGTCATGTGATTAACTTGAATTACTTAAGATATATTCAATAATTTCATTTTTCTATGTGCAAGACAGTTAACATGATATGTGGTTTATGGTGGAACAACAAGACTTGCAAAAGACTGGTTTTCGGGCTAAAAACTGAGATCGCGACGCAGCCCAGTATGGGTAGCGACGGGCTCAGAGCAGAATGTGACGGGGCCCTGTACAGATCACGACGGGTGTTCCAGAACAGGCCGTCAGATCGCGACGGGTTCGTATGAGGAAGGCGACAGGGCTGTCAGACCAGGCGATCAGGTCGCGACGGTGGTCCTGTCGCGATCAGATCGTGACGGGGGTTCATGTCACGATCTGCCTGAGAATGCGGCCTATCGGGCCGTCGTGTTCTCAGGTCCTTCGCCCGAGTCCGACAGAGATCTGACATGTTCTTGGTCCAAACTTACCATGTTTTGATACAGGGTCGTTCAAAAATTAAGAACTAATGGCACAAGCGATGAAAAATCATGAAACCAATTGCAAACAAATCTAGACATGCAATAGTATTCCCAGTAATTAGGAATCTGAGGACAATCAGGGTTTCGACATCGTCCATCCAAGTTAAACATAAAGAACATGAATATGGGTATAGGAGATATGAAAGATTAATTCTCGAAGTAGGGTTGATGAAAATTAGGGCTTCAAGGGCAAAAGAAGCCTAACTATCATTAGTATTGCAGTAAAATTTTCGTGGCATGTGATTTAGTATACATGGAGATCAAGAGTTAGGAAGGGGGCTCGGGGTCATGTAAGTTGCAGAACTTCGAAATTTAAGAACAAAAGATTGGGTTGAAGGAAAAATACGAAATTTAAGGGCTTTGCTCATGATGATGGGAAAAACCTACAGTTAAATTTTTAGGTTATGCTCATGAGAATGCTTACCTTTCACGTTTTTCCTCTTCTAGGGTTTGAAGATGAAGAACTCGGGAAGAAGCTTGAAAGATCCTTTCCCCATGATTTCTCCTCCTCTTGGCCTCTCCTCCTGGTCCAGCAATCTCTTAGCACAAGCTAGGGCTGGCCATGAGGGTTTTAGAGAAGTATTTAAGCTTCTCCCCATTCCCTTTCTAGTTTAAGTCTAATTCTCATTTAATTCCGAGTTTCCTGTTTTTCTCACCCCTTTTAAGCAAGAGATCTCCTAATTGGGTTGAGAGAGAGGGGTTTCGTGGCCAAGCAATTTGGGTAGGTTTAGGATTCCAATCCAACTCAAATCACTTATTTTAATGCATTAAATACCCTCTTTTTATTTAAGTAATATTTTAGTTACGAATTTTGAATATTTTTCTATTATTCCCCTTTTTTAAAATCTCTATTTTAGGCCACTAATTTCTAATGGGTCCATTTAACAAAGCCCACTAATTCTTTTCTTTTAGTTGGTTCTATTTAATTCCCTTTTATTTGATTTTCTAATTGCTTTTATTTTTTTCTTTTTTTAATATTTAAATTTTATTTTCCAAAAATCCATGTTGCTATAGTGGCGGTCCTCGTCGTTCAAGCCCGTTATCCCAATAACGTGTCCGACACGACTCCGCCTCCCGTGAACGGGCCGAAGCCTCGCAAGGGATATCAACACACACATGTCCATGAAAATATAAAAGAACATGCTGAACACATATAAGTTTTCATATCTTACACATATCGACATGAAATGTACATGTTCAGTTCTGAACCAAAGTCATAGTACAAGGTACAACGGCCTGGGACAAAACCCCCAAGGCTCAACAAGTAGAAATATTACTCTGCTGGTGGCGTAGGCCTAATTCCACTACGGTGCAGTCCCGAACTAGAAGAGGAACGGGAACCCTCCTACTCTCCTTTACCTGGAAGAAGAAGGGGTAAGCCTCACAAGTCACTGGCTCAGTAGGGCAACTCCCTAAAAGCCGAGAGAACAATGTACATCAAATAATATAAACATGGCTGATAAGCATGTGAATTTAAACACAACCTATGCATGATGCTACAACTGTAAATTAAGTAAACGGAAAATCACATACACGTGTACAAGCTAAAGAAGGGCACGCCACACACGAGTTACGAGAACTGGTTCGCGATACCAGCCTCAGACCCAGACAAACAACACAAGTCTACCTCTCAGCCTCGCAGCCATGGACGAAAGGTCCAGCTGCCGCTCCACCTCAACAGGGTCAAGAACTATGGAGACAAACCAACATCACTCCTGCACACCACACAGCTGCAGGCCCAAGCCTGACACCTTTAGGGACTCTGGCCCTAGCTCCCTAAAGTGAGGCACTAGCAACAGGACTAGCTAGGGACCACCATATCTACTGGTGTCTATCCCCCAACCACGAGTGCGCTACAAGCAACCACACACCCACAAACACGAGTCGCTGCCCCCTGCCGTCTTTCCCTCAGCCGGACGTACAACTCAAACTCAAGAGTGAGGGTGTCAAGGAAGATGACACAAACCTTGACAGTACTCACTGTACCGGGACAAGCCCGAGCACTCGATGCTTGGGTAACTGACTAGAGAGATAACCATGAAAGGCGTTACAGCCCAACTCGCTAAGCACATATTTCCAAGCAAGACCCATCGTTTCCAACCACGATATAAGCCAACACAACCCTTACAAACCCTACATTGCATAACCATCAATGCCCAAGCAGTGTACAATAGGAAACAGACAGACTGGCCACAGAACCCCAGAGCTCGGGTTGCCACATTCTATATCGCGACCAACACAGTGGTCGCCAATCGACGTTTGAATCGCGACGGGACAGGTCGTCGCGTTTACAAAACACGACAACTAGTTCTATCGCCTTTTAAATAGAAGAAACCTACCTTCAACTCACATTTCGGAAATCACACCAAACAACTATACAGGCTGATAAGGCAGGAAATAACCATTCATATAAAACCATAAGCATGCTCTCTATCATGTGTATGTGATTTCTGAACCATATTCCACAAACCCTAACCTATGCATACCATATAATCGAAAACAAGGGAAAGTCCTCCTACCAACAGGTGAACCGCAAAACCAACACCGCCCAGGTGTTTCTCGCGCTCCGAAGCACCTCCTCGCACCGGAATCACGTCGAACGGACAACCACAAACCCCAAATTACTTCAAAAAACCTGCAGCAGCCTCCCCTTCAGCTGAACAGTGCAACTGCACTGTTCGGCCGAGGGAAAAAGCCCAAAACACACAAAGGTTAAATCGCGATGTATTGGGCCGTCACGGTTAAAATGCGACGTACCTGGTTGTCACGATTCGACCCCGACGTCCTTGCATGTGCCACACAGTGCGCATGCAGCGGCGCCCACGTAAAAGTGGTTCGAAATCACGGCGGAGTAGGTGGTCACGTTCATGTAAGAATCACGATGATTGTGTTGGTTGATAACTGTATAATTTTTCGGGTTAAATTTCATACATTTAGTTAAATTTAGACATTAGTTGTCCCTAAATAATGTACAGTTAACTTTAATTTTAAAAAATTCGATTTTTAGAACATGATAGTTAATATTGGGTTAGAATACATGTTAGTTTTTCATTTCTTTTAGATTAACTAATTAGAGTCATTGTGGGAAATAAAAAGTCTTTGTAAATAAATGTTACACATAAATAATTTTTAGTCTTATTATTACTTCTATATTTTCATAAATATCTTTTAATAATTCTTGTACTTGTAAATAAACCATGTCACATATTCCATCCCATCATATCATAGCACATCTATTTTCTCTCATCTCACCAAATCACGACACATACCCCTCCCAATTTCAATAAATAAATACCCATCCACCCCATTAAATCAGTTTAATAATACCTTTATTAATTATTTTCTTTTATCTTCTTTTCCACCAGGTCATCTGAAGCTTCGCGAAGAAGCCTGAAGCAGCTGGAAGCTGCTCTGGCGATTTGGGCGATTTGGGTGAGGGCTACTGGAAACTGAGGTGGCTGTGGCCAGATCAGACTGAGGCGGCTGGGTCTTGATGCTGGCGGAGGAGCTGTGAGCTGTGGAGAGGGCCAAGGCAGATGCTGGGGCATGTGATGGAGGCGATGCGGTGCTGGATGGCGCCCAGGTGAGGAGCTGTGCACGGTGGGAGCAGATCCCGGGTGGGAGCGGTTGGGCTGCTGGGCCTGCGCGACAGGGGATGGCGGTGTACTGGTTCGGGTGTACGGAAGCTGGCGATGGCCGGCTGGGTCTTGTGGCATGGCGGCTCGGATGGGTGCGGCCAGGGCTGAGATGGCTGGCGAGGGGGTGCAGAGCAGGTGCGGACAGCAGGGGCTGGTGCTGAGCGCGGCTTGGCTGGGCAGCTGTGTGTTGTAGGGCGCGAAGGAGGCAGATGAAGCAGCTGGGCTGGGTGCGCTGCGGTGGTGTGAATCCGGAGCTGGAGCGCCCGTGCGAAGCGGCCAGCTGGGTGCGCTGGGCTGGCGATGGTGTGAACCTGGGCGGCTGGCACCCAGGTGTGCGATCCGGTGCGGCGCAGCGAGATGGCTGGCGACCCAGGCGATGCGTGGTGGAGGTCTGATGGCTCGTGTGCGCTGCTGGCACATGTAGACATGGGCGCGTGAGGCTGTGCTGGGCGTGTGATCCTGGCTCAAGTTGGGCTATGGCGGATTTGTGTGTGTGCTGCGAAAGGGTGAGGGAAGCTGAGCTGGCGATCCCAGTGCAGCGCCCAACCGGATGCGATGGAAGAAGGAGCAGAGGCGACTGCAAGACCCGAAAGCCTATATAAAGGGACCCCAAAGGTCCTCCCGGAGGGGTCGGCTGGTTAGAATTTGGTAGGATTTTTTTTGTTTTATTCCTGTATTTTCTTTTGAGCAGAGCTGTGAGAGATTGGGGGCTTCGCCAAGGAGGAGAGTTTGAATCTTTTGGCATTTTCAGTTTCCATTTTCTTTCTTCTTCCTATTAGAATAGCAGAGCAGAGAGGGGTGTTCTTGAGTTGAAGGAGGGTTCGGCTGGTAGGAATTCGGAGAATTTGTTTTTTTTTATTTCCATTCTCTTGTTCTTCGTAGTACAGAGAAGTGAGGGTTCTTTTTGTTCTTCTGCTGTTGAAGATTTGAAGAGTTTGAGTTTTTTTTTTTAAATTTTAGTTTGTATTCTGCTATTCTTCCCGTAGTGGAGGGGGGAGTTAGCCAGTGGGATTTGGGAAATTTACACTTCCAGATTATTTCTGTATTCTCTCATTCTTGTTGGAGCAACTGAACGAAGTTAGATCCAATTTCCTTTGTATTTCGTTTGATGAAGACTGTTGTTTCTTCTGTGTTGAGCTCTTCCATGTCTTCAGTGGCGTTCATAGCACTTCTACGTTTAGTTTAATTGTGTGAAAATTTCCATTTCGTTTGCATTATTTCATTTCTTCTGTGGGATTTTTCTTGTTGTTTCTTCTACATCCGGAGGTTCTGCGAAGGAGGGGTTCTCCAGGAGCAGGGAGGCAATGTCTTCTGTTCTTCGATTCACTAGATCTGCATAATTCAATAATTGTGATAGCATGATATAGATAGAGTTCTGCTCATCCGGAGAGCAGAGCACCAGGGGGTTCTCCAGTTCTTCAATTTGATTTCTTGAATTGTCTCATTTTCTGTTCTTCGTAGTGCAGAGCAGATCGGGGGTGGGTTGTTTCTTAGTTCTTAGTTCAGATTTTAATTCTATCATTTTCCTGTATTTTATTTCCATTCAGCAGAGCGTGGAGGGACTTGTCTGGTTCGATTGGGAATTTCTTCTATTCTAGCTCGTCCGAACTAGTGGAGTTGTCACATGCCTTTCTTGCTCTGTGAGAGTTGTGCAGAAGGAAATTGGGTTCGGATGTGAGTATTGTTTAGCTTTTATTTCTACTTGTATTTTCTGTTCTTCTGAGTTCAGAAAGCTGTGGAGATTTGGGGATTCGACTGTTGTGGTGTTTGATTTTGGTTTCCATTTATGTTCCAGAATTCAATTCAGTAGCATTTAATTCAAATTAGCTAAGTTTTCTTCGCTCTGTGTGAATAGCAGACAGTCTTTCCTTCTAAGCAATTTTACGATATCAACATCTTTCTTTAGTCTTTTCTATGCATTTTTTCTTAAATCCGATAGTTCTTTATGCTCTTATGTGCAATGTGTTGAAAGGATCAGATCAGAGTGTTCTATTTTCTTCTTTCTATCTTCTATTCTTAGTGGAATTGAGCCAGTGCAATCGTTTAGTCCTCTGTTTGTAGTTTAATGGTTGGACTGGGAGAGATGGTTCTGTTGTCTTCCCTTTAATTTCTGGTTGAGTTCTCTTTCACTGTCTCATTCTGATCTGATATTTGTGATGAGTTACTTTTGTTGACCGTTCATCCCCTGAGCTATAGGGGTAAATTGGTTTGTTAGTTTCTAGCTCAGATTTTTGTCGACCTGTTTGATCCCTCAATTGAGAGGGTACAGTGATTCACGTTCAATGCATCGTCGATAGAGATTTCAAATCGAAGTAGTTTTAATTCAAACTTTATTCTGCCTCTCCGTGGATATGACCTATTCTCACCACTCTATTAGTTCATCTTTGCAATTTAAATTCGTGAGACAGTATTAGAGAAGGCGAGTATTTTGACGTGTGCAATGAACTCGATACAACAGAAAATACACAGTCAACTATGTCGCGCGTTCATTGGTCGCGTTCTTAATGAACCCGCCAGAGGTCTGTTTGGGCTGGAATTTCCAACCCTCCAAGTTCACACCCTGCTCCCCAAACATGTAAACACTTATACACACACACTTACTCAACCAATGGACCACACATTGGCCCTTAAACCTGATAAATTACAATCTGGACATACAAGATATTACATTACTATCACCTAAAAGGAATTTCGTCCTCGAAATTTAAGGAATAAGCACAATCAACAGTTCAACACATAAAAGACTACCACCTAAAAGAATTTAATGCTTACTCAAACAAGTATGGATACGTCTTGTACATTTCATCGGCCAACTCCCAAGTATCTTCTCCACCCTACCTGTTTTCCATCTAATCTTTACCAACTCAATGTCCTTATTGATTAATCTCTGTGTTCAACAGCCTATGATCATTACTGGATACTCTGGCATGGATATATCCAGTTTCAAATCATCCTGAGTGTAGCTGACAATCTGAAAAGGATTCCGAATGTATCTTCTTAGCATTGAGACATGGAACATATTGTGAGCATCAGTGAAATCTGCTGGAAGCTCCAACCTATACACTGTCTCGCCAATTTTATCCAGAATCTGAAATGGACCCACATACCTAGGGCTCAACTTGCCCTTCCTACTGAACCTCAAAACACCTTTGGTTGGAGAAACCCTCAAAAACACATAGTCGCCAACTTCAAACTGTAGGGACCTGCGCCGGGTATCTGCATAACTCTTTTGCCTTCTTTGAGCTGTCTAAAGCTTCTCCTTGATGAACTTGACCATTTCTACACACTACTGCACCAATTTCGGTCGCATTACCTGCCTTTCACCCACTTCATGCCAATTCAACGATGTTCTGCAAGGTCTTCCATAAAGTGCTTCATATGGTGTCATGCCAATACTGATGTGATAACTATTATTGTATGCAAATTCAACCAAACCTAAATGCTGCTCCCATCCACCTCCCCAAACTAAACAACAAGCTCGTAACATGTCTTCAACAGTTTGGATTGTCCTCTCCATTTGTCCATCGGTTTGGGGATGGTATGCTGAACTGTATCTCAACTATGTACCAACAGCCTTTTACAAACTCCTCCAAAAATTGGAAGTAAATCTGGGATCTCTGTCTGAAACTATAGTGAATGTAATTCCATGTAATGGCACAATTCTATCCACATACAATTTTTCTAATCTGTCCACTGCCCATGACATGCTCACGGCTAACAACCTGCATACTTTTGTCAACCTGTCAACAAAACCCATATACCATTGTGACCTGTCGATGTCCTGGGCAAACCTGCAACAAAATCCATTGCTATATCATCCCACTTCCATTGTGGTATGGGTAATGGCTGCAACAAACCACCTGGTCTTTGATGCTCTATTTTAACTTGCTGACACACTAAACATCTTGCTATAAATTTGGCTATCTCTTTCTTCATGCTCGGCCACCAGAAATGCTTTTTCAAATCTTGATACATCGTGCTTCCCAAGTGTGTAGTGTACCTGGACCGATGTGCTTCTTCTAACACTTTCTGCTTCACTCCAGCTTCACTTGGGACGTACAACCTGTGCCTGAACTGAACCACACAATCATCATCAATGGTGACATCTCCATCTTTACAATATCAGCCAAGTTCTCATCTACCTTTTGAGCTTCTACTATCTGCCAATACATAGATGGCTCCACTGTACTGTCGGCTAACACTGCTCTTCACTAGCTACTTGAAATAATCAAAGAGTTTTCTGCCACATCTTCATACAGCTTCCACTCTCTCATCATCATGTGACTCATAACTGCTTTACAGCTCAAAGCATCCACCACCATATTTGTCTTGCCTGGATGGCACGCTAAACTGAAATTATAATCTTTTAAATACTCCATCCATCTACGCTGCCTCAAATTCAAGTCCTTTTATGAAAAGATGTACTTCAAACTCTTGTGATCCGTGAATATTTCAAATCTCTCGCCATATAAGTAGTGCTTCCAAATCTTCATTGCAAACACAACTGCTGCCAGCTCTAAGTCATATGTGGGATAATTCTCCTTATGCCGCTTCAATTGCCTAGATGCATAGGCCACCACTTTTCCATGCTGAATTAGTACTGCCCCAAGTCCTCTTCTAGATGCATATGTATATAGCACAAAACCACCTCGACCTGACAATATTTCCAATATTGGTGCTGAAGTGAGCCACTTCTTCAACTCCATGAACCTACGCCTGCAATCGGATGACCATATAAATGGTACTCCTTTTCCTAGTATGCCTTGTCATTGGTGCTGCAATCTTTGAAAAGTCTTGAATAAACCGCCTGTAATAACCTGCCAACCCAAGAAAACTCCTGATCTCTGGTATTGTCTTTGGTTCCTCCCATTTCATAACGGCTTCCACCTTAGCTGGGTCAACTGCAACACCTTCACTTGAAATCACATGCCCCAAAAATTGAATTTCTCTCAGCCAAAACTCACACTTACTGAATTTAGCATAAAACTGGTGTTCCCTCAATGTCTGCAATGTAATCCTCAGGTGAGCTGCATGTTCCTTGTAACGACTCTGAGAACCCGACCCTCGGACCAAGCCGAGGACCCAATTTTTGCGGTCGCCGCCCACGGATCCGGGGACCCAGAAGGGCTATAACACAAGTATAATAGAATATGTAAGAGAAATAAATGTCAAGTACTAACTAGGAGCACACACGCGGAAGCAGAAAGAAGAGCGAGACCGCAGTAAATCGCTCTAGGTACAGTCCCAACACACGCACACTAGTACAAGTAAAAAGGGAAAGGACAGAGCCCTTAGGGGCATACCTCGAGGGTGACGTACAACAGAAGGGGGAACCACTGCTAGGTGCGGGGACGACAACTACCGCCCCGCCTCCTTCACCCGATGCGCGCTCTATCACTGCTGAGAAGTCTCACCTGGGGAAAGTGGGGATGAGCTTCACAACAGAAGCTTAGTAGGGACTACCAATCTCCTATTGGCTCTAACAGGCAGAAGAAAATATAAACAATAAAAAAATAGTAGTTATATTCTCTACTCTACAAGGGGAAGTGTGGAAGCAAAGCTACTAACTAGCAACAGTACGGAAGGACACCACGTTCGGAAACTCCGTACGACTGCATGTTGTGACCACCACACAGTTGGAAACACAGACTGAGCGAACCCTGCCTGGACAAGAGACACTAGCTATGGAAAATGCTACCACTAGTCAACCGGTTAGGTGTGTCCACTGACGTTTTATCCTCGACCAAGTCCAAACCTCCACGTCTCGTCAGAGTGGGGCAGGAACACAAGTAACACAACAGTAACCACCATAGTCTGGCCAGAGTACAGTCCCACGCCTGGCCTCTCTAGGTGGTTCTGGGGGCCATAAAGAGGGAGGAAGTGAGAAAAAGGACTGACTGGCCTACGCCGGGAAGGACTCCAAATGACCTCGGCTTCTCAGACCAACCAAGACAGCTTTGCAAACGACTCAACGCCGCTGTCCTAACCACCATTTTCCCCTCAACTCCAAAGCCCACGACTTGAGCACGCCCGCCGCCCAGAGTACTCCCTCCACAGGAGCGCGGGGACAGGGGTCACAGGCAACGATAACAAACTCTCTCACGGGACAAGACTTTGAGTGCCGAGTACCGAGTGAACGACTAGTGTAGGACCGTACTAGGAACTAGAACTGGTGCCACAGGTACAGAAAAAGGACCGGAAACGGCGAAGACATCACGAGAAATGAAACTTCGTAAGACTTACCTGTCTCTACTGTTGTCGCGACACATCAGGCCATCGCGACACTGTCGCAATGCCCAAGCGGGCTGCAACCATGTCGCGATGCCTCGGCCATCGTGATGCTACCGTGACGGCCATGTCCGCCACGACAGCCGAAGCTGTCGCGGTCGGCGCATGCATCGCGACACCATTGTGACCCACAGACGGTCGCATTCTCTGCCAAGGGGCGTCCCAGTATAGTTCTCCCAAGGACCACCCCAAAACCGATACAAACATAACACAAGGGGGAGGGGAGCATGCTAAACATGTAGAAAAAACCTTTAAATCATACAAACCACCCTCAAACCCCATAAAATAAGGATTACAAGGAAATTTACACTCGATGGAAACCTCACTCACCACGAGCATGGTTCTCACACTCCACAACCCCAAACCATAGAGAAACAAAGGATCTTGAGGGGAAGGGGAACATGCTTAGAACGAGAGGAGAAGAGGGTCCCTACCTCCAAGAGTAGAGCCAACCCGTAGGGGCCTTCACGTCGGAATGGCCACCTCCTCTTCGCTCCAAGCGCCACGAGCACATCCCTACACCAATGGGACGTCACCTCCTCACCCAAAACACCAAGACTCTGTTGGGGATCGGATGGGTGGATGGATCAGATCTAGAAGGGGGGGTTGAATAGATTTAACACCAATTAACGCGGAAGCTTAAGCAATTAAAAATTACTTCGAATTAGAGATCAATTCACCCAAACAATTTAACGATCTGAAGTGATTAGAGTGTGAGAGCAAATCATTTAGTAGTGTGAACGAAATCCCTATGCATGCATCTAGCGAGATACAAAGGTAGACCACAATTCAAACCACTGCACAGAGGATTTTAGGTGGTTCGGAAATCACCTCCAGTGACTCCTACATCCACCCCTCACACAGTGAGGCCACACTACTCAAAACCTTGAGTACAACTCACACAGGAGCACGACGACTCCAAACACCCTTGAGCACGATGACTTAAGAAACACCGGAGCACGACGACTCCAAACACCCTTGAGCACGACGACTCAAGAAACACCTGGAGCACGACGACTCCAAACTGAGCACGACGGCTCAAAACAACAACTGGAGTACGACGACTCCAAATTGAGCACGGCGGCTCAAACCACACAGTGAGTATGACGACTCACAACCCGAGCATGATGGCTCACAGTACAAAAGCTAGATCAAACACAAAAGAGATCAGATCCTCTAGCAATGATCTGATTCAAGACAGTTTCGTACATAGAAATTTGTACAGAACTTCATGCACAAATCTCATTGATGAAAAAAGGAAGAACAAACTCAGAAATAAGGCAAATAGATGTAGAAAGAGTGTTCTTCGATGAAGAGGCCTTGCAGACGCTTCAATTGAGGAGCCTTGATGGAAATCGATGGAGATTCTCCTCAATTGGCGATGCTCTGCTCTAATGGCATCTGAAATGCCATAAATCCTTCTTCTCCTGCGCCTCTTTAGTTGGATCTGCTCCCTTGCCTTGTATAGCAAGCTTCTCTCCAGGGATTCCCCTTAATTCCCTTGTCCTTCCTCTTGAAAGGATGGCTTGTAGCTTCTGGAGATGGAGACAGATCTGGAAAACCCCCTTTGGCCGCCAAAAGGCTTCTTCTTGAAGTGTATGTGCTCTCTTGCCTTTGGGGTATAAGGAACATGGGTATTTATAGCCCCATATGTTCATAAAGTGCCTTGGGGTGCATGGGCCTAGAACCCTAGGTCAAATCCCCTAAATCCCAAGCAGCCACGTGTACAGAGAAATTCACGATTTTGACTTTCAGCCGGAGTGTGTCGACCTACCCTAAACTAGTGTCGACCTGCTGTCCCATTTCTGCAAAACTGGTCTGCTGGAAACTGGGTCTAGTGTCGACCTGCCTTGAGCTATTGTCGACCTGCCCTTCTGGAATCTGGGACTAGTGTCGACCTGCTTTGATCTAGTGTCGACGTGCTTTCCAGACTGGCAACTGGTCTTCTGGAATCTGGGACTAGTGTCGACCTACTTTGATCTAGTGTCGACACTACCAAGACAAAAATGTGTGAACCTAAAAATTTAACACATAAACCATTAGTACAAGATATTTAATTAAAATATGAGATATTAAACATCAAAAACATGTTGTTTAAGCATTATTGTGATATGTATAAAATGTATAACATGTTCAACATATCATCATCAAAATCACAACATGTCATCATCAAAATCACAATATGTCATCATCAAAATCACAATATGTCATCATCAAAACCACAACATGTCTTCATTAAGATCATAATATCTCATCATTAACATCATGATATGTCATCATCAATATCACAGTATGTCATCATCAAAATCAAGGTATGAGTGATGTTCATTGGATATCATTAAAATACAACTTTAGAAAGTTCCAAAACACACTCAACCCAACAATCTCCCCCTTTTGATGATGACAAAACATATCTCCCTTGACTGCAATAACTCCCCTTGACCATATGCATCCTTTGAACTTCTCCCCATAAAGAACATTCCCCTTGGAAACTTTTACTTTCTCCCCCTTTCAAGGAACTTTCTCCCCCTTTTTGACAACATCAAAAAGATAGACAAGAGAGAGACACAATGATGGTCGGAGACCAAAAGATAAAAAGTGGGAAATGAATGTTCATAAATGATCAAAATAAGTGAGGCAAAGTGATATTGTCAAATGAGAGAAAAAATAATGTTTTTGTTATTGTGCAACAAAGTTAATCACAAAGACACACTCAACACAAAGAATAGCAAATTATAATGAGTTGAATGTAGTTAAAATAATGATGCAAATGTGAAGAAAAGTGATATATATGAATGAGCAGAAATATTTAACAAGGATGTTAGGAGCTTTAAGTTTAACACAATGTAAAATAATAGATCTAAACTCAGTAAACATGAACTTAATTAAGGTCTTAAGCTTTTCTATCCTGTCTTTTGATTTTCTTTCAATTTTAACTTGGAAAGAATACAAGAATAAATTAGTTAAATCTCACTTTTCAGTGCAAGAGATCACATTGATCAGATGCAAGACCTCCTGACTCAGTGGTTTAACTTTCATTATCTTATACAGAGTCGAAAATTTTGATTTCCACTTTTTGACGCGAAACAAATCACTTGTTAGGTGAAATGGCCCGGTTACTCAGTGGTTCAAGCATTTGCAATGCTCTGTTTGTATCTTTCCAGATTGATCATTTTTCTTTTGATTTTACAGGAATATGTTGCTTTGACCAGAGAAGTCAAGACTATGAATTTAGAAAGATTATTCTTAACATGTGGTAAAAATAAAGCTTAAACATATGCAAGTGAAATATTAAAGCCACTCATGTGCTATAATAGTGTTTTGCAAATCATTTTAAAAATATTCAGTATTATGATTGCTTAACCTTGAAATGATACTGAATCTTTGAAATTAAACTAATGCACAATGAGTTTAGTTTCTATGTCTTAATTCTCTCATAAGAAAATAGCACAAGGACTCAAAAATTCTGATGATTTTGGGGTTCAAGATAGACAACAATGTTAAGAGAAGTTAGTGAAGAATAGATAATAACTCCCCCTCACAATACTCCCCCCAACAATTGCATAAAGGAATCTTGATACTTGGCGGAGACATATACTCACGCATAGTGAAAGTGTCCAGACAAGCTTAACTTGCCTTTCTTCAAATCACTATTTGATATACCAAGAATACCAATGCAATGTGAGAGTGAGGAATTTATGAGCAAGAATATTTGTCAACAAACTGAATGGGAGTTGATGATGAATCAGATAGACAGAATATTTTTCCAGCAAATTTCTCCAGCATTTCACTCAAAGATTCTTTCGAATTCACTCCCCCATAAGATATGCATGATATGAAATGATCATTTAAGCAATTTAGATATGTTCATTCCAAGCAATTTGCACAGAAAGAGTATGAACATGATCAAACATATTTCAACAGGCAATTTATTGAAGAAGAAGAGTTTTGCAAAGACTCAAAATAAAGTTTTGAGATTTTCATTTTGCTTGATGACCTTTAAGCAGAAAAGACTATTGATACTTGGCGGAGAATTTTTCTCACGCATGATGATAGTTTCCAGACAAGCCTAACTTGTCCTTCACATTTCACCATTTGATATACCACATAGTCACTGCAAAAAGGGTCAATTACACTTTATTTTTAGCATGAAATTCATTGCATTTATTGAAAACATTTTTGCACTTTTTCAAATTACTCCCCCTTAATATGTGCATGGAATGAAAAAGCTAGCAAACAATTCACACATGATTATGAGCACAATTAGCTTTAAGCATAACATGACTTTTGGTACTGGCGGAGTATTTTACTCAGCATAATGATAGTTTCTAAACAAGCATAACTTGTTTTCCACATGTCATCATTTGATAAACCAAAAAGTCAAATCAGTTGACATGCACACAGACTTATGGGAATAGTTAAGCATGCATGATAACACAAACATGATTCCAATTGTTATGACATGAATTTCATTGTTGGGAGTAGCATTGAAACACATTTCACATGTTCAGATAAAAATTAAACATTCATTCCAATTCAAGCAATTCAAGTTTGAAATGATAAAGAAATTTTACCTGAACAGTCTTCATTTCTTTCTCAAAGATTTTACCTGTGTTCTCAATTATTTCTAGTCTTGCACAGTCAATATCTTGAATCCATTTACAATGTATGGCTGCAAGATCCTCAGCTTGCTGATCAAGCTGGTTTTGGGACCCACACTTGTTTGGGTCCTGCAATGAAATCAATGTTAGATTGCAACAAAGATCTGAATCCAAAATGCTTTTAATTTTTGTATAGATGCATTTCTTTCATTGATAGAACTATGAGCAGAATTAGTTTCAGATTTTCTTTTTCCTTGATCAATGCATCTATGTTTTCATGAAGTTTTCTATTTTTTCGATTTTTAATATGAGCAGAAACAAAATGATTCTGTGCAACATTTCTATGCATATACACATGGAATTCTGAACATTTTCAGTATGAACATTTTTTTTTCTATGTGTATAAGCATGTGCATTAGACTGGAATTTCTGAGCATGCACAACAAAATCATTTCTGTACCAACAGTCCTAGAAATATGACCAATTTTATGACAATGAAAGCATTGGACTTATTTGGCATGGTTATTGAAATTTTGATTTCTATTCAGCAATGTTTGGCAAGATGATATGTTTATTACATTAAAGCAAATGAGAGCATTTTTTACCTGGTACTTACCTTGGCATGTATGCATTTGCTGAAATCTCCTTTTCATGTGAGGAGGCTTACCATGAGGAGAAGGAGGTACCTTTTGGTGGCTCTTGGCATGATGTGAATTTGGATTTGCCTTGAGATTTTTGGATTGATGGAGGAAGTAGATGAGTCCTCTTGACAGTAGCATTCCTCTCTTTCCCTGTCTGTTTCTGAACAAGAACTTTCACTAGCTTTTCATTAGAATTAGAAGAGTTTTGTTCGCAGCAGATTTAACAAATGTTATTGTGCTTTTCTTTTCATTTTTCTTGGATTTCACAGAAGCAAGACTTGTGTTTGTAGTGTTTTTCAATTCATGTTGAAGCTTCTGTTTTTCAACTTTTAATGCAACAACTTCTTTTCTAAATTTTGAAGTTTATTTAGCATGACATCTAAACTATTTTTCATCTTGTTCTTTTCAGTTTCAAGTTGAGCAATTTGTTTTTCCAAATCAGAAATTTTATTACTAAATTGCTACAATCATTGTTCAAAGGTTTGTCATGCAACAAGCAATCAATCTTCTTTTTAGATGATGATTCTTTAATAAGTTGTTTGCATCTCTCATTTATTTGATGATCATGAGCCATGTTAGAAATCTGTTTGTTTAATTTATCATTATCCAATTTGAAGTTTTCATTGAGATCAATCAATTTTCCATTTTCATTTTCCAGATCAATAACTTTTGATTTCAATAGCTCATGGTTTTCTTTCAATCCATTCAGTTTAGTTTCACAGATTTGGACTTCATCTTCCAAATTTTCTTTTTCAGAATTTAATTTTCAACTTCATTTTTCAAATTCTCATTTTCTTCTGAAAAATCTTTATCATTGTTCTGGAGCAATTCAAGTGTCTTTGTTAAATTTTCAATTTCTTTATGGCAATGTTTTAAAGTCTTTCAAATCTTTATTCTTAGTGTTTAGCTTTGCATTAAGATTTTATCTTCTCACAGAACTCAACCAATTCAGCATAAGACATGCCTTCATATGTATCAGAATCAGAATTAGAATTCATAAATGGATCTGGATTGATTTACCTGATCTTGTAGACTTATTGAACTCTTGTTTTCTTGAGAGGATGCAGAATGCTCTGAGCTTTTGGAATGTGCAGTTAGAGCAAAAGTCTTTTGAATTGTTGATTTCTGGATTCATTGAAGCTGTTCTTTGCCAATAAGTGCTTGTGAATTTCTTTTGCTCCTTTTTTCTTTGTGATCCTTTCCATCACTGTTGTTGTCCATAAAGCATAACTCTTCATTTGCTGAACTTGAAGAGTTTTCTTCTTCATCCTCACTTTGGTCTTCATCCGACCAAGTTGCAATCATGGCTTTTGGCTTCTTCAATTTGTTGTTCTTCTCGCATTTGTCCTTTTTGATCTCAGGACACTCACTTTTCATGTGTCCTTTCTTGTTGTACCTGTAGCAAACAATATCTTCATCAGTTTTTTGATTTCTACTAGCCTAAAATTTGAAGAAAGAACATTCATTTTACTAGAAGAATATTTTTTTTTCCATTGAATTTCCTCTTCTTGATTTTAAAATTTTCTGAATTGTCTGATCATGATGTCAAGTTCATCCTCATTAGACTCAGACTCATCAGAACTTGATGTTTCTTGATCTTTCTCTTTGTTGCTTGATAAAGCCTTAAGTGCTACTGGTTTAGCCTTAAGCATGTGTTCTTCATCTTCTCTTCAGATTTATTTCATAGGTCATTAAAGATCCTATGAGTTCATCCAAAGAGATTTTGGATAAATCCTTAGAATCTTCAATCACTGTAGCCTTTGTGTGCCAAACAGAGATGATAGAGAGCGCAAAGTTTTCTTACCAGATCAGCATCAGTGTATTCCTTACCTAATGCCTTCAGTCCATTGACAATTATCATAAACCTAGCAAACATTTCAGAAATCGATTCATCAGATTTCATCATAAAAATTCATATCAGAAACAAGTATGTTTGCTTTGATTTCCCTAACTTGAGATGTTCCCTCATACATTAATTCAAGTTTATCCCACATTTCTTTAGCAGATTTACAATGGATATTCTTGAATATTCTTTAGGGTGGACTGCACACTGAAGCATGTTCTGGCACTGTAATTAAGAGTACTTTCCTAATCTGCTCTCTAGTCCAATTTCCTCATCTCCCTGATTTTCATAAGGACACACTTCAACAATCCTCCAGATTTCATAGATTTGGGCCCCAAGAAAAACTTGCATGCGATTTTTCCAGTATGAATAATCAGACCCATCAAAATATGGTGGTCTATTAATGGAATGGCCTTCAGCTACAAATCCTCAAAAATCCATCAATTAGAATAAATGAAGAAAGAGCAAGCAAACCATTCAAGCAATTAATACAGAGATCAAACAGAAGCAATCAAATCAGATCAGAGATAGACATTAACCTCTCTGATACCAATTGTTGGGGATCGGATGGGTGGATGGATCAGATCTAGAAGGGGGTTGAATAGATCTAACACCAATTAACGCGGAAGCTTAAGCAATTAAAAATTACTTCGAATCAGAGATCAATTCACTCAAACAATTTACGATCTGAAGTTTAGAGTGTGAGAGCAAATCATTTAGTATGTGAACGAAATCCCTATGCATGCATCTAGCGAGATACAAAGACAGACCACAATTCAAACCACTGCACAGAGGATTTTAGGTGGTTCGGAAATCACCTCCAGTGACTCCTACGTCCACCCCTCACACAGTGAGGCACACTACTCAAAACCTTGAGTACAACTCACACAGGAGCACGACGACTCCAACACCCTTGAGCAAGACGACTCAAGAACACCTGGAGCACGACGACTCCAAACTGACACGATGGCTCAAAACAACAACCGGAGTACGACGACTCCAAATTGAGCACGGCGGCTCAAACCACACAGTGAGTACGACGACTCACAACCCAGAGCACGACAGCTCACAGTACAAAAGCTAGATCAAACACAAAAGAGATCAGATCTTCTAGCAATGATCTAATTCAAGACAGTTTCGTACAAAGAAATTTGTACAGAACTTCATGCACAAATCTCATTGACGAAATAAGGAAGAACAAACTCAGAAATAGGCAATTGTAGACGCTTCAATTGAGGAGCCTTGATGGAAATCGATGGAGATTCTCCTCAATTGGCGATGCTCTGCTCTAATGGCATCTGAAATGCCAGAAATCCTTCTTCTCTCCTGCGCCTCTTCATTTGGATCTGCTCCCTTGCCTTGCACAGCAAGCTTATCTCCAGGGATTCCCCTTGATTCTCTTGTCCTTCCTCTTGAAAGGATGGCTTGTAGCTTCTGGAGATGGAGACAGATCTGGAAAACCCCCTTTGGCCGCCAAAAGGCTTCTTCTTGAAGTGTATGGGCTCTCTTGCCTTTGGGGTACAAGGAACATGGGTATTTATAGCCCCATATGTCCATAAAGTGCCTTGGGGTGCATGGGCACGGAACCCTAGGTCAAATCCCCTAAATCCCAAGCAGCCACGTGTACAGAGAAATTCACGATTTTGACTTTCAGCCGGAGTGTGTCGACCTGCCCTGAACTAGTGTCGACCTGCTGTCCCATTTCTACAAAACTGGTCTGCTGGAAACTGGGTCTATTGTCGACCTGCCCTGAGCTAGTGTCGACCTGCCCTTCTGGAATCTGGGACTAGTGTCGACCTGCTTTGATCTAGTGTCGACCTGCTGTCCCAGTCTGGCAACTGGGTCTTCTAGAATCTGGGACTAGTGTCGACCTGCTTTGATCTAGTGTCGACACTACAAGACAAAATATGTGAACCTGAAAAATAACACATAAACTATTAGTACAAGATATTATAATTAAAATATGAGATATTAAACATCAAAAACATGTTGTTTAAGCATTTTTGTGATATGTATAAAATGTATAACATGTTCAACATATCATCATCAAAATCACAACATGTCATCATCAAAATCACAATATGTCATTATAAAATCACAACATGTCTTCATTAGATCATAAGATATCTCATCATTAACATCATGATATGTCATCATGAATATCACAGTATGTCATCATCAAAATCAAGGTATGAGTGATGTTCATGGATATCATTAAAATACAACTTTAGAAAGTTCCAAAACACACTCAACCCAACAGACTCATCGGAGAAGCCAACGGGTTCGGAAGGGGAAGAAGAAGAAGAAGGAAAGGGGAGAATGGGGAAATGGGCGCCTACCTCGGTTTTGAACCCGACGGCCTCAGAGACACGAAGGGTCGGACCAGTACGACAACAACCCTGTCGCGACGCCCCTGAGCATCACGACCATGTCATGACCGCCCACCCCGATGTGAAACCAAAAGTGGTCAAACCTCGAAGACCAGAAAAACCAAAACGCGACGGCCTGCCTGGTTAAGTCAACGTTGTACGCACCTAACACCCGACAAGGCCGTTCTGACAGAAAGGACAACGGTCAGATCGGTCAGAAAAGTAGTCATGACACCTCATGACGCCGCCACACGAACGCGATGCCTACTCCCGTCGCGACCATGTCACGATGGCCAGGTGTGCCGCGACCAAAACCCTGTCACGACAGGCTCCCATGGCGCCACCAGGGTGTCCGTCGTGATTCTGAGGATAGGGCCAAGGGCCCGAGAGGGCCGGGTCTAACAACCTACCCCCCTTAAAGAAATTTCATCGTTGAAATTAAAGAGAAACACAATTTCATATGGAAAGCAGTATAGGGAAAAACAACATACCGATCACTCAAACAAATAAGGGAACTGCTCTTTCATCTCGTCCTCGTGCTCCCAAGTGGCCTCGCCACCAACGCGGTTCTCCCAGACAATCTTGACCAACAGAATCTGCCTCTGGCGTAACTGTTGCACTTACGGTCGACAACTCTGACCCGATACTCTGGCACCGACAAATCTGGTGCTACCTCAAGCTGTGAGTAGTCCAACACGTGAGACAGATCTGCAATGTACCTCCTGAGCTGCGAAACGTGGAAAACACTATGCACGCCTACCAACTCTGTTGGAAGGCACAACCTGTAAGCAACCTCACTGATCCTCTCTGTAATAGAGAAAGGCTTAATATACCTCGGACTGAGCTTTCCCTTCCTACCAAACCTCATAATACCCTTGGTCGGAGATGTTGAACCACTCTTTATTACCTTCATATTTTGGTGTTAACAAAATTTATGATTAGATTTGTTTATGATTATTTTGGTGCTAACAAAATTTTTGATGCAACTTAAATTGAATATTTTGTTTCATCTGTGTCGCATCAATCTCATAGCAAAATGTTGAGTCTTACATTGATGCAATATGACGCACTAAAATGATAAATCGATGTCTAATCTATATACATCGATTTCAGTTCAAGTGCCAAATTAATAAGCGCTACAAACAATTTGTTTTTAATTGATTTTATAAAGCGCTATATCAATTTGTTTCGCTAAGTAGCCATAACGATTTGGTAAGAAATCGATCTCAGAACGATTCGCTAAGTGGCCTTAACAATTTGTTAAGAAATCGATCTCAGAACGATTCCTTTTATAGCCACAACGATTTGCCCTCATATCGATTTCGTTCTCATAACGATCTGATAAGTTTCACATCGATTTGGGTCTCGTAACGATTTATAAGTGAGTGCAACGATTTGCCCTCACATCGATTTGCCTTCGCAACGATTAATAAGAAATGATCTCATAACGATTTCATAAGTGATCACATCGATTTCTTTATTGATCACAACGATTTCTTCAGGAGATCATAACGATTTGCTTGCATAACGATTTCATAAATGATCACATCGATTTGTTCAACGACTTGTTTTCAAATGAGCAACGACTCTTCACATAACGATTTCAGAAGTCATGCTCATAACAATTTCTTCATGAATTCTGTTCAAACACAGATTACCTTTATATTTCAAATATGTTTGGCGCCTAATGAAAAGTCAAAATATCTTCTAACAGATAAAGCTGCTTGCTTGTTTCAGAGCTTTGTCAGAAAGATCTTTGACCTATCAGTTTTAGCATGTTAAGAGAATACAGCAGTGTGCACTGTTATCGTGTAAACACTACTTTTATGCTAACACTCTCTTCCATGCTTATAGACCTCGAAGATCACAAGAGGGTGATTAAGACAAACGAAGAGCAACGGCTAGAACTCCAACGGATCCATTCAAAAGCTATTCATATAAAAGATGAAGCTTGGTTGAAGATCAAGTAGAGAGCTTTCCTGAATATCTTTGAAGGAGTGTACAACCTGTGAGAAGAACCTCAACTCCACATACACTCAAACGAAAAGAGAGAAGAGCTCGAGCCAAAATCTACAGAAGCTTTCAAGCAGAAGTCTTCATCGCCTTCAACCCTTCTTCTCTTTCTTTCTCCTTGTGCTCATTGTAATCTTGGGGGAGAGTCTGTGACTGTGAGCTAAGTCCATAGTGTTCATCCAGTATTAGCTCTTCAGTCTTGTTCTTTCTTTTCTAAGAAAGACCCTTGTCCAACTGTAGGACTGTATACAGTGTGTAACCTAGCTAGAGGTTAGTGTCTAGCAGAACCTTGTTGGGATTTGTACCAATAGGACCTAGTTGGGGGTTTAAGTCTAGCAGAACCGCACTGGGGTTTGTACCAGGAGGTTGGTTTCTTTACCTGTAAGAGAAGTGGGCTGCCTTCTTGCCTGGGAAAGAGAAGAAGACCAGCTGGGGTGCTGGGTGTTGTAGTGTCCTTGAGGGGGACTGTACCCTTGGTTAGTGAAATCCCAAGAGGTTGCTTGGGGACTGGACGTAGGACTTCCATGTGGGAAGGGCCGAACCAGGATAAAATCCTTGTGTCCTTTGTGTGATTGTTTATTTGCTTCCACACTACTACTCTTTATCACACTAAACTAACCAAACTTTCAAGTGATATTTTTCTGTGTTTAAAGTTTCTATTTCAGATTTCAGAAAAACCTATTCACCCCCCCCTCTAGGTCAACTTGCTGCCGTACCAAAAGGGCCAACAAGTGGTATCGGAGCGAGGTTCTCTGATCAATCAAGAAGATCTAACGATCTTAGAGAAGATCCATGGCAGCTCAAGGATATGCTGAAGGTCAATCAGTCATCAGACCTCCATTCTTTGATGGAGAGGACTACCAATATTGGAAGATGAGAATGAATGCTTCATTCGAGGCACAAACTTTGATCTGTGGCTGGTAATTGGGTAGGTGATTTTTTATAGTTCCTGCTGAAGGCACTACTGCTATTACAGCAGCAGATAAGCATAAATTATCCCTAAATTTTAAAGCCAAGAACTTTTTATGTTGTGCTTTATCTAAAAGGAATTTAGTAGAGTATCTGCTTTTAATCTGCCAAAGAATATGGATAAGCTGCAGATAACTTATGAAGGAACAGATAAAGTAAAACAAACTAGAATAGATATTCTTGTTTCATAATATGAACAATTTAAAATACTTTCAAACGAAAACATTACTACTATGTATAATAGATTTTCAAGCATAGTAGTAGGCTTAAATTCTCTTGGTAAAACTCCTTCCAATGAAGAAACTGTTAGAAAGATACTTAGGTCTTTAACTATTTTATGGGACCTAAAGTAACTGCTATTGAAGAGGCCCATGATTTAACCAAATGTCGATTGATAATTTAATAGGTTCTCTCATGGCACATGAAATAAATATGGAGCGATTGTCTGAAAGCTCATCTAAGAAGAAGTATACTGATGCTCTTAAGGTTGTAGCTGCTCCTTCCACCTCTTCCTCTTCTAGTTCCCAAAATACAGATTCTGAAGATAATGATGCTGATGAAGTATTGTACAAGCTTCAGAAGATTTTAAAGAAGAAGAAAAAACAGATCAATAAGGATCCAAAGAAAGGAGAAAAAGGAGAAAGAACCAGTCTGCTATGAATGCAAAAAACCTGGGCATCTAAGACCAGATTGTCCAAGGCTCAAGAGGACTAGTCAAACCGAGAAGCCCAAGAAGCAGCACAAGAAATTTAAAAGAAGAGCATGGCGGCTGCTTGGGAAATGATGAGGTCACAAGCTCAGAATCATCAAGCTCAGATCAGAGAAAGAGCAAGTAAGTCTAGCCCTCATGGCAGGACTAGATGAGTACATTCTGACTCATTTTTCAATTCTTGCACAGATTCAGGGTCAGAATCGGAAGACATAGAAGAAGTCTTAATGAACTTTATGATAAACACAAGGTTGTTGTAAAAGAATTGAAAAATATCAAGAACAACCTTACTTGTTTGGAAAATACTAATTCTGATCTTAAATCAGAAATGGAACAACTGGAAAAACAACTGAAGGACAGTAAAGATAATAATTATCTTTTAAATGAAAATTTGAAAATAAGAATAATGAGAAGTTAGAGTTAGAAGAAAAATTAAAATTCTAACTGAAGAAAATCTTTATTTAAAAGAATCAGTTGAAAAATTAACAAAAGGGAAAACATCCTTAGCCCTATGCTTAAAAGGGTCAAAGTCTGGAAATAAAAATAAGGCTTGGATACGTACCCCCAGAAAGGGAAAAATAAGCCACAATTCCAGGTAAATATCTTTTACCAAAATTTGTAAAAGAAGCCAACATACCTCAGAAAAAGAAACCTGAAATATCAAGGTGCATCAAAATAAAAAGGTTTCAAAAGTTTGTTCAAATCAAGGGCAATCAAAATTGCAAAATAAAATATTCATTGTTGCTCTCATTGCAATAAATTAGGACACACTGTAAACACCTGCACAACAAGGCACCTAGTTTGGATTCCGAAAGGATACTTTTATGCATCTAACCATCAAGGACCCAAAAGAATTTGGGTACCTATTTCTGAATAAGTTGTGTGCAGGATAGTCTTGGAGCATCAGGATCAAGGATGCTCAAGGCAATAATTCTGAAGACTTGACAAACAACATGTATAAGGTCAAGAGCAACAAGATTTGACTTGCCTCACATTAAGGGGGAGTCTCATGCTCAGGGGGAGCACAGATTAAGGGGAGTTATTCAATAAATGTCAATCATTGTTGAACCCCTCAATGGTAAGAAATTCTCTCAAAAGGGGAGAGAAATGGATGGTAAGATCCTTCTTTTTTGGTTAGTGACAAAAAGGGGGAGAATTTATATGGTCTAGGAATTTTCTGCATTTTCTAAGTTTCATATACTTGTGTCAGAAAATCTCATAAATTTTGTCATCACCAAAAGGGGAAGATTGTTGACCACTCTTTATTACCTTCATATTTGGTGTTAACAAAATTTATGATTAGATTTGTTATGATTATTTTAGTGCAAGCAAAATTTTTGATGCAACTTAAATTGAATATTTTGTTTCATCTGTGTCGCATCAATCTCATAGAAAAATACTGAGTCTTACATTGATGCAATACGGCGCACTAAAATGATAAAATCGATGTCTAATCTATATACATCCATTTCAGTTCAAGTGCCAAATTAATAAGCGCTACAAACAATTTGTTTTTAATTGATTTTATAAAGCGCTATATCGATTTGTTTCGCTAAGTGGACATAACGATTTGGTAAGAAATCGATCTCAAAACGATTCGCTAAGTGGCCATAACGATTTGGTAAGAAATCGATCTCAGAACGATTCGCTAAGTGGCCTTAATGATTTGTTAAGAAATCGATCTCAGAACGATTCCTTTTATAGCCACAACGATTTGCCCTCATATCGATTTCGTTCTCATAACGATCTGATAAGTTTCACATCGATTTGGGTCTCGTAACGATTTGATAAGTGAGTGCAACGATTTGCCCTCACATCGATTTGTCTTCGCAACGATTTGATAAGAAATTGATCTCATAACGATTTCATAAGTGATCACATCGATTTCTTTATTGATCACAATGATTTCTTCAGGAGATCATAACGATTTGCTTCAATAACGATTTCATAAATGATCACATCGATTTGTTCAACGACTTGTTTTCAAATGAGCAACGACTCTTCACATAATGATTTCAGAAGTCATGCTCATAACAATTTCTTCATGAATTCTGTTCAAACACAGATTACCTTTATATTTCAAATATGTTTGGCGCCTAATGAAAAGTCAAAATATCTTCTAACAGATAAAGTTGCTTGCTTGTTTCAGAGCTTTGTCAGAAAAGATCTTTGACCTATCAATTTTAGCATGTTAAGAGATATACAGCAGTTTGCACTGTTATCGTGTAAACACTACTTTTATGCTAACACTCTCTTCCATGCTTACAGACCTCGAAGATCACAAGAGGGTGATTAAGACAAACGAAGAGCAACGGCTAGAACTCCAACAGATCTCTTCAACGGATCCATTCAAAAGCTATTCATATAAAATATGAAGCTTGGCTGAAGATCAAGTAGAGAGCTTTCCTGAATATCTTTGAAGGAGTGTACAACCTGTGAGAAGAACCTCAACTTCACATACACTCAAAGGAAAAGAGAGAAGAGCTCGAGCCAAAATCTACAGAAGCTTTCAAGCAGAAGTCTTCATCGCCTTCAAGCCTACTTCTCTTTCTTTCTCCCTGTGCTCATTGTAATCTTGGGGGAGAGTCTGTGACTGTGAGCTAAGTCCATAGTGTTCATCCTGTATTAGCTCTTCAGTCTTGTTCTTTCTTTTCTAAGAAAGACCGTTGTCCAGCTGTAGGACTGTATACAGTGTGTAACCTAGCTAGAGGTTAGTGTCTAGCAGAACCTTGTTGGGATTTGTACCAACAGGACCTAGCGGGGGTTTAAGTCTAGCAGAACCGCACTGGGGTTTGTACCAGGAGGTTGGCTTCTTCACATGTAAGAGAAGTTGGCTACCTTCTTGCCCGGGAAAAGAAGAAGACCAGCTGGGGTGCTGGGTGTTGTAGTGTCCTTGAGGGGGACTGTACCCTTGGTTAGTGAAATCCCAAGAGTTGCTTGGGGACTGGACGTAGGACTTCTATGTGGGAAGGGCCGAACCAGGATAAAATCCTTGTGTCCTTTGTGTGATTGTTTATTTTCTTCCGCACTACTACTCTTTATCACACTAAACTAACCAAACTTTCAAGTGATATTTTTCTGTGTTTAAAGTTTCAATTTCAGATTTCAGAAAAACCTATTCACCCCCCCCCTCTAGGTCAACTTGTTGCCGTACCAAAAGGGCCAACAGGAGAAACTCGTAAGAACACAAGGTCACCTATGTTGAACTGCAACGGCCTCCTCCGAACATCTGCATAGCTCTTCTGCCTGCTCTGTGCTGTCTGAAACCTCTGCCTGACTAAACTAACTATGTCTGCACACTGTTGCAGCGTATGTGGTCCCAAAAGCTGCCTCTCACCAACTTCAAACCAGTGAAGTGGTGTCCTACAGGGCCGACCATACAAAGCCTCGTATGGTGCCATTCCAATGCTCGAGTGATAAATGTTGTTGTATGCAAACTCTACCATCGGAAGTGGGACTCCCAGTGCCACCCTAGTCCAAGCAACAAGCTCTCAACATATCCTTCAAAGTCTGAATAGTCCTCTCTGACTGACCATCTGACTGCGGGTGATATGCTAAACTCAGCCTCAACTCTGTACCAAGAGCTCTCTGCAAACTGTGTCAAAACCCTGAGGTGAACATTGGATCTCTGTCGGAGATGATAGAAACTGGGGTTCCGTGCAATGGAACAACTTAGTCCACGTACAGTATAGCAAGCCTATCCATTGACCAAGACATCCTGACTGTAAGGAAGTGCACTGGCTTGGTCAACCTGTTCACAATCACCCAAATACCATCATGCCTCTGCGGAGTACGGGGCAACCCAACTACGAAGTCCATGGTGATATCATCCCACTTCCAATCAGGAATGGGTAACGACTGTAGCTTACCACCCGGACACTGATGCTCAGCCTTCACCTGCTGACAGGTAAGGCACCGAGTGATAAACTCTGCTACGCCCCTCTTCATCCCTAGCCACCAGAAGAACCTCCTCAGGTTATGATACATCTTGGTGGAACCAGGATGAACAACATACCTCGACCGGTGTGCCTCTGACAACAGTGCCTGCCGCGCATCACAGGGAATGTACAATCTGCCTCTAAACTTGACCCAACTATCCTCGTCCAGTTCAACATCTGGCATCTGCAAAATATCTACCAACTCTGAATCTGCTTGCTGTGTCTCCAGCATCTGATGGTACACTAACGGGCGACTGACAAACTGGTCACGGTCTCTGTACCTCAAAGGGCAGAAAACTCCCTAAGACAAGTCCTCAAATAGCTGCCACTCTCTGACCATCAACGAACTCAAGCACACCCGTCTGCTCAAAGTGTCCGCTACGACTTTAGCCCTTCCCGGGTGATAGAAAAGGTAAGGTCATAGTCCTTCAAGTACTCTATCCATCTGTGCTACCTCAAGTTCAGATCCTTCTGAGTGAAGATGTACTGCAAACTCTGATGGTCGGTGAAGATCTCGAATGCCTTGCCGTACAAATAGTGCATCCACAACTTCAGAGTGAACACCACTGCTGCTAACTCTATGTCGTGGGTAGGGTAGTTCTCCTCATGCTTCTTCAGCTACCGGGAAGCATAGGCAACGACCCCACCATGCTGCAACAGCACTGCACCCAAACCTGATCTCGAAGCGCCTGTGTAAACCACAAAACCTCCGCAACCTGATGGCAAGACCAACACTGGTGCTGAAGTCAACCTCCTCTTCAGCTCTTGGAAACTCTGCTCATAGTCCTCTGACCAAACAAATCTGGCCTCAAGTCTCGTCAATCTGGTCAATGGCTCTGCAATCCTGAAAAAGTCCTGGATAAACCTCCTGCAATAGCCTGCCAAACCTAGAAAACTGTGAACCTCGGACACTAAAGTGGGCTGCTACCAAGACAACACTGCCTCAACCTTGGCAGGGTCCATGGACACACCCAAACCTAAGATCACGTGCCCGAGAAAGTGCACCTCCCTCAGCCAAAATTTGCACTTGTCGAACCTGACATAAAGTTGGTGACTCCGCAACGTCTCCAACACAATCCTCATATGTTCCTCGTGCTCCTCCTTAGAAGCTGAGTAGACCAAAATGTCATCCACAAAGATGGCCACAAACCTGTTCAGTTACTCACTGAACACTATGTGCATCAAATCCATAAAAGCTATTGGTGCATTCGTGAGCCCAAACGGCATCACGACAAACTCAAAGTGACCGTACCTCAAACGGAAAGCTGTCAGGTCAATATCTGACTCTATGATCCTCAACTAGTAGTACCCTGATCTCAAGTCAATCTTCGAAAACACTCTGGCTTACTGCAACTGATCAAACAAGTCATCGATCATGGGCAACGGATACTTGTTCTTTACTGTGACTTGGTTCAGCTGCCTATAATCGATGCACAATCTCAAGCAGCCATCCTTCTTCCTCATGAACAACACTGGCACGCCCCACGGCGAATGACTCAGATGGATGAAACCCAACTCAAGCAACTCCTGCAACTGGTGCTTCAACTCGCGCAACTCAACCGGAGCCATCCGGTAAGGTGCCTTAGACAAAGGCATCGTACTAGGCAAAAGCTCGATAGAGAACTCTACCTCCCCCTCAGGCGGTAACCCAGGTAGATCCTCCGGAAACACATAAAAAAACTCACAAACAATAGGTACATCAAAAACCAATGACCCATTAGGCTCATAAGAACAGACAGAAGCAAGATATGCTATGCAACCATCGCAGATCAGACGATGAGCTCTACAGAAAGAAATAAAAACTCGACGGGTATACCAGATACCTCGAAAGCATAGAACAGGCACTCTAGGTATCTCAAACCAAACGGTCTTCCACTGACAATTCACCACAGCTGAGTGAGCCTCCAACCAGTTCATCCCCAAGATGACATCAAAGTCACAAAGCTGCAACGCATACAACCTGGCCGACAACTGGTGTCCGTGGACCTCAATTGTGACACCCTCCAGGTAGTCGAAAGAACGCATGTAATCACTGGACGGGAGATAGACCATCACATCACACTGCCTCTCAGAGGTGTGACGAACCAACGACTCATAAAACTCCTCGGAAGCAAAACAAAGGGAAGCACCAGCAACAACCAAAACACGAGCAGCTCTACCAAGGATAGACAAAGTACCTATAACTAGGTTCGACGCCTCAGCCTCCTCCCTGGTAAGAGCCATCACATGACCACATCCACGCCCACGTTGTGGCGCCTACTGGGCTACTGCTGCTGCGGCGGCTGCTGGTGCTGTGCAAAAGACTACTGTTGCTGCTGGTACGGCTAAAATTGCTGAGGCTGCTGATGCTGTAGCTGAGGGTACTGGTACTGTGGCAACTGGTGAGTGTACTGCACTGGCTGCTGTGGCTGCTGGGCTTGCCCCATCGGGCAATCCCTCCTAAAGTGGCCCGGCAAACCACAAGTGTAACAGACTGCCTCCTGCCTGCCATGCTCGGCTCCCTACTGGTCCAACTGCTCTGCAAACTCAATGACGCTTCTGCTACCGGTCCC